>VZTX01023503.1:727244-782584 GCA_013400915.1 Pardalotus punctatus
GTGGAGTCCATTGACTGAGAATCCTTGAAAAAATAAAATTAAAGCTGGTTTTAACCAACTCTTTGGAACACAGAAGTCCAAAGCATAACAACAATCTTGAAGACATACATTACTAAAACACAGCTGAAAGTACACTCCCCCAACAAGCCATGTTTTGGAAGATGTACAGACACACGTCCTGGGTAACCAGGTATTTGCAGAGCCATGGCATCAGGTTTCTCATTCCTGCTGTCCAAGGAATGTTTTTCCATCTCAGCTATTGCGTCAGTGATGGAAATTAGAGTGGCAACAGCATCCTTAAACTGAAGAGTACATTTTTGAAAGCCACAAGATTTGGAGGAACTTCCCCTCACCCTCAGTGTGCCAGCCTTGGCAGAACCTGAAGAAAGCAGCAGCCAGGCAATGCACATCTGTCCTTGGCACACCCTGCTCACAGGTGCAGCACCTGGGGCAGGATCTTATTATAACCACTAAACCAAGTTTTCAATGCAGCAGTACTGGCTCAGGGGGAAATCTCAGAACTTTAACCAGAATACACTATTCCAACTAGATAGCTGGATGCTCCACTAAAAATACGAACTTTCAGCTATTTAACACTTTACAAACATGTTTAGCAACTGAGCTTTTTGGTGTCTGTTAATTTTATCAAGTTACCTTCGAAGCCCAGAAGCAAAGATAATGGAGAATCA
Organism: Pardalotus punctatus; assembly: GCA_013400915.1. Taxonomy (NCBI): domain Eukaryota; kingdom Metazoa; phylum Chordata; class Aves; order Passeriformes; family Pardalotidae; genus Pardalotus; species Pardalotus punctatus. The sequence goes on from VZTX01023503.1 coordinate 727,934, forward strand.
GCATTAGTTTCTGTGAGAGAAGGCAAAAGGAGAACAAGATATATTCTTGTACATTTGGTATGCATATTTTTGGGAGTTGTATAACTTTAGTTTTGCAAAGCAATTTTCTGAACTTTCACTGACAAACAAATCTGATCTGAAAAATCTTACATCAGCAGGGTTGGTTTGCAGATGTTATTTGTGCCATTTATTTATCAAAAATAACTAGAAAATGTTTTTAAAACATCATTCCAGACTGTACAAATAGGAATGTGACATGGGCTGTCTGTTTTACTTATAGTGTTTTACTGCTTCGTATTCTGAGCAAACAGAGAGGCTATTTTCCCCAGGGGTTCAGGAGGGCATACTATTTCATTTCTTCAGAAAATTGTTTCTCTGGATTTCAATCTTTTTAGCTAGATATGACAAAATATAAAATCAAGAACACTTATGCTTTTTATCAGCTCTATTTTCAAAGCATAAATAATAGATCAGTATATATTTAAGTCAGGTGACCAAGTCTTATTTCTGAAATCATATAAGCATTTTGCACTTTTTAAATGATGCTGTACATTTTCACTACAGTATCATTATGCCTTTAAAATGCTTTCAAAAGACTAATTTATAAGCATGAAGTGATTTTGAAGATATTTCACTAGTGTTAATAATACCTCACTCAGGTAGCATTCAATTTTCTGAATCCTTGGGTTAATGAGGCAAATAAATCAAAATTAAATTGGCCTAGGGAAAAAAAATGAAACAAAATTGCATCTACTACATTATACATCCTGAAACTCCTTCAGTACTGTTCACAATGGCTAACAATATTCCAGCTCTCAGAATCATTACTTACTCACAATCTGAGATTAATCTCACAATCTGAGATTTCAAAATCAAATAGATCAGACTTCTTGACTAGACAAACATAACACCTTATTATGATACGAGGAGTATTCACAAGATGTTGTGTACAGTCTTAGTCGAGTACTTTCCATTAAGTGTCCATAATTTCAGCTGCCCTACCATTTGTTCAATAATCAAACAAATTCCTTCCAAGAGGATTTTACCATTGCAAACCGCTAAGTCTTTTCTTTTAAGATAAGCCTTAAAAAGAAAATACATTCTGCAACCACGCTGTCATTCACCATTTTTTAAAAAGCCCCAAAATCACACAGATGTAGGCAAATAGCTGAAACAAACAAAACTCCTAGCATTTCTGAAAAATAAATACTCCTAGTCATACTGCTATAGTAGGAATTGTGAAAAAAATATTACCTTCACCCCCTTCTCTAAAATATGCGAGAAAGGAAATATTTTATAGATACTATATAAAAAGGATCCTACTGTTGAGAATACCAGTGCTGTCAGCTCCTTTTAAAAATGGTTAATAATATACAATACAGAGAACTAAAGAGGCCTAAGTTGTTACCAGAAGTAATAAATTTAGCATGAGCAAATAACAATCAACAAATACTGGCATGCAATGAGCAGTTGCCATTGTTATCCTCTTGTTACTTGCACAGTCGAGTAACAAATGCACTTCTCTACCCAGAGTCACCTACCCACACAAGGGCAACCTTTCAGCCTACAGAACTTAGGGAGCCCCAGTTGAAAAACAAACTTCCCCACTGAGCTGTCATAACCACCATCACCTGCTAAGTCAGCAGCATAGACTCAAGATTTCCATATATACAATATTTGTATTTTTTAATGCAAAACACTGCAGAAAAGTAGGTTGGGTATTTTTTTTCTGATGTAAGTTACTACTGACTATTAACATTTAAAATGTAATGACAGTAAAAAAACCCAACAAATCTACTTTTTCGTGTATTTTAAAGGAGTTAAGGGCCCAAAGTACCCTTACATAGCACAGGCCAAGAGCAACAAGAGAAAACACAGAAACATGTTTGTACCTTGTGCCCAGGTTGCACCTCCCTTGTGGCTTTGCAAAACAATTTGTATGGTCAAGAGCTTGCTTAGGAGCAATTTATATGGTGATCTAATATATTTGTTTTGATTTTCCTCCCTGAGGATAAACAACACCACAATAGTTAAGAATTTTCTCTTGCTAGATAGTAGTGAGCAAATCTGTTACAGACACCCTTCCATTGCATTAGAAAAGTTTTCAGTTTTATTGATCTAGAACAAGTGTGTATGTACGGCAAGTGAGCAACCTCCACAGACAGGAATTAAAAGACACAGCCAGCCTAGCAAAAGCATCCTCTGCTCATGGTAGCTTTGGAAGAGACTGGCTCCATTCAGTCCCTGTTCCACATCAGCCACCTGTGCCCCAGAATGGCCAAATGGTACTGGGGACTGAGGATTTAGAGTTTTTGATAGCTTAAAGAAAGCCATTCCAAAAGATGTTGATTTCACATCAATACAGAGCAAAATAAGCATTTTCCCAGCTCCTGAATTTAAAGTTCAGTGCCTAACTCCAGCACACTGACACTGCTCAGTGCTTGGCTGCTGAGGAGGCAGGTATTTTAGAAGAACATGAAGTTCTACTTCAAATTATTCCTTCGAGTCTAGGTTGTGACAGACAACACTGACAGAAAGTCACCATTCAATGGTTACTCAATTGTTTGCTCAGAATGACACAGTAATTTTATTCTGATTCTTAGTGCACAGAACGGAAACCACAACTGCTATCAGTCCTCTCAAGGCCTTATGCTCTTTGGCAAGGAGTATTGATTTGTGTTTTTATTGCGCTGCCAGGGCGTGGTTGTGCACTATCATTATCCAAATAATTTATAACAACAAGTGAGGAAGAACATCTGGAAATAAACCAAACGTATCTTGATTTGCTCAGGAAAAAGATGAAACATTGCTGGGGCACCTAAAAACAGCCTCTTAAATCAGTATGTGATGTACGTCTGAGATGCTCTCATGTTCTGAAAGACACTTAAGAGCATGTAAACTTGCATTATTACCATGCACATAACCATCTCATTAGTATTGTCATGGGAGCAACATGAACACAGTGACATGTCAACTGCCTGCAGGATCAGGCTTTAGCCATAAATTAGAATATGAAACTTAGAGTACATTAAAACACAACAAAAATGGTTAAAGAAACTCTCCCAGAAGAAAGTATTGTAAAAGCCAATGGCATCAGACTCCTTTCTACCACTAAGACAATGTTAATTTAAAAGCCAAGATTCATTTGAAAACATTCACCTGTAAATCAGAAAGTCCCCAGAGATTAATTTCTGCACTTATGCTATTTGCAAAAAATATTTAACTTAAAGGCATCCCTTTTTTCCTGAAATAATTGCTTGCAAGATGAGAACTAAAACACAATCTGAAGTGTAGTAAAGGTAATTGCTGCACTTACTGCTCGTGTCATGTTGATGTATTACTATGTATCAAAGGTCACAGTTCTGTACTCATACATTATCAAATTTGAAAGAGCAATATTCGAATCCGACCAACCTTTAAACTGCCCAGAATGTGTGCGAAAATGGATGCAGGCTAACTTGGATTTTTTAAAAAAAAAAGAGCCCATGTTTCAGAAGCTGAGGGGTCAATCAAGCCAGACTGACAGGGTTACATGTCACTTCTGTGCATCTAATACTCTCTTAGATTATCAATGAGGTGCTACTGCACTGATCACAAGCTAAAGCAGCTGTGCTAATGAAAATGAAACAGTCTGAAAAAATTAGGTAATACAGGCCTGTGACACAGGGCAGTACCTTGTGGACAATAATGGAGGAATAAGGACATAAATCACCATTTAGATACAATAAAACCTGTAATACCCACCCTGAAATGTCTATGGAATCATGGGCCAAAGTCAGCATCTTTGCAACTCCACAATTCCCTCTGAAGCTGCCACACATTTTCAATCCTGAGTCAAGGCAGGTTTTCCCTGCCTCTACTTCAGCACACACAAAATGTTACAGCCCCACGCCAGCCTGACCTTTGAGGGTGGAGAGCTGGCTGCTCATGCCATGAGCCAGGAGTTCTCACAATTGGTTGGAACACAGACAAATGGGTCTTATCAGAAACTACTCAACCTTGAACAACTTTCTTCTCCTACATATGCCAGTCCAACACGGGGGCAGGGACTGCACTAAAGTGGCAGGGGCACCCTCATCCTTGTTTGGTAGCATATGGGGTCCTTAAAAAAAACCCAAATCACTATGAAATTCAAGTTCATTGAGTACAGCCAGCACAGAACTATTAAACAGAATTATCAACTTAAACCATAAATTAAGCTCAGGTAAGTAAATAGCTTTTTCATAATCAGTTTTTTTCTTGAGAAGTTACATACACAGCAAAGACAGCATATATTCAAATAAGCTATGTAATTTAATTTCATATGCTTTAAAATTTGCATCATTTGGTAAAATAGTAAATTTCGAAAGGAGAGCACAAGTTCAAATATTTTCTCAATTACAAGCAGAAAAGCTACGACAGACATTTCATGAAGTCCGTTAGAGCCTAAGAATTCACACTAATTAATGTTTTTGCCATTGATTTTAATGGAATTTCAGCTGCAGGTGATGTACTAGTCAAGGCCACAGCTAGGATTAAAATGATACCTCTGATTAAACATACTATTTATAGTATATAAACACACATACCCTTTACTAATGCAACAAAGCTATTACAACAATAGCATCTATAAATATACACGATCTCCTGTTTAAATAAAAGCTCAATATACAAAAAATACAAGTACAAACATTCCTAAAGAAATAACAACTTTCACATTTCCTTTAAAACATCATTCAAAATAGTTTTCTTAAAATGAATTTTCTTGGTAGTTTTGTAAAATGTTTTTGAGTGTTGAACAAGTCAAAATTAAGTTTCGTCAACTGAGTAGAACTCCTTGAAGTGATGCAAGGAATTAGAGGGCAGAGCACTTGAGAAGAGCTGGAAGGTCTTTGTTGCTTGAGTTTTCTACAAATCCAGCTTCTCTCTTTTCATTGAGGCAGCAAAATAGAGAGAGAAAGAGAGAAAGAATTATTATTGCAATATAAGTTTAAAATTTAGAGATGACTTTGAATTTACAAATTGAACACCCAAAATTGTCAGCTCTCCAGTATCTGCACCCCTTGTTTTCTCCTATATCTGATTATCTCAGGATTTTGCTGCATGTATTCCTCTCCGGCAGTTGCAAATTTTTTTGCCCGTTTTGCAAATTATTTTTGTCACACAACAGAAGGAGAATACATGATTTCACAGTGGCAAAGGCTTATGAAGCCTTCCTGAAAAACATTAGTAATTGTTTACTGAAAATCCTAGCAGTACAATGCTATGTACATACAGTGGCAGCATACAGTGCATACAGCGGTTTATTCCCACAGTGACTACCGTGAGAAATAACCAGTATTAAAAGACTTGCTCAGGACACTCCCTTCTAACCAAAAATTTAAGTCATGACTAAATTGATTTTATGCAACCTTGAAAGTTATATTATGATACAGTGCTTTAGATTTTTCACTGTTGTAAAGTTAAATAATTTATCAAGAATCTTTGAAGTGTTTGCTTTAATCTCAAAACCCCATGGTTTGGGAACAAATTATTGTATAATCAATACATTTCATTTTAAAGCCCTTCTCACTATCCTGCCTATCATATACCTCTCTAGGTCTTATTCTTCATAGAATCACAGAATCGTTATTCTTTCAGAGAAAAGATTGAATGTGACCTGACAAGATCTCAGAGAGGTCCACAAATCAAAAGCAACGGTGAAGTCAAATTCCTTGAGACTCGCAATCGTAAGGGACAACTCAATTTACTATTTTTTAAAATGCTGGAGGGTAGCAGTTCCTATTGTTAAACACTATTAGAGCTTATTATATTTGCAGTGTAAACAAACCTCTAGTAAAAACCTAGTGCTAAGAAATTCCCACCTACTGAGGATGCCATCCTTTTCCTCCAAACACCCAGAATGCAAAGCATGAAGTACACTGAATTTCAGACTACCAGACAATCTCAACTAGGATACATTTCTGATAGAAGTCTACAGTTTGTCCTCTGACAGAAACTTCAGTGTAATAAACCAGGACCTGGAGCCAACAGCCCTATGCCAGCCAGCCCCATCAGCTGTAATTCCTTGCCTTCATCACCCTCCACAAACCAGAGACGTAGGAATTCCACCTAAAGACCACACCATGGAAGACAGGAGCACTGCCACAGACCAGTAATCATTTCACACACATTTTCCTGTCAGTGAATTAAAACTTTCTGACAACTGCCAAAAATCTCTGTCACCCATATACTGCCATTAAATACATTCTTAAGCAAGAGCAAGGAAGCACACACCATCAATCAAACACAATCCACTGGTCACGGAGCAACCTTTTATTGCCCTCTCATTCTCCAACTTAATTTTAAATCTAATGTCTCCTGCAAGGCTCTTTGCCTAAATTACTAGGAAGTTTTCAACTTTCAAACTTCCTGTCTTTACTCCTGGAAAACTTACTCTCCTCCTAGTATTTATGCACTTGATGTATCTGCAGCCTTTTTTCAAATTCGCTTGTATTAGGGGTATGTTTTCTGTGCAGTCTCATTTAGAGGCTCCCTACATCAGAAATCTGGATGGGGCTGCCATTTACCAATTCTAGAAAGGAACTGAAACATGAGGTGCTGAGATCTCAGGCATTAACTTTTAACCATGCGACTGGACAGGAAAGAACCTCTTAAGAGATATTAGGGGGGAAAAATCCAAACCAAACCAAAAACCAGTCTGTAAGACATGGAAGGAAATGAAGGCCTAAAGATCTTGTTTGAGAACACTCAGTGAACTGGTCAAATGATTATTTGCCAAAGATACAAAATGAATCTTCAAGGTTATTGCTCTAGTGCAACATTCACAGACAGGAGATTCCTTACCCCATGAACAGTCTTCCTCATTGTAGAAGACCTAACAAAACCTCACTCCAGAAGCAGAATAAATAAGGAGAAGCAGCTTATGTTAAACTTTCTTTACATGCAGTACTCTTGTACTGAATGTGTTTAGACTTTACAAAGATTAATACTTTTTAAGTTTTTAATAGCAGATTCAGCTAGTGAATAATGAAAGTTTCCTCTAGCCTGCTCATTCCTCCAGCACCACAAATCCACCAAGGTTGCTAAGTTCAGAACCATGTACCAACAAAGAAGTGTTTCTCCTAGCCTTTGTTAAAAAGATTATAAATCTCTCATAATGACTAGACAGCTTTTTTCTACCAAGTGATCGTCATACTCTTACTCTGGAACTAACTCTAAAAAGGAAACAAACTTCTCCAATATGATTTGTCAATTGCATCCTTATTATTTCTGACATAAGAACATATTAACCTGAGTTATGTACTGTCATGTGGTAACAGCGAAACCCTACTACATTTTCTGAAAAATCTCTTCAAGCTCATCTTTTTTCTCCTGATTAAGAGTTTGTTCTAAAACAAACAAAAAAAACCACTATGCCTTCTCTCCCCCCAATGTGTTTCACTCTGTCATTCATTTAAGTCCTTCCATTGGTTTCTACTCATGCACCACATGGGGTTCAATCTTCCTGACTTTAAAGCAACCATACACACCCCTAGCCACTTGCTTTTGATAACCTCTAGGCCACTCCTAAACCATCAGCTTTTGTTTGCCATTCCTCGGGAGCTTCTTTTTCCTGCATGGAAGCTAAACAGATTTCTTGTGAAATCATCATACCAGGATTCCACTAAAAGTTTTCATTCTGTCAACATGTACAATGGCAATCAATTGTGTTCTCCTTTAGAAGAAGTATTAGAATTTGAAATACCATTGCCTTTTTTAACCCTGTTCTGCTGACGTCTAAGTAAAATTTAAATTTGACCACCTGATTTCAATTTATTTTCAACTAGAACACTCATTTGTCTTTTGTGGCAGAGTTTTTACACAGCCCAGATAATTCCTCCCTAATTTATAAACTATGTTTGATATCTCTGCAGTTATTCACAATATTTCAGTCAATAAAAACACAGCACCAACAAGCTTGCTAAGTATTACTTTACTACCCTACTCAAGTTTGCTTTTCATTCCGGCCACAGAAAGCAAGGGGGCTCCTATGACATCTTAAAAGTCTGGTCCTGTGAGAAATCTCAATACTTCTGAAAAATCTGAGCTTCAAGTACGTGCCAAGAAGTCAGAAGACAACAAAACATGGAACAACAGTATTTCTTTATTATTTTCCCTCTACTTTCTTCCATTTCCTCATCTTATAGAGTGAAACTGCAACTGGATTAAATTTGACTAACAATTGCTGTACTTTTTTTGTCTACATACTCGTACTTCCAAGGATTTTTTGGTGTTACCAAGACACGACTAAGTGTGGCTACTGCTCGTTTACAGGTATTTTTGGATTTCAATTCAATTCCTGTTGGACAGGTGCCTTTTACTATTGCCACACTTACAGTACACAGAAGCCAAGAAGAAACTGCTGCAGTAACAGAATCCTCTTCTCATATTGCTATCAGGGCTGGGGCACCCACACTTGGCAGGAGTAACATGTGAATGCTTACTGTAAATTGAGAAAAGCTCTGTCTATAACTGTCAAATGTATCATCATGAGCCTGAATTCACCCACAGATTAATTAACCCTGTACCCTCATTTACTAGAGCTGCTTTCAAACCCTAAAAAATTAGAAAGTTATAAATAGATTTTTCTCTACCAAAATTCTAGGACATTCTTAACAATCTTCAAGCCTTCTAAAGCAGCTAATGGAAATGACTGCTCAGATCCTTTTTGAAAGTATGAAAGTCTTTCAGGAAAATTCTATCATGCATTTAAAACAGACTTAATCTTCCTGTGCTCAAGTTATAAATATTTTTAGGTTACAAGCAGGTTTTTGCATTCTAAAAGGTATTTGTTTTTGCATTAGGTTGACTGTCTCTACTTGATCATTCTGTAATATACTAAACAAAAAGTACCAATCACTTCTGTGTAAAGTTGTTCATGTAACATTCAAGAATCTTGGGAGAAATAACATCCCACTCCATTCCAAATATTGAGCCTCCTTTTTATAAAAAAAAGTTCATATTTCCAAAATCCTAAGAAACACCAGTCTCTCTGGCAAAAGCAGGGCATGTGAAAATATACATGTCCCAGCCTAATGAAAACATTTTAATATATAGGTCCAATATCAGCAGTTTTCTCAGTCAATTCCATAGATATTACATGCATTACAGCTCAGCCACTACTTGTCATGGAAAGGACCTAAAATCACTCTACAAAAGACCAGATGCTTTAGATGCATTTTTTTAAAAGGAAGTAGTATCTGTGCCTACAGTAACCTTAAGTCCTGAAGTGACAGTAATTCATGCCTTCATATCCCGTATGAGGGATCAGGATGTCAAATTTTACTTGTTTTTAGTGCTTATAATGTAAGTACATCCAACAATTTACTGTGCTGAATTACTCACACGGTCTATGATTTTTTTCTCTCCAAACAAGCCTTCAAGCAGATAAACCAGTGAAGTACAAAATGCAGTGTAGAGATTAACAATTTACAAAATAATAAGTAAGCTTTGTCACCTTTCAGGCAAAATTATTTCCATTTTAAATAAATTCTTTAATCTAAAATATATTCTCTAAAAGTATTAAAAATTGATTCCCCATCACTTTGTACCGTGTACTTTTCTCATGCTGTAAGACATGTTTGGAAAAGGGACTGTTTTCTTTGTATCCCCAACTAAGATAGTTGCACACAAAATGCTTATTTGCTAATTGTTTATATAATAGACAAATACCTACGAGTACTCCTTTAATCATATGCCTACATTCTGTCTATTAAGACGACTAATTAAAATATTAATTCCAATTTAGATAGTGAAGCAGAAAAAAAAAAATTCTCTTTAATCTAAATACAAGCCAAACTTGATTCTGACTGATGAAAGGCTGAGCTTCTAAACTATCCCCAAAGAACCAGAAAATAAAGCAAGTACTTGAAAAAGAAAACTAATCATTGCTGTTCATCTAATAATTATGTCTTGTATAATGACATGGCTAGTAAGCTCGGTCACATTTAGAAACATGCTTTTCTTGTAGAGGACTCTTAAGCTACTAAGGTTTAGGGGCTATGTTGTCTTTACGGTGTAAAATCCATTTCCCTTTGGAACCAAGACAATAGATTAAAAATGGTTTCAAAACTTCCCCTCTCCCTGTAGTGAGGTACACAACACTGCACAAAATAAAACTTTTATCGGAAGTATTACTAAACCAACCAAGGTTGGTCAGCCTTTATTTCTAAAAAAATCTGATTGACTTGGGTACCTCCCAGACACCAGAAAACTTCTAATCCAGGATCCCAGCTGTTATATTTAACAGGAAATGTGTAACAAGTGTCCTTAGCTTAAAAAGCAATGCAATTTTTAAAAAAAAATTATATTTTCAGTAATCCAGCAGCAAATATTCATTGCAATTACAATTAAGTAGCATCAACAAGCTTTAGGTAGAGTTAGAATAGACTTTTGGCAAATGCACATACGCTTGTCCTTTTCATCAGGGATCTATTTCTATTCTATCAAAGCTGCCTTAGCTACATACAGACATGCTCCTTTTAAAGTGGCACATTCCTTCTGAACTTACACAAAGTAACTGTAGAATAGTTGCATATAGCAGAACATAAACTCTCTTCAGTTTTAGGAATCACAAAGCGAGTATTGCTGCTAGATGTCTTTATTTTCCTTTAACAAAATACACAAAGGCACAAAATTCACTTATATCTTGTCATTATTGTACAGGTATAAATAGCGCTTTGTATTCAAGTACAATCAAGTGCAGAGACTTTCTATATTTTATGTAAACACAAAACAGTTTTGCATGTAGGTGCCTCTGGTTCATCTGCAATGCAAACACCAAAGGAGATGCCATTTATCCAAGTGCCATTTAACTGAATTCTGTCAAAAAGTTAGACAATGAATAATATTAACACCACTGCAATGACACTTCCATACACTTAAGTCAAATGTCGGATGACACTTTAGCTTGTAAACATCTGTGCATTAAACATGTACTCAATTCATTTTAACAGGGCAGCATTAAAAAGTATCTTAAGTTCACTATGCCAAACTTACTAGGTCAGTTGCCACCAGTAATTGCTCTTTATGTGTGACAGCTAAAGAGACGTCAAATTGTAAGTCACCCTTAGCAAAGCTTGTACTTTGAAGCTTTTAAAGATGCAAACTAAACAAGGGCTACAACTGTTAGACTTGAACCAACTACATATTCTAAGTGTTAACTTAAAGAGACATGCTTAATTTACAATACCCACTTTTACAGGTAGCTTTGACACACTGTGGCAGTTGAGGCAGTTTAAGCCCAAGCAAGATTTTTAAGTTGTACCATTAAAAAAAAAGCTCACCTGAATAGTAACAACAGGCATGAACAAAGCTAAAAACTAGCTACAGAAGGCACTTGAAGTATTTTATTCTGCTTTTATTAAAGATTCTTCACTTTGTTCAGCTGAAGTAGACTCTGAAATTGTCTCTTCAGTTGTTGAAATGTTTTCTGCTTCTTTTTCAACTTCTTCAGCTAGCTCATCATTTAGATGCTCAGGACTTGGTGCTTGATCATCCGTCTCATTTGTCTCAACGATCTGGGCCACATCATCTTCAGATTCTGTGAAAAGAAAAATGACGAAATGGCCATTTCCAGAAATCGAAGGGTAGCTAATATTCTTGAAAAGCAAATGAAACATTTTGCAATCACATACAGGTTTTGACTAGTAACTGCATGACGTTCTCAACTCGTAAAAACTATCTGATTTTTCTAAGACGAACACAGGTAAAGCAATTAAAAACTAAGAAAAAAAAATACTATGGAAAAGAACTTAACTCCCACAAAGAAAATACTATGTATTATTTGCATATGTTCACCCTCCACAGAAGCTTTCTAAGCTTGCTCACTAATGTGAGGCATTAGAAATACATGATGGTAATTCAGTTTCTTTGTGCTTGGTAATGTCAGTTTCACCAGCTGTTTAACTTTTTTTTATGAGGGTTCAATCTGTACGCAAATGAAAACATTCTACTTGATGGACGCTACTTCAAGCATAAGGAGTCTGATTTTTAAAAAAAAAGAAGACAAAACAATATATCAAACCAGCCAATGAAAATTACTACATATTCTGTCTTCCCAGGGGGAGTGTATGAAGGTTGCACAGCAGTATACTTACTCTTCATCTGGGATGGGAGTTTCTTTAATGAATATTTTTAAGATCAAAAACATTTATTTTAAGTACTGCCTCTAAAGAAGTAAATTCCAGCTTCACAACAGGACTTCAGTAGCATATGAGAAGAGTCATATTTTGAAGTAAGCATAAGCACTGAAAAACTGAACACAGTGTTGCACTAAATGACACAAAGGTACTGTAGAATGGTATTACTGATGGCAGTTGATCTAGTGACTAGTATTAGTTAAAACTATACAGTACTAATGCATACTGTGAAGATGAACAGTTTGCAAAACTGATGAAAAGTTACAGCTCAAAAATGTTAGCTTTATCAAATGTTTGAAAAACATTCTATGATTCTCTTCAGAGAATCACAGAATGGTTTGGGTTAGACGTGACCTTAAAGATCATCTAGTTCCAACCTTCCCCTAGACCAAGTTGCTCAAAGCCCCATCCAACCCAGCCTTGGAAACTTCCAGGGATGGGGCAGCCACAGCTTCTCTGGGCAACCTGTTATGGTGTGTAGTATCTAATCTAAACGTACTCTTTCTGTTCATATCAATTCCACCTTGTCCTATCACTACATGCCCTTGTATAAAGTCCCTCTCCAGCTTTCTTGAGGCCCCTTTAGATCCTGGAAGGCTGCTCTACGTTGTCCCCAAAGCCTTCTCTTCATCAGGCTGTACAGCCCCAACCCTCCCAGCCTGTCATCACAGGACAGGTTCTCCAGCCCTCTGACCATGCCTGTGGCCCTCCTCCAGATTTGTTCCAAAAGGAAAATACCCTTCTTATGCCAGGAGCCTGTTGCAGTTTAACCCAGTCTGCAAGTGGGCTGCAGACCAGACACTTGCTTACTCCCCCCACTCACCCTCCCACCACCCTGGTGGGATGGGGAGGAGAACCACAAGAAAAGTTAAAACTCTGTGTTAGAATTCTTACAGCTTAATATTTCAACAAATTAAAATGTTAGCAACTACAACAAAAATAACTGTATCTAAGCAGGGGGCAAGGGCTTGGAAGAGAAACGGAAAAAAATTAAACACAAGTGATGCCAAATACAATGGCTCCCAACCTGCTGACCGAGGCCCAGCCTGTCCCTCAGCAGCGATCAGCCCCTCACATCCAACTCCCCTGGTTTATACACAGTCCTTGACATCCTATGCTATGGAATATCCCTTTGATCTGTCCTGGCTATGCACCCCCCGCTCCTTGTGCATCTCATGCTGGCAGAGCATGAGACACCAAGAAGTCCTTGAGTTAAAACAAGCACTACTTAGCAATAACCAAAGCATTCATGTGTTATCAACGTTATTCTTGTACTAAATTCAAAACAAAGTACTGTACCAGCTACTTAGAAAAAAATCAACTCTATCACAGCTGAAACCAGGTCAGGCCCCCAAAGCAGGACACAGCTCTCCAGGCGGAGTGTCACAAGAGCAGAGTAGAAGGCGAGAATCATCTCACTCACCCTGCTGGCCATGATGCTTTTGATGGAGCCCAGGACATGGTTGGCTTTCTGGGCTGCAAGCACACCTTGCCAGATCATGTTGAGATTCTTGCCAACCAACATGTCCACATCCTTCTCCTCAGGGCTGCTCTCAATTCATTCTCTGCTCAGCCTGTACCTGTGCTTGGGATTGCCCCGATCCAGATGCAGGACCTTGGACTTGGCCTTGTTAAACTTCATGAGGTTCACAGTCCCACCTCTCAAGCTTCTCAAGGTCCCTCTGGATAGAATCTCTTCCCTCCAGAGAGGCAACTGCATCACACAGCTCAGTATCATCAGCAAAACTGCTGAAGGTGCATTCAACCCCACTGTCCATGTTCCTGACAAAGACACCAAGCAGTACTGGTACCAATACCAACCCCTAAACAGTGTCAGTCAAGTGCCACATGTTCACATTGATCAAAACATGTTGGGTGTCTGAAAGTAATCAGCCTGCTTCAGGCTGATACAGAATTCAAGCAGAGCTGAAAGTTTTAGAACCATTGCTCCAACTTCTTGGCCCATGACTGACTAGAGGACCTGCTGCACATCCCTGTCCAGCAGACCTTGTATGAATGCCGTCTGTCACCAAGAACTTAAGACCCCTCTCCCCACACAAGGCTCCCCTTAGCCAGTTCCAGGCCTCATTTCAGACTTGTCAGAGCAGCTCCCAGCTTCTCCATTTTTTTCTCATACTTGATCTTTCATTTTATCGAGTTTGCAGCTGACTCACCTCCTAATTCAGCTTGCTTCCCTGCCTTCTCAACCACAGGCTGCTTAACACCTGCCCTGGCTTCTTATTCCAAAATTTTTCAACCCCCCTATTTCTGCCCAAGCAAATTAATGTTCCCAGTTACTTTTCAGGCCATCCCACTCTCATTCCTGCTCTTCAATTTCCATCTTGATCCTATCTCTGTCTGTGTTCAATCTTTATCTCCCAACTGTCAGTTTTCTTTCTGTCTCATCTCTGCATTTTTTCTTCAGCCTCAAATTCTATGAATAAGTTTCTGCATTTTCCTGCTCCAATTCATCCACACTTGAGTAACATTCCTTTACTGCTGCTCTTCAGGCTGGAGTCAAAGAAAGTATGGGATGCAAGGAAGAGGCAGCTCCATGCCCTCTCAACTCACTTGTAGCACAGCCCAACCATCACCTATTTACAGAGTTTCAGTCCTGCAGTCTTCAACTGAATAATGCTTAGCACTCTGCAGAAGTGACTTGTTCTTAGTCTGACAGAGGAAAAGAGACTATTTGCTCAGTCTGATCAGAAGGATGCCAAGCATCTACAACATCTTTGATGTAAGTCCCAGGGACAATCACAGCCACCAGCACAACCTTCTAATGAAAAGGAAAAAGCCTGATGAAAAGCGTATTTTAACTACATTCAAAGGAACAGGATGGTGCTTTCATTTTTATATTCTACTAAAAAGTATGGAGACACTGCTTATTCAAGCAAAAATTGTCAGGTATTAAATTACTTTTCCCTTCACTCTGTTCTTGACTAAACTTATTGAAACTCTTGAAACTCTCCAGAACATACAGAAATACAAATTTACATGGAAAATTTTGGTCTTATAATTAAATCTGACAAAGTTACAAGAAACTAAAGAGTAGGTCTTTTAAACGAGTAGTCAGGGCAATAAGAGTAAGCGATGCTAACTCCAACCATAAACATGATCAGCCTTCATTAAAAATATATAGTGATTCCATTTTAAACACAGCAATTAATAGAAAGTTTGGCTAAAGTCAACCTGATTTCAATACTGCATGATTAAAGTCATTTTAAGAGCAGTGGCTAACAAGTGAAAGCTCTGTCTATAAACTTAAAAAGATGACAAAAGAAAATTTAAGTTCCTTGATTCCTTGATCAGTTATACTTAATCCATGATTTAACCAAAGAATGTAGCTTCACCCACATGATCTTAACAGCAAACACAGCCCAATGCTTGCTGCATATTTAAGAGCTGCAACAACACAACCTTAAAAAAAACCTGCTCTTGGCTACAGCAGGTTTTTTCCCCCCAACACTTCTGGTTATTGCTCAATACTTAGAAAGTATATGTATTTCACATTTTAAGTAGTCAGCCACATCTCCTCTTGCTGCAGAGTACTGCACTGAGTAACCGGTGAAATCACAATACTGCATCACTATTAAGTAGAAAATGTCTCTTAAGTGGGAATTCACAAAAATTGTGTAATTGCTCCAAAATATAGTTGCTTGTGCTTTCAAGACCTTTGGGATAAGTTTTCTTCACTACTACAACTCCCCTTTTTAAAACAGATTTTCACATAGAACATGTGTCTCACAGTAATCTGTTAATAGCTTTGATATCATGGAAAGCTATTGCAAAAACTTTGAAAAAAGTCAGATAATAGCACAGCATTCCCTCCACCCTTTATGTCCCACCAAAAAGGCAACTTACATTGTTGAGCCAAACTGCACGCACTGTGGTTGACTGGAGACATAATACATTTTTAAATCAAAAGAACTTGTTTACAAGTCATTAAACTCAAGGTGAGTGGACCTATGCCGGCTTGAGAAATCATTGAGTTCTAGACACATTAGCTGAACTAGGCAAAGAGTACAGCATGCAGAAACTCATGTATTTGAAAAGAAACAATGGCTTAGCTAAAATATAGCAGGTTCATGCTGTCCTATGAAAGTAAAGCATATTTGTTAATAAGGCAAGTCAAATCTCTGAAACAGAAAATGCCTCCAGGCCAGGTGGGGGAGGAGGCTGTTTTTTTAAAAAAGCATTATTAAACTCAGATCATTCTGATCAGAACAAACAGTCAAGCTTATTTCTTAGTGCTTTGTCTTCCATCAGTTTTATTCCTAGAAAAAGTTTCTTCTTTATCCATAACACTTGCTCAAAGCCAAGCTCCACTTGTGGCAGAACTCACAGTGAGCACACACTTGAAATGGCATTATTTCTGGTAGAGAGCATTACTGTGAACCTTTCTGTTGAACAACGAGCCAAGTTTCTCCAACTGCCTTTATCATGGAAACCCTTTCAAACATAGTAGCAGTTACTGTATTCCAAGAATCCCTACAAGTGACAGAGTATTAAATCATCATAAAAATATTTGAGCAAGATGGTCAAGGAATTCCATACAAATCCAGACACATCACATAAAGCAGTCCATGAAGTGCTGACCACTGTGGTGAAGTCTGAAGTTCAAAGACATCTAATGAAAACCTCTGAATATATGCACCAGACATTCAAGACAAAACACCAAAGCAGTCAATTTTTTCAAAATATTGCTAAATGCTAAACTTGAATCAAGAATACAGCATAACAGTACTAAACAAAGGCAAGGCAAAATTAATCAAGATGTTAAAAGTGGTTCCTGTTGCCTCTTTCAATATAATCCAAACTAATATATTTAAGAAAAGTACCTAAGAGAGCCAACTAGCTTTTGATGGGGGAGGCGGTATGAGGAATCAAAATCAAGCCATTTATGGAAAAGGTAAGAAAAAAGCTGAAGTGTATTGTTTCACTCTGGTACTAAAGTTTCCTAAATTAATCTGCTGAATAAGGAAGCATGAAGTTTGTGCCAGTAATCTGTATCAGATTGACAGTTGATAACTCTGTATTTCCAGAGTTTTTTTTAAAAAAAGTCCAAAGTTCAGTGCCAACAGCACTCCTTGTAAGCATTCTTCAGATCTCTTATCCACATGAGTTGCATGTGGCATGCTTGTCACTACATGAGTACAAAACTGAAAAAAAGATGCAGCTTCATGCTCTACTCATTAGTCAAAGTAGCTGACTGGTAAAAAGTATTTATAGCATTTATGTATCACATTATTTTGCTGCCTCTTTGAGCTATACAGCTATGGTTTAAATTACAGATAAGAGTTGTACTCCCCAGCGTTGTCAACATTGTGGTGAAGTTGGTTTCCTGATGTTAATGTCTGTCTACATCTGTAAGTGAAGATATTCTCTATTCTGCTATGACAGCAGCTATTTTACTGTGGTGAACAAAGGCCTTCCCCAGAGCTCTACCTCAATGACAGCTTCATACCTTAAACTTACAATCAAGGAATATGTTCATTTACTAATAAAACCCAACTGCACGTAAGCAGTTAGGTTTCATATTACAGTTCTGATGGAAAAAGTGATTTACTGAAAATATTTTCTCATTCAGAAGAGATTCCTTTGTGGCAAGTCATAGGCAGGCACTGGCCTCCTCAACATAAACAAGACATTTCTCAGATATTAGTTATGTAAAATACTATGACATACTCTATTTCTGGCTGCCTAGCAAATCTCAAAATAGAATTGTTTATATCATTTAGGAGATTAAATATTCAGAAAAGATCAGCTTTTTAACCTAGAAAACCAGAAGTCTGTATACCACTTATTTCTTATGCCTCATCTGAAAAATTTCACCATATACTTCCTATCAGGAAAAGATAACTGGGCAATGAAGCTCACGGTTGTTTCTTTTCCTGCTGTTTTTTAATAAAGCAGCACATTAATACAAAACCACATCAGAAAAAAACAAGTAATTTTCAACATTAAAGGTAAATTGGTAAAATCACATTTACTGCAATAAATCCATCCTATTTTTCTGCTGAAATGCTTGATAAAATTCTGCTTCCAAAATAAGCAAGTTCTCGCAGTTTTCACTCCTACATCTGAAGTGCTTAACAATCTCACACTCATTCTTCAGATTTTACATTTTTTACAACATTTATAGACTGGCTCAGCAACTCAGACCCATTATGGGCATAGTTTTATAATAACTTCTTTCAATGATAATACCAGATTAATTAGCAAACACCTCTCTTTACCTGTCTCTAAAAACCTGCAGTAGTGGATAATACTCAGAAGCCCTTGAGGCACATGCCTCCAAGAGTTGAGCATCCTTTAAGGACCTCTTTATTTGAGTCAGACAGAGGAAAACATGCACACTTTTAAAGATCCCAGTAACAAAGTACATCTTTTTCTGTAAGAATCTACTAAGTTCAAAAGTAGCCAAGAAGCTACTAACCTACCCTCCACTCACTAAATGGAAGGTTCTATGATTTAAGGGCAAATGAGATACTTTCAATATCTTAGTTTCATCCGTTTGATTTCAGTCTTACTTTCATGCCAGTAACAGCAGTTTTATTGAGGTAAGAGCACACCATGGCACAGGAAAAGAAGCCAACCAAGTTTTCACTACAGTGCACTCTCATGAGACCATGCCCAGAGACAGCCACCATTAGCTATGACTTCTGGTTTTGTGCAGCCTTCTCAAACGAGAAAGTAAAGACAAATGTTACTTTATACTCCCTGTTAAAAATAATCTAGCAGAAGCATTCTATTACACTCTGACAGTTTCCGACAGTTGGTGTGTTTCCAGCCTGAACCTCAGGGCTGCACACTATCTGATAACTTTCCCCCAGGATCCTTGCTTAAAGTAACATAAATTCCCATCAAGCACTCAACAGCACATCCAACCGGAGATCCTCTGGTTTGAAATTATGATTTTTGGAGTCTTTTAAAACACTGCATCTTCCTGTTGGCTGTACACCAGATGCCTACTGTATCTGCAGACTATAAAATGTCTCAAAAGGAACCACGTTCAATTAAAATTGACAATTTGTCTTTGAACTACCTGAAATTAAACAAGGCAGTTTTACTAGATTTTCCTGCCCTGAGGAAAAGAGCAAAAGGAACAAAGGCAGAAATTCCAACACACCTCAACCAAACGACCTGCCAAACACAGTGAAAGTTAACAACTTTGGGACATACTCCCTCCTTAATTATTTCTGTAATTTACAGTGCTATTTTTTATCTGTCAGTAACATTAGAGCGAAAAAAATTGTTATGCCATCATTTGCACAAGATAAAGACCAATATGAAGAAATTTTAGTGTACAAAAAAGAAGACACTATTATCAACAACCTCAGCTAGGAGCTGAGATAAGAACTGAAAAAAATACATAAACTGAACTTACAATGAAGTCAGAATAAACCGTACTATTTCAGTTGGAATCGACCAACAACAATCATCTCGACCAACTGCCAAATCAATTGGGGGCTGATCAAAAGCTAAAGCACGTTAAGGGCATTGTCCAAATGCCTCAAACACTGACAGACTTTGGTCATGGATCACCTCGCCAGGAACCCTGTTGCAGCAGTGTTTGAGTATTTCAACTTGGCAAACTTAGCTCAACAGAGAGGTAGATGATGGGAATTTCATTAGACATTTAAAAAAACAGCGGACTTCATGGGATTAGTACATACCTTTTGTCTGTTGAGTCTCCTGGGGCTTTCTCTCTCTAGGTTCTAGAGGCTCAGTTTCAGATTGCAATTCTGTAGATTGCCTTTTTTCAAAACTGAAGTCTGGAAGTCGTGGAGCTTGAGGTCTAGTTTTTCTTGCAGGATTCAGGAAGAAGCAGTAGGCACACCTAAATGCTACACAAAGCACATCCAGTAAGCAGCCTCACTAATTAACTTCACATTTCACCTTTATTCCTAGATATATTCTGACAGTCCAAAATACTAAAAACAGAGAGTTAAACTAAGTGACTATCAGTACCAGAGTACCTCCACCAAATCTTCATAAGCTGCTCTACACAGCTCCTTTTTCAAATTCAGCAGACATTTGCTTTTTACAAACTTGTTTGCTTTCAGCTCTGCTGTACTAAGTACTGCCCGACACTGTGAAAGATTTGACCAAAATGAACAAAATAATGCAACTCAGTAGCACCAGATGTTGCCATATGGTGTTGTTCTATTCTTTCCTACAAAAGAATTAAGTTGGCAGATGATTTTTTTCCTTCTCCTCAAGATGCCACTTTTCTCACACTCTGAGTAAGGGAGATGTTTAGGAATTCCACAAGGTATGTCTCACTCTGCTTTTTGAGAAGCATTCTGCTCCAGTGGTGCTTAATTAAGGAAAAGCAGTTTTCTTTTGCAAAAGTACTGGATACCATTTAATACTTAAATAACTATTTTCATTGTCCCCACTCTCACCAAGACAAGGGGGGGAAGTGGCAATTTCTAGTACAGTTGAGTTGTGAACTCATGAACTAAGACAACATAGACTACGTATCTTTGATTTCACAGGAAACATTTAGCTTATTTTTACAGTGCAGTACATTTACTCAAATTTATTTTGAAAAAGAAGATTTATCTAAGAATTCCTAGTTTCTTAAGCATCAGGCTTACACTTGTGGTAGAAAGCAGGAAAAATACAACATCTGTGTTCAATAAAGAGCTGTGTCTGTCTTAAGTTATTGTCAGCCATAAATTCACGTACAGGCCCCTAGGGCTTGTTCCCACTCTTTTTCCAATATGTCCCCAAGATCTTCTTGCCAAAGGAAAATTTAGTTTAAGTTCTGGTAAAAGAGGCACACTTTCATGTCAGATAGTTTCTCAACATAAAACCCTTCTGAGAACCATTCATAGCCAGTAGCAATGTTCAGGGATCTATTGGAGGAAGCTTATTTCTACTGAATAGTTTTCTATACATAAAATCCATGACCTGAAGGTCACAATAAAGTACTTCTCTGAGTCTTGAAGTAAATCTTAAGATACAGAGTAATAAATGACCAAAAAATGTTCTCACATGAAGTGGTACTTCATCAATGTCAGGTAAGTACTTAGATGGAACCAAAACGAAGTATGATGCATGTTAGTTATGAAACATAAGCCAAGTTATAGGGTCTAAAAAAGATTAGCTCTTACCTATGTATTCAAACTCCTCCTTCAAAGCCATACCATTGTGAGAAAAACATTGCTGACATATAAGCGCATACCTAGAAAACATGAATAATATATAATTACATACCTTTAAGTAGTAACACGCTGAAGGAAGATGTATTTTACCTTACACAGTGACTAACGCCTTAGATCTTTTCTTCTAAAAGGTGATTTCCACAGTGAAATTATTATCCTCAAAAGCAAACTAAATCTGTAGATTCAACCATACTTTTTGAAGTTGTTTTAACCACAGTGAAATACTCTTAGCTACACTTTAAACCTCACGGTTCAACGTACTTTTAATATCATCAGTATCAGAAAATTACATCCAAATTAAGTTTTTATTTCATTAGAATACAGTTAATATTAAATGTAACCATAATTAATATGTTACATTCTGATATGTCTGGACAGTTCTGAAGGGAATCTGAAAGGCATTTATAATGGATATACAGATGAAATGCTGAGGGAATCAATTTCACTCTTTTTAGTTCAAAATATAAGTCATTCACCCACCTGAGCACAGATTTTTCTTTGTACCACATGGCTAATACCACCCAGAACAGAGGTTAGTTTTGCCCAAATATTACCAGTTTCCCTGCAAAGATTTTTTAAGTGAAGCACTGAGAAAGAGCCATTTCTCAATTATGAAAATTTCAGACAAGCTCATTTGCAATTCTTTTAACCTTGACATGTCTGGCTTAAACAGAAAGATTAAGAAGCTTCCTTTCCCCTAAGTGTTTTGGTATTTCTTAAAGAACATTTTACCTGTTCTGAGGACCATCACCAACCAAATATTCAATAACTCTATCCACAACTCCTCTTTCTCGAGGAAGAACAGGTCTTGCCAAAGGAGGGCCTGGAGGATGAAGACCTAGAAGACATTAATTGCACCAAAATTATCTTCCATTATATTATTATATATTATACTGTGGGTGTCAGTGTAACAAAATAATTGCATCTACTTAATACACATGGCCATATTTCTTAGTCCACCAGGAAAGCTGTAAGATTTTTCAACCCACAATAGTTGAAAATTCCTCTTCTGCTCCTTTAGCTTATCATTTCATTAAATCACTCAATTTTTACACCCTGGACATGTAGTTAAATTTATGATTTCTAAAGAACTTAATGTATCAATAGCATTCAATGATTATTAACAAAGAGAGGCTTTTTAAGAAAGAACAACTTAACTAAGTTCTCTTCACATGCAACTCTGAAAATTTCCTGCCCATGGTTACACCAACAAATCTAGCAATGACAACAGTAGAACAACTAGAAATCAGGGCAATCTGGTCTACTGAAAGGTGTTCCTGCCCATGGCATGGGGGTTTCAAATGGATTGTCTTTAAGGTCCCTTAAAATACAAGTCATTCTAAGATTTTATGAAGATGTAACCACAGAAACACTCCCTGGTCTCTGTGTAATTACTATAACACATGAGCATTCCCTCAGTGTGCATTCAGTCTATACATTAAACCCATCCAGCTGTTTGTCATTTTGGTAATCCCACATTTAATGACAAGGTGGATACTTTCAGATTTATGCTTAGTCAAAGCCAGAAGGCCACTATAAAGATACTATTTTCCACAAGTATTTAACAAACTACTATCAAAATGAAACTCCTTTAAGAACAGGTAAGAGCAACAGGTAAGACCACTACCTTTTTCAATTATACATAGAGCACTTAAAGTAGAACACTGGCAGAAACCTCTTTTTCCACAAAGTTTTAAAACATCTGGTCCATTGTACAAGACCACTGCAAACTACCAATTTCCATTTATATAGCTTTGAGTTCTTGTGTCTACTTCCTCTTGCAGCCTTAAAACAGAACAAGCTAGGCCTAACATAAGAAACTCCAGTCTGAATCATTCCAATGCAACCATTCAAATAACTATGGAGAGGAAACATTTACATTTGACATTTAAGTACAGGAAGTATTATGTTACAGTACTTTAAACAAACAGTCCTGAATGGAAGATAATGCAGCATTTGGGGGAAGAGAGGGGAAGACTTAAAATCTGTTCCCATAAGAGCTTTATGAATTACATTCAAAGTCCACAAAACAAACTAACAAACTAAACCATGTTTGAGTAGGACAACGAACCAGTCTTTCAGAACTCTCAAACTGGGTCAAAATGGCCAGCTTCAAGCCACTTCAAGACAAAATTACGACACCTGACAAATAAGACTGTTTAACCCAATAACAAAATTACTTGTAAAAATGCAAAAGTCCTACACAAATTCAAGATAGCTAAGAAGGTGAGACAGAAAGAAAATCAGCTATTACTAGATTTCATACTGAGATGAGCATATGGCAATCTGAAGCCCTGCAAGAATTAAGTATATGTAATTCACAGAAATTAAATACTGAGGATGCAAAAAGAGACCAGTGTTTTCTCTGAGAAGAGTTCTGGCTTGTAGCTATTCTCACTACATCCACTAGATACAAATATAGAAACAGCATGGCTTAAATAGAAAGGCCTTTAGTGACCAGAGCAGTCTGCATACAATTCTCTTTTCAATTTGCTGTATGCTTCCAGTGCTTTTCTTGAGACGATATGTTTCATAGAACCCCCCATAATGACCAATAAAGAAAGAGGAAGCTAAAGGGTAGAACAAACTAAAATCATTGTCTCAATATGCAAAAGAGTAAAACAGATTAAACCCACTGTATAAAAGTGCAAAATAGGATCTTTATTTTTTCTTACGTCCAAATGAAGGACAACTAAGACAGTAAAGTTTGTTAGTATGTTGAATGAATTCAGAAGAACATTTAATTGAAAGATACTGTGGGAAAAAAACTGTGACACTGACTTTAAGCTTTTCAGGACTGTTCTGATCTAGTTTTCATATAGCAACTTAGTCAGGCGCAGAGTCATAGCTTCCAGCACTTTGACAAACATACACATAGAAGTAACATATACCTCTTAAGTGGAGTATTCATAGAATATGTTGAGTTGGAAGGGACCCATCAGGATCATGGAGTCCAACTCCTGGCCCTATACAAGACACTCCAAAAATCACACCATGTGCCTGAGAGCATGGTCCAAACACATCTTGAACTCTGTCAGGCTGGGTGCTGGGACCACTTCCCTGGGGAGCCCATGCCAGTGCTCCGGATGAAAAACCTTTCCCTGATAATCCAACCTAAACCTCCCCAGTTCAGCTTCATGCCATTCCCTCGGGCCCTGTCACTGGTCACCAGAGTGAAAAGATCATCAGCGCTGCCCCTCTGCTTCCCCTCATGAGAACGTTGAAGGGCACAGTGAGGTCGTTCCTCAGTGTCCTTCTTCTTCAGGCTGAACAAATTAGGGGATCTCAGCCACTCCTCATAAATCTTCACCTCCAGACCAGGAAGCAAAGACAACGCAACACGCCTTACTATTTGACAACCTGATCCGAGATGGTCTTCATGTTTAAATATAGCATTAAAAGTAACTGCCAGCAAATTACCATTTCAAGCCTCCTACCTTTTAATCTTCACACATAGAAGCAACAAAGGAAAAAGCAATTAAGGGCAGAATGTACTACATGGCGGTAAACCTCAAGCTCAATGCCACATACAGCTCACCTCCATCATCTATGGCAAATGTCAAACACTGCAGGAATCAACCATTTTCAGTAGTGCACTCTTACAGTGCTACACATAGAACAAGACTAATCTTGCCAATAAGGCTGCAGTATTTCTAACAGCACAGTCTTTCAAGACACATTTTGTCAGTATTGGATATTTGGCCCAAATGGACTGTCCTAATTAAGAGCATGAGAAAATACTGCAATTTACAACCCATCAGGAAATACAAAAAAGTTTCATACTCAATACAAATGTTTTTAAAGTAGGCCTCATTTTCAAAACCAGGAGAAATTAATTCAGGGGATAACAATCAGTGAATGCATTTACAAGTTATCCCTGTATTCTGTCCTCAAGCAGGAACCCAGACCAAGAAAACCTTCACAGCATCAAGACAAAACAAATTAAGTGCAATATAAACTGGACTCTGCTAAAGCTGCCAAAAGTAGAGGTCAGGAAAAATTCATTTCCTAAAACTTCACAAAAACCTGAAAGAACCAATACTTCCATCAAAAAAAAGGCAGTGATACAATCTGCAATAAAATTAAAGCTCTTGTGTAATACTGTGAATACCTGGTTTACACTCAAATGTTTATTTAGACCCTCATTCAAAAGACTGAGTTTTCATACGACTTGTAAATCATCAATATATGAAGTTTCTAAAAGTTAACAAACAAGGTAAAAATTGAATAAAGTTACCTAGAATGAAACATCACAACACATTCCAACAACAACTTCAATTACCTGCCTACTAATAACTCAAACCAACCATCTTGGTTCTCATGCTGTTATGGACACCAGTAATTAATATAAACATCAAAAGCAATCATTGTAGAAAGACTGGTCATTTTTGCAAAGCTTGGCAAACTCTCAACTACCTGCTGGTTATTAATTTTCAAACATATGGGAGCTCTGTGGTAATACATGTTAAATTGATTCTCCCCTACAAAATATAGTATAATGAAAATGAATTATTAATCTTCTGTAAAATAGAGATAATTAAGGCTATTCATATTTGTTGTTAGCCATGCATAAACTTAGACACAATATTATTCTTACAGATACTGAATTTACGTACTTTTCACTACAA
The DNA here is from genome assembly GCA_013400915.1 of Pardalotus punctatus. Classification (NCBI taxonomy): domain Eukaryota; kingdom Metazoa; phylum Chordata; class Aves; order Passeriformes; family Pardalotidae; genus Pardalotus; species Pardalotus punctatus. The sequence goes on from VZTX01023503.1 coordinate 753,899, forward strand.
CTACATGACTGATATGCCTGGAAGGTCGGGGGAAATTCAAGAAAACAAGAGGTGTTCCATATTAACTGACAATTGCAGCGGCTCCCATTGCTATCTGCAACAAAGTAACATGTTTGGTCAAAATACCAGTTACTAGAGGGGGGTAAAATGCCTGTAAGGCAAAACTACATTAAATATTTTAAATCACAAGGTTGGCAACTGTCCTTTCAAACAAGTCAGTTACTTTTCCTTCTTCCTCTAAACCATTTATGCAGTAAAGGCTGAATTTCATCCAGCTTATTCAATGAGCCTGAATCTTCCCCTAAGAATAAAGCTACTATACAGCTGATATTTTATTATACAGTCAGCTTCCTTAACAAGGAGCATGCAAGTTTAAACTCATTATGGAATTTTTGGTAATCAGGTATCAGTAAATGTGGTTTGCAACCAAATGACCAATTTCCTGGTGCACGGAGCTAATTTCTGGTACTTCAAGATAATCAAGACTTACTAATAACTTGCCTTTACAGTTCACTTCAGGGATAAAAACAAATTTAGCAGTTTCATTATACAGGTAAATAATTACTAACAACTAATAAGGCTTAATGGACTCCACAGAGAAGCGAGATCACATCTTTCCATGACAAGTTTATTCCACTACACTGCACAAGGCATCTTACCATATTATCTACAGCTCTACTGTTTGATTCTGTCATGGAAGTTAGTAACGAAGGGCATCCAGTTCATAAGACTTAAGTAGCTTCAAGTAAAAATCAGGAACACAGGGCAGAAAAAAATATTCTTGATCCCTGTATATAGAGCAAAGAACTACTCCACATTACACTGGTGCTCATGAGATTCTTGGCAAGTTGTAACCCTTCTATTTTCAAGACAGCATTTCATCTCCTTTCGTGCCTTGTGATCCAACTTGTCAAACATCCCACACAGAATGAAAGACCTGGCACAAACCCATACACAGCTTTACCGTCCATGAGGAAAATGAGAGCGATGCTTCCCACCCAAAACTCTCAAATTTTGCAATCCTTCCAGTGCAATTTATTTTGTATTCTATTTATTAGAAGTCCATCCCATCTGAACACCAAATAAGAAATTGGGGAAAAACATTTTCAAGATATGAAACCAAATTTTAAGGAGTACCCATTCCTACCAGATTTCAACCTCTTTCAACCTGTTTGGACTCTTGTACCAAAATAACAATGCCATTTTAACATTCAGCTACAACACAGACAACTTTTCTGCTGTATTTGGTATTCCACACTTTAATCTATGAGTATAAGCTGCATGACTATACCTTCTAGAGTAAAATTTAAATAAATGTCAAGATGCATGTTAAAAAAAATATGTGCAGGGTTTAGTGAGAAACATGAATGTATTCTGAAAGTGTTCTCCTCTGTACCTGATTTATACAAGCATAGAGCTCTTCTAAACTAAGAACATAAAAAGGTATGCTATATTGTTGACTACAGAATACTGCAAAGTTTTATTGCCATTTAAACAAAGAAGCCGTAACAGTTAAATGAGCTCAGGCAATAGGTTTCAGCATCAAAAGGTGCCAGCTGTAAAGAGTTATGGCTAATTGAATATGGAACTCCTGCTTAATCAGATAACTGCTCTGCTATTTCCAAATGAAATGCCATTTCCATACTGTCTGAAAATGGCCTATTTTATTGGTAACCAGAGAAAACAATATAAACTGTAAATAACATTAAGTGCTGTGTTTACCCATTCCAGGCACTGAAGTAGCAGGGGATCCAGGGCGTCTTGGTAAAACATTTGATTGCAAGGATGGCACAGGGGTTCTTTCCGGGAGCCCGCTCAGAGCTGGTGCCTCTCTCTGCAGAACAGGAGATCCTGGAATCGGGGATTTTGGAGAGCCTTGTTTAGGAGTTGCAGGTGGGGGTGTAGAAGCATTTCTTTGCGCTGCAGTCCTCTGACGAATTTCTGACAAGAACATGGACATACTGAACTTACAATCTAGCATTACAAGCAAGATATTAGTAAGAGTACATTAATATTGTATACCAATCAGCAAATTATAGAATTAACAAAACAAGAAAGGTCTAAAACTAAGCATCATCAGCTGCCAGGCTGAGCATGTCATAGAGATAAATAACACATGAAATATTATATTTCAATAGCAGTTAGCAGTTATCATAACTGTTAAGTACTTTGGGCAAAATTCTTCTAGAAGGAAATTAGAGAACTGAATCATAAAGTATCTGCTAAGGCAGAATATTGAACATATGACCAGCTAGACTCAAATCATGGTGCACAGAATTGACCACTTTTTACTCTTAAAAGCTCTTTAATTCTACACTTTTTTGGCTTAAAAATGCCTCCAAGTATTTCGTTTTCCATGGGACCAAAACTATTCAGTCAGTATCTAAAATGCCCAGGCTAAGTGCCCAGAGTTATTAAAAAAAAAAAAAAAAATCTGATTGAATAAATGAAACAACTCTAAAACCAGAAGAAAATGTAATGCTTCATTCAGGTGATATAATTTCATTCACTTCTTTCAGCAACCCTACCATCAAACCATGTGAGTGGATTGCCACAAAGCAAGATTGGGCTCTGCTGGAACATGTCCCTCCTTTTACCTCTTCTCACGCTACTATCAGTTACTATTAAATCACTATCATGAAAGACTTAATATGCTTCCTCAGTTGTTCTTATCTGAAGGCAAATATCACCAGTGTAATATATTACAGTTTGAATGTTGTAATAATCAGGCAAACCTGAAGTCCATACACTATTGCAACAAATCAAACTGAAATGTAACCATTGCTTTAGGTCTGCAGATATTTACATGGTTAACAAGTAGCAACTTAGTCTCTAAAAGAGACACCCCAATGACTCCCACAACTAAGGCTACAGTACCCTACAGAGTTAGTGTATAGCACTCATGTCACTTTCAACAAGCTTGCATGTCTTCCTTCACAACAAATAGAATTTAACACTAGATTTGGACTTCAAAATTTCCACGAGTCTCAAGATTAGAGAGATTTTATCTGCTGACTTTGCATCAGGCTGGAAGAGTTTAAATGCTTAGCAGGCAGTTTAAAGGTCCACGGGCAATCAGTCACTGGGAAATGGGTGTGCTGAGTCTAAAGGAATGATCCCTGTCCCCAAAAGTACAACACCACCATGCTAAACTCCTGCTTTGGGTGGAGGAGGCAAGCATGCTACATCAGCTTGCACCAGCCAAGAAAGAGTTGCTATCGCTGAAGCACTAGATCAAACAACAGTTCTGTGGCAAAACAGCCAACATCAAATGCCATGAAAAGTGCAACATACACAGGTTATGTTGCCTACTTATCTGTACATACAAATAGGATTAATATACAACAGAAGAATTAAAAATTTTTTGGTATCACCACTTTAAAAACTATAAGGTAAAAAACTACAAAGTCTCACTAAAAAAGCCATCTAGTTCAGTCTTTTACAAAGCAGAACAAATTACTAGTTTTCCCCTGCCACACCTTCCTGTGCAAGGCTGCATTACTTCACACAACTTCATCACCCAAATTACATCACCCAATGAGTCTGAAGGTTCTATATTTCAACTTGATTTTAACAAGTATATTTGCCCCCTCACTATTTAAGCTGTTCAGAATCTGAAAACCAGGATTAGTTGGTGAGGTAGTTGCAGAAATTCCATTAACATTTCCTTGGTGACTTGCTTCTGGTTTGAAAACTGCTCCTGTGTTGAGAGTTTTATCTTAAGCAAGAATTCATGTATGATGAACATCATCATTAACATGCTTTCAAGAGCTTTTTGTGACAGACATTAGCAGTAACCTTGCAAGTTTTACAGCACTAGAATAACTGCATCTTCTCTATGCCATCTGACCAACATACATGACCCATCTCCAAATACAAAATACTGATTACAACCCATGATTTATTTAACCATTATAGGCAAGTTTGTCATAATTTCCAGTCATGTGTTAGATTCAAAAATTAAGCTAACAGGTATGCAGTTTCTCAAGTCTTCTCAGGTCCACATACATACAAAAAATGAGTGATAAATATAAAGCCTAATTCCGCTTGTTCCAAGATAATTTTAAACATGTATATAAAGACATTTTAATCCATTATTTTTTCATTACAAAACCCTCTTTATTGTTGTTTTACATACAAAAACATTGAAGGCCATGACTGTAATTTCTAAAAATGGATGTTACTTTTACATTTTGAAGGCTATCTTTCTAGATCATGTGGTTTAAGCATATTAATTTTAATCACTTAAGAGCTCTGAGTGTGTTTCAATAAGTCACAGCTATATTCACATTTATTCTGAGCCCATAATACACTATTTCTAAGCAATTTCTATGTCACCTGTAAGAGCTTTGCCCCTTTTGCCTCTGCTTTCTGAAGGGTCATTTTTGGCAAGCCTTCTTTGCGTTACGTTCAATTAAAAAGATACTGCTATTTTAATGACTCTTTCCCCATATTTTTGTTCCTATAAAGATGCTGAACCAGTACTTTACAGCCAGTATTAGAGAGATGTGCTTCAGTAGTTTTAGTCTCATTACAGAGTTAAGAATGCAAGACTCATTGCTAGTTTCCACAAAATATTAGGTTATTCACAATGCCTTTTTTCCCCCCTTCACTTAGAAGTTCACTTGGCTTTTACTCTATGCTATGAAGACTTTTAAAGAGAACTTGCCAACACTCTGCTGCTCCCCAAGTAAGAGAAGTCACCAGTACTTGCATTATGAGAAATGCTCTCCTTGGCAAGACCAACAGCCCATCCATCCCAGTATTTCATTTCATAGAGCGGCTGTAGATGTTATTCAGTGACAACACACAAACCTAAATTCCTGATGCCTACATTCCTGATACCATCCCCAGGATCCATAAACACATTGTCATGGACAAAGAAAGTACAGCCCTGTCTTATCATTTTAGTATCACATATGGACCCTTTACCCATGAACTCTCCCCTAATTCCTTTTACATCTGCTGTGTACTTCCACAATAACAGCCCTAATATTCTTCTGCCATAACTGAGTATGATCTATATACTTTTCAAATTGCCTTGATACTCAATGTATTAAAAATGAGCCTCTTGCAAAGTTCCAGATTTCCGTAATTCCACATTGCACAACTTAGCTAAGAAACATGTCCATTAATCTCAACACTAACACAATATACAGCTACTGCTAATGCAGTTTGAATGAAGTTTTTTTAGGATTTTTTTCAGAATTATATTTGTGTATCCAAAAGTCAAATGCATGAAGACAGATAAATAGCTTAAAATAGACCTTTTATTCTCCAAACACTACAGTTCAAATTCTGCAGTTACCAGCACTGGACAATTCAGATATAAAAGCAGACACATTACTTAAGAGGTATCTACTCAACTGATGATTCAGTATGAGCTCTTAAAGAATATTACAATACTGCAGTGATGAGGCAGTGGCATCTTTCATGTTTACAAGCATAATTATTTTATTTTTCCCTCACTTCAAAACTCCTTGATTTTTATAGAGAAGAATACATTATTTTCATAGAGATACAGTACACCACAGGTCAATAGATAGTTTACATAACTTGCTGGCTTTAGTGTCAAAGACCAACCAAGCATTTTCTTTCTTCCTCCTCATGTCCATATCCATCCCACAGCCTGCAACCATCTATTATTGCTTTACTTCTAATTCAGGTGACAGAGTGATCTCATTTACAATACAGCCCCGCTAACAGTTGTGCTAGCAAAATGAAAAGAGCAGGTATAAACAATAGGATATTTATTGTGGATAAGTATTCCACTGTGAATATATACTTAACCTATTCTTCTCTATGGCCAAAGTATTGAATAAGTATATATTCATTAACTGTACCACTCCAAACCTTTCTGAACAGACAAAATTGCACTTAGATTTTCAAATTCCTTTCCTTCTGGATTTCCTGGTGGTTTTTTATGCCAAACAAAAGATTGACCTGAATCATCTGTTAAAACTACTATTACTTATTGAGGCAGCACATGTCAATATCACAAAAACTGCAAAAAGAGCTAAATACACGGGAAAGTTGGGGCACTACCAGCTGTTTTTCTGAGAACCAGCTCTTACGTAATGCTGATTAAACCTTTGTACCAATTAGTATGATGCACAAGTTTTTGCTTCAACCAGTAAGTCAAAACCATACAAACTAACTAACCTTTCATCAACTGTCTCATACACAACATTGTCCAACCCAATTAGACAGCGGTCATTATTTACCCTCTTTTCAAAAAGACTCAATTACAGAGCTCAAGAAAAAGAATTCTGTTGCTTGTATCCAAAGCAAGCAAAGAGAAGATCAAGGAAGCTTTAATGTTAACTTGCTAACAGATACTTTATTATTCCAAACCACTCTAATTCTACCACATACTGCATGCATCAAATTACACCACAACCACATAAAGCTGTCATCTGGTTATAGTAAGTTATATACTGCACAAACAGGAGCTAATACTCATTTTGGGCAGATATTTAGTGTGAACAGCAATAAGCTAGGAGGTTTTCTGATAGCTAAAAATTGAAATAATTACTGCATATAACAAGTTATTTGGAAATTAAGTTTCCATAATTTCATAAGCCAAAGCCAAACACAGTGTGTCCCTCTTGAACTATAACATACCTCCAAAATACAACAGTCTGACTAACCACTTACACAGGGACAAAAAGCTGCACCAATTCCAAATTCAATGCGTTAGAGAACAGATTGGAAAAAAGAAAATAAAATTGTGCTGTATATGAACAAAATTATATTGACTCACAGAATCGTTTAGGTTGGAAAAGACTTTTAAGATCATAAAATAAAACTGTAAGTCATGACAACTTACAAAATTTATTTTTCAAAATCCTTTCCAAAGCTAAATTGCACTTTTACTCAGGATCAAGTACGAATGTCAATGCATCCCAAAAAGCTGAATATGTTTGAAACAGAATTGTACATTTTCACAGTTGGGTCCCCACTTAGAGGTTACTGGTTCACACCATGACAATCTCAGAGAGCAGCACTTATATTCTTTGCAAATAAAATGGTACTAAAAGATTCCTTCCACCAAGCCCATGAGGCCAGTTTAGAGCTAGAACTAAATAAAAAGTTCTAAGCACAGATACCATGGGCAAACTGCTCAGCAACAACTGTTTCACAAATCTACTCATATCATACCATACTTATTAACACAGACCCCAGCCTACGGTGACTGGCTATCAGAAATAATTCTATCTCAGAACCTCTCCCTCCCAGCCCTTCTATTAACAGTCAAGTCACAATCAACACAACACAGCATATGCTGGATATGCTTTTGTCTGACTCTGGATCAAAAGCAGGGGCACTATGTTTTGAAAATCCAAACATACACCACACTATATTAGAGACTGACCAACTCACTTGTCACCACTGCTCTTTACACAGCCTGGGTAGAGGGGAAGAAATCAGTCATGTACCTCCTAAGGAGTTTTCAAACTGCTGCTGCTATCTCCTAAAAAAAGCTAGGGTGACCAACAACTTATCATTCTATAATTTATAGCTAATTATCTGTAAATTTCTATAGAGAAACACACATTTCAAGGCAGTTTCATCCCCTGCTCAGTGTTACTTGCATTCTACAAACAGATCTGTCACCCTACTACTGAACTACTGGAGTGATTTCTAACACAGCTCAAGAAGGATGAATTTCATAAAGTGTTTGTAAAAAGTCAACCACAGACTATCTATACATGACAGATATAATGGAAAATAATTGGCAACCAGCCATGAGCTGTATTAAGGCAGAGAACAGAGCAGAGCATCAAAATGGCCCTTCAGCCTAAACAAAACTATGAATGCTGCAGAAATGGAATGACAGGAAAGATAAGTAAGGAGCAAACTTGCAACAAAGCTCTTGTACCTAAGACAAGAAGAGACTAAAGCTTTACTATTGAGGTGCTCCACTGCAACTATTCACTGTCAATGTCAACAAGTAAGGATAGTTCTAAAATGTCTTCATGGCAATTTGAAGCTAAGCAAGAAGAACAAAACAGCAGATTTGATGATGTAGCTTATAAACACCTTTGTCAGTAAACCCAGGTGCTCTGCACCCAACAAAATGAGTACTCCAAGAGTGACAAACGGGAAAGAAAAAAGTTTGGTTACCCACAGGAATTAAACACAGAGTTGACAATTCTAATATATTTTCTAAAGCCATCTGTCTATTTCATGAAAAATTATGCATATCAGATTCTGCAGTTTATTTTGAGCATCAGCCCTTACAGGTTATAACAGCAAGTTAACTACAAACATCTGTCTTAAAGTGTGAGTACAATCCTCAGGCAGCCTTTATACTGTGTTCATACAAGCATTTTCAGTTTAACTACAGCATACTATACTCAACCTTAACAAAAATTAGCAGTAGTTTGTTCACATAAATATTTACATAAATATCACATTTTTAATGCAAGCATTCTACTGTGTGTGAAATCTTTCCAGTTTTGAAACTTGTGTGTGCAATCTAGGAACAAGGCTTCCTTGAAACACATGCAAGCTTTTTCTATTTTATTATTTCATTCAATAGTACCTTTAAATGGAACATTGTAAACCAGTCAAGAACTGTCCACTCTTTGCAACTACGAAGTATCTAAATTATGCACCAGCTTTTTCTTCCTCTCTGGGCACCAAATAGAACTAGTTTAAGCACTGCATTAGGAAAAATCTAACTAGCCAGAAACAGAAAGAACTGAAAAGTTAAGTCAATGAATATTACACAAAATTTGAAAACACCTTAATATTCTAGAAAAATTGCAAGTATGCCACACAAAGTTAATTTTCTCTCGGCTTTAACATCAAGCGGCATTAAATATCCCGCTATCTAGAACATCAGGCTTTAGTAATAGATCCCTTGTCTGAAAAATACAGAACAGTAATGGGCATAGCCTAATGAACAGTCTATTAACCCTAAATAAAGGTCAATTGATCTACAAATTTTATCATAGACAGACTTCTAGAGTGGAAATTGCCGTGAAAGATGAGTACCTATGCTAAAGAGCACCCATTTTACAGGGCTATTACCTTGTCCAGGTCTTGGGGTTGCAGATGTTCCAGCAGATGGTAGTTCAGTCTCCTGCCAATTAATTATAAATAACATTATCTGAATGCTCAGCTCCATAGTACCTTTCCTATTACATCAGTATCAGTAACAAGACTCACCTTTGCACTTGATTCTGGATCAAACCTTTCAAGGATTAGTTTAGCAGTCTTGTATGTTTCCTTTTCCATTACTTCCTCAAGCTGGAAACGGAAAGGTTTCACACATTAATAGAGAATTTTTCAAAGTATTTCCCCCCACTACAACTTCCCATTTACGAGTGTCTCATCAATGTTACCAAAAGGTGAAGCTCATCCAACGAACTAGTAGCATTTTCAGATACCTGCAGATTAGCTGTATTCAATGGAAAATAAATTTTGCTTTCAAAAATAGTTTCTAAACACTAATGGACTACTTGTACTTAACATCTTTATTGCAAGGAAACACCAAATATTGCTAATTGTTTACATATAATGAGGAGAATAATTACAAGCACCAACTTCAATAATGGAATGTGCAAAAATCTATCAGCCATCATTATTGGAAGTTATTAGACATGACAAGCAAATGACAGGCAATTCCTTAGATTTATTTCCTCATAGCACTTAATGCTATTAATTTAAGGAAGGTCGTTAGCCAAGTGCTTTACAGAATAAAGTCCCTGTGCCAATTAACTGCTGTCAGCATCGATTTTAGATTATTTATTAGCAGAAGCAATTAGCTTGCTGCAAATGCTGTGAAAACTCACTAACTAGAGAACAGCCATGGAATTTGCTCAAATGACTTTAAAGCTGGATCTACATCTTTACAGCAATTCAAACTGCTTTCCAGAAAAAGGAACACGTTAAGAATTTAAATAAAAAAATTTACTGAGAACTATGCATACTTTAGGGAGTGTAATTAAAGCACTTCATTATTACAGAGTTTTATTTACAATGCACTCAAGTGACTTTATAGCTAATACATGCGCTTAATTAAAAAAAGTAATCACTAGTAAAGTATCATTTTAGTGGTTAACAGCCAACATCAGAAGCAGCTTAACTTTAAAACTGAGATAGTTGAAATTATGACAAATACCTAATATGTACAGAAATTATAATACATTTTACAGTATCTTAAGTAGACCTTTCTTTCTAGATATGCTGACTAATGGTCATGTTCAGCTAAAAGTGGGGGCTTTCTTTGTTCTGAAGTTTGCTGTTGGCATAAACTGCAAAACTGAAAAGGTCAGTGGTCAAAAAATTAAATTCTCTCAAACTCATTTATCACTGCTAAAATAACAAATGGTGCAGGTTAACATTAATTTTATGCCATTATTTAGCTAGTGAGAAACTAAAGTTTCGGAGTTTTACAGTTAGACAGACTTCAGGATTACAGATAGACCTCAGAAGCTAAATAAAAATTCACTCCATTTAGTGGCTACTGTGTATTCATTTAACACTCACTCCACCACACACTTCTTGAATGAGACAAGAAATACTATCCAGGCTGTTAATTAAGGACTGTTGAAACAAAAGGGAGAGAAGAAGGAAGTAAAAATCAATTTCCTAAACTTGTATTTCAGCATCACTTTGGAGTTAACCCACTAACTTCGTAAAACAAATGCCAACAGTGCAATAAGAGCAGAATTAATGATCTAATAGGAAAAATAAAGTATTTATTGCTTATAAAATAAAAACCTGTAAGACAGATTTTTATATAAAGGGGTAAGACTAGGGAGGTGAAGCTGCAAAGCGGGGAAGCATTAACAGTCAGTGTTAATATCTGGCCCCCAAATCAGAATTTTAAAAACCCAATTCACTTAATATCAATGAACATAAAATGCATAGAATTGTCCATATAGCCAGAAAGAAAAATAAGAAATAACCTTCTGCAGGACAAAGTGACCTTAAGGGAGAGAAAAACCAGAATGCTCCACCATGACATGACACTTTCTTTATCTAAAGCACTTCTTGACACAGCACTATTAGATAGTATGGTAGCTATTTGTGGATACATAAGTTTTGCAAAAACAGTATCATTATTTTGAAACACAATTCAACTCTCATCACAAGATTCAGATGTCAAAGTTATTCTTTACATTACAGTTATTGGATAATTCAACGAGTTACTCTTCATATTTTGAAATTCATATATAGCTTTAAAATTCTACTAAAGCTGAAGCTGAACAAAAATTCAGTATCTCAACTGACTCCTTACAAATTTCCTGAAAAGATATAGAAATTGTCAGAGTTTCTACAAGCATATTCACATTTCTCATGCTTTCACTTACAGAACATACTTTTCTTCAGTAAACTGAAATTTGGCTGATGATACCAAATAAAGAATCAAAAAGGTCCAAGTTTACTTACTGGGAGCAAATTAGTGTAATTACTAGAAGAAAGTAAGAGCCTGTGTTAAATTTAAATACTACTTCAATGTTTGCATAGCAAAAGAAACTGGCTTGTGTGCCAACACAGAAAGCTCATTTATGAAGGCAAACCAAGATGCTGACTTCTGGAACATTGACCATCCTGAAGCATAATCTTGGAAAGGTTAACCTAGTGCTGAGCACACACCCACAAACACAGTAAACTGTTCAACACCTCTTGCTCTTTTTCCATAATATCTTCTCTGAGATCCAAAACCTTTCCTACAAAAACATTTTCTACTTTCTGCCAAGGGCTAACCCTTAGTCTACCCTTATCAAAAAAATTATAAGGCTGAGCAACCAGAATCACAAGTGAACTCTCTAAGAAAGTTCATACCAGCCTAAGCATGAATTTTTCATGAAATTAATTGGATCTTAATAAAGAAGCATGGTACCACATTCTCTTCCTATAAAAAATTGTATGGATGAACTCCTTTCCAACAGGCAACCAAACAGAATTTCTGTGGGAATGACATCAGTCATCTAAATTGAAAAGTAATAGGAGTAATGTATTTTAAGCATCTTGTAAATGCACTTTAGCAACCAAAGACTTAAATATTGGCATGGTGCAAACCACTCATTATTCACCATAGTACTACATGAGTTCATAAATTGAGAAGTACTTGGTATGTCAAACCCAACTACGAAGAGATCTTTATGTTCACACAAAGCCATGAGATTAATTTCAGTCTACCATTTAAGATATACCAGTACACATACCAAAAGTTCCATTAAAATCAGAATCATTTAAATCACAGTAATCAAGCATACTCTGAACAGATCCATGCCAACATTAAAACCACCAAAGTAACTGGTTTGTGTGAACACTGCATGAAAGAATTCATGTGACCCTTCACCAGAAAATATGATTTCTAAACTATTTTGAGCTTCCAATTGCACATCTGCAGTACTCTAGCATATACCAGTTAGACAAAACCAGGCTTATACAACAGCCAACTCCTAGCAGCGTTTTTACCACACACTGAAAAGTTACCAAATATCAATGGTTGTCTACACCTAGAAGGCTGAAGACAAAGTTGATTAAAGAGTAATTATTTTAAGCAACAGGACACATATGCTGCATGTTTTTTTCCCATTACTAACATAACTCCAAGACAGTCTTAAAATCAGACTAGTTGGGTTTTTTTTCCTAGATTAACAGATGCAACTTTCTAAACTCTGACCTGAAATGACTAGGAAGTCTGTCAAAGTCTAAGGTAACACTTAGCCTACTATTCAGAGTAGCTGAGCAAGCTTTAGCGAAGTTTAATTCTAAAATTAGCAAGGTAATTACTATACTAGCTTCACTACTTTGTCCTCAGGTTAAGAATTATCCCACCTTTAAGACTGCTGTTCCAGGCAAACTCTCCACTAATTCCCAGTTGTATCAGCTTAATACCTGTCCTGCACCTTTGCTTTAATATGCTTAACCCTGTGAACTTGCTCATCTACCCATGTTCAGGCTTAAGGGCTGACATTCTCATTAACAGAGAAACACTGAGGCCAAAATTACAGCTGAACAGTCATGAACACTACCACAGTATCTCATGATCAAGGGAAACAAAGTTGTATCTTGAAGTAGCACCATAATTACAGCTAATTAACTTAATCCCTACCCCCAGTTCATAACTCAACAAGCTTTAAAGTATTCAATAGGAAAAAAACAGCGTGGACAGTCAGTTCTGTGATAAATAAGCATTACACAAACTTTGAGTCAAACTACAGGATAGACAGTACTAATGGTAATTTCTAGATGAAGAATCTGTATTTGTGTTTGTCAAGTATTTTACCCATATAAGCATTCACATGACTGTGTCACCAAAGCCAGAACAGAAATTAATTTCTATTGAGCAGTCACTGCAAACCCACCAGGGCATTACATCTAGCAGATGAGGAGCTTAAACCATTTACAGGTAAGCCTGCAACAGCCCTACGTCCCTTCAGCACACAAGTAACGTCTGTAGGGAAAAGGTGGGCCATGTGATGGTAAAACACAAGTAGTATAACATTTTTCAAAGGACAATTGTCTTCAAGAGAAGATTTCTCCAGCAGTTAGGTAGCTGAGCTGCAACAAAGTGAAAAAGCACAGCTGTTGTGGCACACTCGAGTGCCTAGACAACAATTTGTGTTACAAATAAACAGGAAACACACAGTTTACTTATCTTAGATACTCTGAGGACCACAATGTAAATTTCTTAGTAACTAATCCTATTTGCAAACTCAGCAGCAAATCAGAATTCAACAGAGAAAAAAAATCTTCTCCCCCCCATTATTACTCTTGATTTTTGTTTTGTTTTACTAAAAAGTAGGTAATTCATAGCCAAAGGCATTCCTAAGGAAGCTAATCCAAAACAAAATAAATCAAATCTGAAAATTATTAAAACAAAATCAAAACAAAATTTTACAGAATGCAATTTTATCAGTGTTTTTATCTAAAACACAAACTATATTCTGTCTCATTACCTGCATCCCCTTCGAGCTCATTTTGACATATTCTGTTTCATGTACGATTATCTAATTCTAATGCTTGAATTACGATGAACCTCCCAATTCCATCTTCTCAGTAAAAAATACCAACACCACAGTGGTTTTAAGGGGATGCAATAAGTCCTTTGTTTCTGGTTCCTTGCTAGGAACCAGGCACCCACAAGATCAAGTGATAATCACAGACTGAAAAATAGCTGAGTTTTGTTATTGGAATTCCCAGAACTCAGTTTCACTAATCCTATTTAGAAGTTTATCTTTAATGATTAAAGCTTGACTTGGATATATACTAATGTCAATTTATATTTCCAGATTTAAATTCTGTGTAAGGTGAAAGTTTTTTTGTTATTGCTTACAAAGTATTTGTGCAGTTGTTTCATTTTTAACTATAGTATGTTGTTTTGATGTTTTGCATATGCAAAATACACATTTAGGCTTTTCCTGACTAATCTTTTATTCAATGCCTTTTGTCCTAAGTGCTTCTCACTCACAAAAATTCAGCATTACTAGTTCTTCTAGTAATATTTTTAATATTTTTATGATTACAGAAAACAAAATTTAAACTGAAATGAAGACTTTACATTTAAGATTCCAAAAACTCTTTTGTTCCCCACTGTGCTTTTTCTGCTTCAAGAACTTTTCTTTTAAGGCTACCAAATGATAGTGTTAATTGGAAACATTCATTTCAGTTAAGCAGTTTTCATAGAATAAACTTAACAACACAGTTGTCATGCTCACTTCTTTCTTTCCTAGAAAATGTAAACCTCTCAAACCCCTTTGAATCACCACCACAACCAAAAAACACATCCATTTAAGTAACAGCAAATCCTCTTTACCAAAGCACAATGACATAATTAGGTTACAGGTTATCTTTTTTACATCTACATTTTAAAAGTAACAAAACACATATGACATAATACCAGACTTTCACCCAACTCGTTTCTGGTAACTTTATTGTGAGTTTTCTATTAATTTAGCTACCATGGCAAAATTCAGAAGGTGTAAGGTGAAAGTTTGGGAAACTATTTAATAACAAAGCCTCACAATATAATTTTTGGAGTTATTAGAGAAAGAAGGAATTGCTTTTACAGGGTAGGGTGAGGGGGCAGGGAGTGTTTGGGCTTTGGTGGCGGTGGTTTTTTAGCTTTGCCTTACAAGGCAGGTGAAGCCAATAATGTAAGAAAACAGCAAGCTTCCTCATGGAGTGACCAAAAAGAGAGGAAACAATTTTAAGTTTTACAAACTTTTCGAAGAGAGCAAGTTATCCAAGATTTGGAACCTTTTTCATCCTAAATTTGTCTTACTGAGATTAAGTGTTGATCAAGTTGATGCATACACCAGTTTTAACGGACCATAACAACCATCTTTTCTTGAAGTTTTACTTACTATTTTTTTCTTTTGAGATTTTAAATCTTCCAGCGCATCATCTAAAAGAAGGACATTATACATTAGTTTTCAAATATAAATTAGAGATAATTTCAGCACACTCTAAACACTGACTTTGCCCTGTAAGATCAGGAAAAATTATGTACTGACCACCACCAACTCTAAACATCAGTAAACTTCGTATAAAATAACTACTTTTTATGTGAAAATAAATAATTTTAAATGCTGAAACCACTTCTAAATTACAGCCCACTGTTATCACTTTACAGTTATAACTATTAAAAAATTTTATGTACCATTTCCTCATTAAGCAAACCAATTCTAGCCAGTGCCCTGCTCTGACCTATATTAAAACTGGTGCAACAATGGACAAAATACATTTAATCTCGTGAGTCAAAATACAGAAAAAAGCTGGAGGTCTAAGCATTAATATATTTGAGTACCAGATTTACCGGCTTCAGTATTTCACATAAACCTTTTAACACATACTAGTTTCAAATGCCAGGTCAACCCCACGCTTCAAAGCTCAACCTATTCCCCCTTTCTATATTTTCAGACTACAGCAAACCCCCCAGTTTTGTAAGAACAGCTACCAGAAGGTCATTTTGCTATTAAATGTTAAGAGACTGTTACTACAAGAGGGCACATCACCTAACCTCTCCAACAGGAAGAGAAAGGCCAAATGCATGTAAGATTTTCCTGAAAGTCAGTGGTTGGAGCTTGATATTCATGGAAAACTCACTGTAATAAACCACCCTAATGCAGAAGACACTCTCTCAATAAATTAACTTTCTATACCTCCTTCACAGCAAGATTTTAACGACAAACTACTTTTCCCCCTTTCTCAGCTCTACTGAGCACTGGCAGTTTGCTTCCTGTAAAAATATACCTATTTTTACCCATTTTTCAGATTTCAAAGAAAGAAAAAGCTTCATAGAACTACAAGACACAAAACCAAAACCTACCAAACTAAATACATTTTTTTTTATATACTTCTTTATTTATAAATAAGTATGCCATACCATTCAAAGTTATTTCAGGAAAACTGTTACTTGAAATTAAGGCAACAAATAATGACTTGGAACTCTTCCAGAATGCAGAAATCCATTTTGATCAAATAAATCTCTTTATTAAACGCGCAAAATACTAAAACTGTCATGCACATACTTGAAAGGTTATTATTTATGCAATAAAATGGTAACTACAACAATCCATATTTGTTAAGATAAATAGGGACATGGGAAAAGACCATATTTAGTACTTGGCTGGACCACAGAAGATGGACAATTCCAGAAAGTTTGCATCTTCAAATGATAAGGTACCTCCCTTCAACGAATTTTACATTTATATTAGAACACAGCCTCACACATTGCCCCACACAGATTTATAGCTTGAAATGTACTACAATGCAGTGTGGTATCATGAAGCCAAATAAACAGCAGAGTACAGCGAACTGTTAACAGTTACTCAAGAAACTGAATGTGCTTTTGGTACAGAAATGCCTGGAGCATCTTCAGGCACAGCCTTCCACAAAGCAATGCAATCAGTTTGAAGTGTGGGTGTTTCTTTCTGGACACTTTGCCTCCTGTATTCAACATGAAACTCATGAAACACCTGCCCCTTCAAACGTGGCCAAATAGCAATTACTGCAAAGTACTCTCAAGAAACCAATATCTCTCATCTTAATTAAACCAACAGAAAAAAAAAAAAATCATACTAGAAAAGTCCATACCTGCAATATACCTCATTCATTTTTTCCACACTTTGGGACAGATCAGCCTAAATCTTCCTTAACAGTTTTGCCTGACCACTCCTAAAAACTGAAATTCCATCGCTCTGCATCACCTTTCCTAGAGTCTAGCTACATGTTTTCTTCATTCACAGCACTGTTCCCAAATCTGGTGTGTACTGGTTAGACAGCACAGAGCTTTACTGTATTAAATAACCATCTCCAGTGACTCGGTATGTTACACTAACTTATCCCAGACTACAAACTCAGCTTTGAGCAATTCAGTTGCCAGTTTGCTCTCTCGGCTACACTTTCTCCTGCTTTACTGCTTCAACTTCTGTACCACACATTTGACTTTTCTTTTTCAAATACAGAACATTTATCTTTGAGATAAAACACTTCATTTTTATCCAGTCTCTGGAACCACACAGAAATTATCCCTTTTGCATGTTCTATCATCTACTAAACCCTATAAACACAGGCTCAACAAAAGCACTAGACTTGCCTGTATGCTCTAAACAGCAATAAAGACATTGAAGCAAACTAGAAAAACATAGGGTTTTTTTTTTCTTATTCAGCCATGAAATGCAAATGGATTTTCACCTTAGAAATGAATCACAGAGCACCACAGAATATATGGACAATTTTATTTCTACATAAAAATGTATGTTCTGTGCTTGCATATCAAATGCAAACATTAAGTTTAAGAAAAATTCTAAAAGTGATGTTTAACTTGTAAGCTGTCACAAATTAAATACATCATGCTGTTCTGCAAGTCATAAAACACAGTGCAACATTGAGGTTTTCCTGTATTACTGCTCACATCACCATGAGATATTGTTACAGGCTGGACTGCTTTCAAGGAAAGTCTCAAGTGAATTCTAACTACTGCAGACAAGTGCCACAGATGCTGTTTTTAAACAGCATGCAGATTCATTCTAATGCAAAATTTAACAACTTTTTTATATACTTGAATACCTCCATTACTTTTTGGTTTTGTTACATGACTTTCAATTTTCCTTAGCTCTCAAAAAAGCAGAAAAACACCTGCTTATACCTTTCCCACTCAGGAAAACATAAGCATGCTTTGGAGAACTTGGGGGAGAAAAGCTATCTTGACAAATAAATTAGACACAGCTGCTATAAATCTCTTCCCTTTTGTATAAGGATAACAGATTAAGACCGCTGAAATATTTGTGAGAGGTAAGTGTCAAGGGAATTACTACTATTGTTTATATTTCCTTTCCCCTCACTCCCACTTCTACACCATATTTTATAACATTGCACTTTTGACACATGCAAAGACAGGAGAAAGTCAGCACAATTTTGTAAGGGAAGTGAAAGATTAAGCAGTTTCCTTCCTGTTCTTTCATGAACTATGTAGTAGAAAAAAGTTCAGCTAATACTGCCCATTTCAGTATCAACTAAAAGGCTACTTCTGTCTTCCTGGAAGCCAAATGACCAAAAATATTTACATCATAGCAAGCATCATTCTCAACTAGCTCCGTATTCAAAAACAAACACAAACAAAGAAACAAAACACACAAGGAAAAAAATACTTACTATTCCTCTCTGTCCGTTTGGAAAAGAAAAAAATGAGCAGTGTTCTTATACACCAGATACTTTAGAAGAGAAAGAAGAATTATATTAATTCAAATATACTACAGCAATCATTTCTAAAGTCATTTAGCAAACAGAACACTTCGCACATGAGATCTTATTTTGCAAATACAAAGGACAGAAATGTTCAAACACTATTTATATAAAAAACTAAAAATTTAATTAGCATCTTGTCAACAAGACATCAATATTGCTCTAAATAAAATTGTCTTTTCTGAAATTAACTGTTACTAAAGACAGAAATACTAAGGCAGCAACAGCAACATTACTTGCTAAAACATGTTCAGCTGAAAATTACTTAGTCATCACTTCTTATTTGATAGATTTATAATGCATTTTATCCAAAAAAAAAAAGAAACTTACCAGTTAAGGCCCAAATTTAAGGCCCAGGAGATTTGTGGGAAGAATTCAATACCAATGAAAACAATGAGATACAGCTATTGCACAAATGCTCTCCCAAGAAGAATTAACTGACCTGAGTCCTGCTGATTTTAGA
This sequence comes from Pardalotus punctatus, assembly GCA_013400915.1. Taxonomy (NCBI): domain Eukaryota; kingdom Metazoa; phylum Chordata; class Aves; order Passeriformes; family Pardalotidae; genus Pardalotus; species Pardalotus punctatus. Next base: position 773,079 of record VZTX01023503.1, read on the forward strand.
GAGCTCTAAGTCTACTCAGTTTCTGCAGGGTTTCAGCTGACTTAGCTGGAGCAGTTTATATCAAGATAAAGTTAAACTGATCCATGACCATTTTACATTTGAAATGTCTCTCTGCAATCATCAGGACTTCATTTGTTTTAAAGCTTAGAATTTCTCGTAAGCATTAAGCTGATACTTTTCCTAGTAAGTTATGCAGTCTAAGCCAAGTGGCAAACCTCATATATCAAGCTATTCCAAGTACCTTATCTAAAACCTTCCTAATGTTAATTACATAATAGAACCTAAATTAGCAATGTTTCATTTAAGAAAAAAAACAGTCTTAAAGGCTAGAAAGATTATCTGACTAACAGTGTACATAAGAAAGCAGGCAAAAGGCTCTAAGATTTCAAATCTAGCTTTGACTTTATTCATAAGAACATCTTCTATATTTATATAATGGCTGCCCAGTTAAAAATGCCATCAAGTATTAACAACACAACCCAAGTTAGGCAAGTTAGATGAGGTAACTGGAATCTGAGAGCAACCTACCCAAGATAAGAGAAAGAAGCTTAACCATTCCATGTCCAAAGGTGTGCTATAATAACTCATCTAAGAATACAGATGGATTTATCTGCTTACACAACACAAAATGTGTCTTCATAAAGTACAAGAAGAAATAAGTATTTACAGGGTTTAAATTGCCTTAAATACCTTGTTACACAGGCAAAAGCATTATTTCTTTTTTAATATATGCTTAATAGTCTTCTACCTAAAGCTGTATTCTAAATATGGTAGGGCATCATGAAATAAAAAAACATTTCCTCTTTAAGAAATCCAAGATGAAAGTTTAATAGCAGACCATTTCAGACCAATCTTACAAAAAAACAAGCATATTTCTCTGAAAAATCAGACCACAGAAATTAAAACTAATTCAAATAAAAACCAGTTCAAGAAGAGCACCCTTCTAACATGCTAACAAATTTCTTCAACTTTTCAGGTATTTCAGTATACATTTCAAATTAGTGAAGTTATATTCCTAAAACTTAACTTGCTCTACCAACATTAGTAACTTGCTGAGACCCTGAGGGACTGACCTAAGGCAGAAATAAGTTGGTGACTGACTGCAGGCTGGAAAAGGCAGACATACTCCAGTTTGATTAGGGCTGAAAAATCTCTAGAGCTATTACTGGGTGGCACCAGGCATTCAGCATGGAGTCACCTCTTGACCGAGAACAAAGACAAGCTGGCAGCTGCTTGCCATTCATATCTGCCAAAAAAAGCTGAAGGGGAATAGTTTAAGGAAAAAAAAAAACCTCTGATAAACAGTTGCAAGTCATAAGAGAACAACAGTGTGATTCTAAGTGCTAGTAAGCTGATATCTAAATCAGAATTTTACAGAGAGCCATCTCGAGAAAAATAAGCCAAACTGCAAGACAAACTAGAGAATAAAACTCCAACATGTAAATTCAAATCACAGCACAAGAAGCTATCACCTTCAATAATAACAGCTTTCATTTCTACACTGATTTTAACACACCTATGCAAAAGGAGGCTCGTAACACTTCTCTTTTACAAGCCTTTCCTATCAGCATGAGCAAGCCTCACACACTAATAACAAAGACTTTGAATTGCTTGAATTTAAGAACAAAATTAATTCGTATTACTGCCAAAGATTAATTTCAGCTCTAACTCTTATATTAACCCTTTCTAGTCAAGATACTGCTGCCCATGTATCTTCTCCACAGGAATCCACAACAGCAACATACTAGTATATTACGCATAACACAGTATGACATATAAAAATCATCTTCAAGTTGGAGGTTTTTCCACATGCTATGTTATGCTGACCCACACTCATCAAACTTGCAAAGGCTTAAATATTTACTTTTGACTTTGCCTTTCAAGTCTAAAGCTAGGGCACCTACAAGCCATGCCTTAATACAAGGGTGCTGTACAAATATGGAAGTACTCATGATGTTCATTTCAGCAAATTAGTAAATGCACTGCCCCCCCCATCAGCTGGAAAGATGCTCAGGAGGCTGCCTTGTCCTCGCTGATGGTCTGGAGGAAGGGGAGGGAGTGAAGCAGCTGTTCAGTGAGGCGGGAGCCCATTATGCTACTTTTAGAAAAGTAGCTTTCTTAGAAAATAAAAGCCACTCATAACAGTAAGCAGCCAATCAGCTTGGTGGAACAAAAATGTAGGCAATACTTTCTCCAGTTCATATATAATGAAGTCTAGTGAATATTTTCTTGTTGAAAAAAACAGTCAATGATTTTACAGAAAAACAGTTAATTCTGTAAAACTAATCTTCAACATACATAGGGTGATGACCTTTATAGTCAGTTCTGTGTTAATAAACACCTAACACACGAAAGTAAGTTTCTCCATTCATTCTTGTATTTTTCCCAGGTTTTATACACTACATTTTGCATATAAGTGACATACCTTAGGTTACTTTCATACAGTAATGTTACTTTCCAAATTGCAATAAAAATAAAACCCAAGATAATGCTCTTGTGCTTACACTACATTACCTTGCAGCTGCTCAGACACAGCTCTCCAGCCCCAGTATAATTTTGATAAGCCAAGTGACTTTAGATGCTATCATCTTTTGATTATAAGACTTAGTCCTATACTAAACCCAGACCATGAAAAACATTCCCCTCAAAGAAAATGTCTACCTAACTACTAGGATTTATTTTAGAAGAAAAAATTCAGCAAGTTATGACATCTTGAGGATTGTCAAAGCAAACCCAAACCCCTGCTGAGAAGTATTTTCCATCTCCTTTTATCAAAGAGACAGCAGTAAGAAAATAAAAAAGGCATATTTACTTACATCAATGGAAATGCAAAAAATGGAAGGGTCATTGTCAGCCTTGCTGTCCATTCATCAGGAAGACACCACAAATATACAATTAAGCAAGTGATAAGGTAAAGAAGTGAGGAGTACAGAAGAAGCCCTCCAACCCATAGTTTCTGTAGCCTCTGATTTTTTTCTCTAAATTCTTCTAATGTCTGTATTTCCTGCAAATAAACAGGGTTCAACCTTATTAGTGAAACTAGTAGGTGGTTTTACTAAGCTGCCTTTAAATGATATGGCTGATTTTAGCAAACAATTTGATACTTGATTAGAAAAGTCATGCAGCTTTTTGATAAATGACAATATTTGCCCAAAGATAATTTTCATAGCATAAATACACCACATTATTAAGGTTATGATATGAACCACTTGCACCTTATTAGTAATTGGTAAGAAAAGTTACAAATCGGCACTTTTTCACATTGCAATGCATTAGCATATTTGGGACAAGTGAAAAACACCAGTATCTTATGAATGGCAGTCTTCACAATCACATAAATCACTAACAACTACACTCTGCATTCTAAAACTTTCATCAGGCACCTGGGGAATTTTAAATGCCCCTAACACTTTTCTACTAACATGGAGAATTGCTGAAATCTCTCCATCATTTCACATGTTTTCATTTCAGTACTTTTTTCACATTAAGAGTGAAATCCTGAACATCTGTATGATGCTTCTGGCATATTAATAAGTGGTCGAGCAAAGCTCTGCTATGTTAACCATTTTGACTGTATTTCAAGTGACAACAGGAGTACTCACACTTTTATTAAAAGGAAAACAAAAATATCAACAGCATATTTCAAAACAGTTAATTTTCCCACAGAGTACAGACATCTGTCAAAAATGCTATGAAAAATCACAATTGATTCCTGAACCATCTATCCAGTTATTCCGCCCCTGACCTTACTTACTACCACTACAGTTACAACTTCTACACATAAAACCATACATTGAAGCTCTTCTAATCAACCTGATGAATGGAATTTTGCATTAGTGACATTTTCCATTACATGGGACTTTATTAGTTATAATTGAATTGTGTAATCAAAGTAGCTTCATATTCATTCCCATTTCAGGCTCTCTAAATAAATATTTGCCCTGTAGTTTCTCACTATTTACTTCACAGTATTGGTATTTTTTAAATTACTAAATAGTAAGAGGGAAAAAGATAACAATTCCTATGAAATACAGAATCTCTACTACTGGAATAATTACAAAAATAATTTAAAATTTCACTACAATATTTTAACTAATGTGAGAGAAATACATGGCCAGCAAAGAGGAGTTACAGTTCTAACCAAAAATAAAAGACCAAAAAGCAAACACATACCTTATCTATTTTTTCTAAGACTTCTACAGTGGAAGGCTTTGCCTGCTTACAAGGGAAAAAAACAAAGATATTAATCTCACTTTTCAAGAGTCAGTATTTTGAGGATTACTGTACATTAACAGTTTCCTAACAAAAAATACATATTCACAGTAGATTAATAAGTTATCTATTTTACATAAAGGTAAGAAGTTTTCCTACTTTAATAGCGACAAATAGAAGGGACTGTAATGAATCACTATTTTACAGTTGGCATGACTCTTAACTGAAGGCTCCTCTCCTACATCACAAAAGATGAAAACCTATAATGTATGTACAGCGATAATGAATGTGTGGGTGGAAAGTAAAACAAGAACAGAATTAATGAGTGGAGGAAATAGGCAAAACACATAAAATATATAGAGGAAGCCCTAATCTGAGTACTCCAGCTTTTTATTACTATTCCTTTCATACAAGGACACATGGTGTAAATAAATCATAAGCAACTGCAAGTAAGTGTTGTCATCGCCAGTAAAGTCCCCATAGGAGCAACTGGAAATCCACCTTCTAGGAATCCTTCCTAATTTCTGAGCATTATCAAGCCAAAATCTTCCCCCCCCTTCACACCACAGATTCAAAAACCATAGCTCACACTGCATCACCCTGAAAGTGAGTTTCTATTACACAAAACTGACATTCCACCTAAACTTTCACCTTTGAAGGAGTTTTGTATGGAAGGCTCTCAAGTCAGTTACTAATAAGCAAAGGCAAACCTAGACTCAACTCACACCCTTCCAGGAGTGTAGTCACAAACCTCAGGCTTCTTCTTCCTCAAACTCAGTACACCACTCCATAACATACAAACCAATAAAAGCAGATAGGAAGACAGACTTGTACAGGGGTAAGTTGCTACAAAACTATTTGTTCAAACAGACAGAAATGTATTCTGCATGTATCCATTTTTACCTAGGTCACCAAGCTTTCAAGTCACAGATGCTGCAGTTTCTATCCCAATGAAGCACCACAAAAGTAGATTTACAGAAAGAGTTAAAACTATTTTCTAAGTTAACCAAGACAGTGCCAGACTGGTACTGCAAAGGAAATAAAGGACAACAGCACAGTTTCACAGCTTAGTGATTTATCAAAGAATACTTTTGGTCGTGATATCTCACTACTGGACTTTTAAGTGACATACTCATAGGAAAAGTCTAGCACTGACATTCAGTCAGCACTAATAGCCAACATGCCCTAGGTACTCCCATCTTCTAGACTAAAGATTATTACATTGTTACACAATTTTACTTACCCTCCATCTTGAAATTAATCCACCCATCTTCTATTGTGGACAATGTTGGCAGAGCTGTCAATCTTCTACAAGAATTCACGGCTAGAAATAAAGCATTAAGCGCTTAGGAGCAATCTAACAACACAATCAAAGATTCACAAATTCATTGCAACATCTTAAGAAATCAAAATATTGCATAAAGCCATTGTCTAGCTATCTACCTATGTGTTATTTTTAAATCCAGTTTTCTGATTCATAGGCCATCTTGTAAGTCAGCTGAGCAGCTCAGATGTGGCCATAGTTGTTTTTATTTTGGAAATACTTAACCACAAGGGAGTCCTCAAAAACACAGGCACAAAATAACTACAAAAAGTGCCACCAAAATATTCCAGCAGAAAAACAATTTTTAAAACTTAGTATTGGGCAGGATTATTTACGATACTGATTTCCAGTTATTTCCTCTGCTGCCTATAAGCATAATTCAGTGTTCCTTTTCAGCTGTCACTGTAGGCATTCAACATTAGCATCTTCTGTTCATGAGAAAATTTCTCAAATAAATCTACTTCCTTTTTGTGCTCTTGATGCCTAAAACAAGCGTTACATGTAACAGAGGCCAAGCCAAGTTAGAAGAGTAAGAAGTGGACAAATTTATTTAGTCTTTCAAGGTACATTTGGGCAAGCAAAACCCCCTCGGGCTACACCCAAAAAATGGATGCTGGGTCACAAGCTCTTCACCTTTGATAAGTTCTGTCTCATTAGTATATTGGCCCCTAATTCTCCAATCACACCCTTAGGTGATGCTGTTAACCATACCAGGCCCACTCCCCCCTCAACTCACTGTTGTTTACATATTTTCGGCCTCTAGGGCAACGAATGTCCTTGGATTTCTATTCAAAGGCAATTGTTTTGGCTAACTATGATGGGAATGGAGGTTTTTAGCCTTTTATAAAAAGCACTGAACTACACCAAATTACAGATACCTGAAGAATAAAAACTAGAAATTATTAAGGCATCACTCTCATCAACAAGAATGTGCTGGGTTGCACTACTGCTCTTTTGTATGATCAGTTTTAAGTCCAAATAATCAGTTTCAAAGATTTCATTTGCTATAGAGAAGCAGTACATGGATAGGTCTTCCCTGCACAACCCACAATGCACAACCCAGTCATCAGCACATCAAATGACTCCAAAACAGCTCCAAAGGGGCAAAAGCAGATCACCTCACTCTACACAAACCTGGAACCCATGAACAACACTATTTTGATGATCTGGGTCTAAGTTCCTGAACCTAAATTGTAGCAACTTTCCATCAGAAGGTAGTTGAATCAATTGACTCTGAACCTTAGGACAGCACAATTTCTCTCCGGTCATTTAATTTATAAATTTTTTTACCTACTGAACAAAAAAAGTCATCAGTTCAAAACAAACCTGACAGTAAACTAAGGCTCAATCCCAACCAGGGCTCAAACCTTTTACATTCTGGAATGAAATAGTAACACTTATTAAAACAAAGCACTGATCTAGCTAGGCAGAAATAGAAGTGACCATTATCTTGTTTATTAAATTACCTTTGGCCAAAACTGGAAAGATATATTTCAAACCAAATTTGTTTTCAAATTATCTGAGGCTTTAGAACAAATTAATATATATAGGACATGCACTGCTCACTAGCATGAACACTACTGTAGTACGGTAACCTCATCACCTTTTAAGAAAGCCAAGGACTTCAGAACTGTAGGCACTAAGCCTTCAGAAACCAATCCTTAAAGATAAGGAAATCCATATCAGAAATGCCACAAAAACAAAGCTAGAATAGATGGGCAAATTAGCTCTGCTGATGCCAAATTAGTAGCGCAAAGGGCTATAGAAAAAGCACAATTACCCCTCAGACTCGAACAAATTCTCAAAATAATCACTACTGCAGAAACTCACCTCAGTAAAACAGCAATCTTTTTTTTTCAAGTACGCAATCTAACACCAAGAATTTTGCACAATTGTCACTTTACAGACGCAGGTGAGTTTTTGCGTGATGGGTATTGCAGTAGAACTGAGCAGACACTTTCTTCCCAGATGTTTCTACAGAGATAGATAGCTTTCATATTATTTTGCAATAAAGATACTATGTCAAATAGCCAGTTGAGAAGTCTGTAAAGCTAGCACAGGGCTCCCAAGTCTAGCTCGCTTCCCTAGCACTGCCACTGCCGTTAGGAGCAATGGTAGCTCTCAGCTGCGGGCACAGAGACACAGAGATGCTCACATAGCCTTTGCGTGTGCCATTTTCCTTCAAGCCATAGTTTGAGAACATCTGCACTAGAAGCGTTAGAGAATCTTTTGGGAGTAGGTTATCCATGAGTTGTTGGTGACACTGACTTACATCAACACATTCACAGTGCTATTGCTACATAAGTTTTTTTTTTAAATATCTGGCAAATGGTTGGAAGAGAAACAGGTTGGACAAGTGTCACTGTATATGTGATTTTACAGAGCTATGATAATGACAGGCTTTACAGATGCTGCTTGGCAAATCAGTAATGCTACCAAAACCCTTCATCAAAGAAGTATTAAGGGATTAGGGCCACTAGATTCACATTTACAGTTTAGTCACTGAATCTTCAGTGAGGAGATGCAGAATTTTCTATGATTACTACAGAGTGCCTCAGATGTTTTCCTTCTTCCCCTCTCTATTTTTTGACATGACAACGCAAACTGTCTCCAACTGCTTCAAACTCTCCTCCTTCCTCCTTCCCTGCCACTCCACATACATACCATTAATATCCCACTATTCATTGCAAGACATCTTGCACAAGTTGCTTCTTTCCCATGCTCTAACCAACAAATTCTTGCACAGCGCTCTTCCCTTCTGAAGGCTACATTCTAGCACAGAGCTGTGCATTCCACTGACTAAGCAGTACTGTAGTTGGACACATTTCCACCCATTATCACTGATTTAATGCACAAGTAAGACAGCTGCAACATGTCCTAGGCTTAAAACAGACAACAGAAGCATTAAAAACACTGACTAGAGAAGCTTAAGAAAACACTACTACCAATTTTATTACCTGTTTCTCTCAAAAAAATATCGAGAGCAGCTGCTCTACTCCCAAAACATGTGAGTTATCTACGAAAAACGTGAAGTGCCGACTAAGACACCAGAGCAGAAAAGGTTTCTCTTTTGAAAGGGGCATGAATCCACTAAGTCACCCATACCCCTCCACCCAGGTGGAGAAAATAGCTTCATGATCTCATTATACTTTTATCAAGTCAGTTTCAAATTTCTTCAGGCTTGTTAATGTTTTAAAGATTAAAGTTCTCCAAAAACTCAATTTCCCAAGTAAATTTTAATAACTGACATGCTAAAATGCAAGACTGAATAACATCAAGATTAGACATATTGAAAGAAAAGGAAGTTAGAAACTTGTAATGAAGGCCTTGCATACAGACATACAGACCTTTGCCCTCAAGGAATGGGGAGTGCTTTTTAAATAGTGGGTTTTTGCAAATTTAGTGACTTCATTTTATGTAAATATTTTTAGATATTTACCATTACAAAGAACACAAGTTCTACCGCTCAAATTGAATCTCCACTTCTGCTCACAGCTCTCTTACAATTTACTGACCTCAGAAACTTCCACTGGGACCATAAAAAGTTTCTCCAGCCGAGTGCCATAAGGAAACAAGCAAAACCAAACCAGGAGCATCACCCACCACCTACTGCTGGTCTGTCCTAGGACGCCTTAGTTACAAGATACTGAGCTTTTTTCCATTTAAACTTCATTTTCAGCTGTTTCTGTCAGGAAGCATCCTACAGAGGTCCTATGCTTTGGAGAGCCTTAATTAAAAAGGCAAATTAGCTCTTACACGAACTGCGCGGCGATAGAGCGAGAAGTAGGTGGGTCAGGCGCTCTTTTTTGAAACCCAACCCCTTGAAGGCTGCGCGAGGGGCCGCCAGCGGCCGGGGCCTGGCGGGCAGGGAGGGCGTTGGCAGAGGTCAGCGGCAGCCCCCGGCTCCTTGGGCCGCCAGCTGGGACAGCCGCACGGCGCCGCCGCACCCCCGCTTCCGGGCAGGGCGCCC
>VZTX01023503.1:784981-812481 GCA_013400915.1 Pardalotus punctatus
CCCCGAATTGTTATAAATACTTTCAAGTTGCAATAAAATTGAGCCCTGATGCAGGGCTGAACCAGAATTGTGAAGGGGATCCTAAACTCTGCTTGTGTCCTTGGGGCCTTTTGCAGAGCTGGTTTTTATTCAGGCCTCCACCATGAAGTTCTAATCACTGCTATTCAGTTATGAATCTATCTAACTGGTAGTTTTTTTTAAGTATTGTTAGCTACCATTACTGAACTTTACATGCAGATAAGCCCCTCAGCTGGGTGATGTTATACAATAGCATGCAGCTCCCTGTTTGTTTAAGAACCGAGATCTACCTAAAAAAAGAAATTATGCCCATGTAACTGCTGAGGATAATAAAACTGTGTATAAAAACATAACTTTGAATCAAACAGCTTAAAATTTTCATTAATCTGGTTCAAAACTGCCCCCTACAGAGTATTTAAAACTCTTATATAGATTCCCTTCAAAATCCTTAATTATCAGTGGGATTAGTTTTTAACCCGATTTTGCATAACCACTCTAGCAGCAGAGTACATCTTCAGAATTTTCCCCAATATCAGACACCATGTAACACCTTCAGTCCCTCTGTATGCAGAACACTGAACATTCAACTTATTTTAAAAATCAAATAATAAACTTCTTTTAAAATGTTTTGGTCTCACACTCTAAGACTGCTATTGAGAAGAGTTTTTCCATGGTAACATTGGTAGCATTCTTATACTTTAGCAGTATATGTAGCCTAGTAGTCCAATTTATTTTTCTAAATAAGTATATGGGTCTGTACATCGTTTGGAAAAGCTATCTGGGCAGCTGCAGCATCATGACATCCCATTTTTAGCTGGAGGTACCACAGCCAGTGGCGTTAGTGGACACCAAAATTTAATATGGTCAACAATGGACCATGTGTCTCAAGGCCTGGAATCTGTTTTCTCTGCATCTTGAACAAAATGAATGCTTGCTGTAATTTCATGAATGACACACACATAGTAACTAATGCACATTTTTTCTTTTCCTATGTAATTCAGCTTTGTGGGAAAGTATTATTATGTTTATTTATGTTTTATATTTATATTTTATCATATATTTGGTAAAGTAATATAGGAAGAAATTCTTTTTTACCAATGCAAGAAAATACGTATGTAATGAATCACTTTTGTGTGGGCATATCTGTAGTAAAAGTTACATGAAAGCCTGTGCTTAGCTCCTAACTGATGAGACTGATTGTGATGACTCCAGACTACTTTCTTGTTTTGTTTTGTGGCAAGTTCCAGTTAGGACTGGGACTGTGGAAAGAGCTAGAGAAAATTGTTTTTGTTACAAGGGCAGATAAAGCCCTAGTAGAGGGAACTGCTGAGGTAGACAGAGTTGAGGCCTGAAGGCAGGTATAAATTGGTAGCTGCAAGAAAGCTTGAAATTGGATCAACTAAATATATTGTGTTTAATTTTTGACATTCAAATAATCTCAGAACATACAAAAAAGGTGAGACTCCTGAGGTGGGGTGACTTCAGTGACACATTTTGACAAGAAATGCTTTAAAAATGTGTTCTGCAATGAGAGCACTGAGAAAGATATCATAGTTTTGATTTAATTTTTCATATGTAATAGTATATGCTTTTTTTGGTGTGCTGATCCAACTGTAGTATTTGGAGTGTCAGATGTCTGTGTTCTTACAGTTGCCTCCAGTTCCCTGAGCCTTTTGGTATTTCATCATGTAGGGCATTTGGATGCCCCATCACTTTAATTAAGTCCTTTGCATCTGACTCTTGCCAAAAAATTACTGCCTCAAAAAGAAACATTTAATCCATCAGGTCAAAAGGTATAATTTCAAGTTAAAGGCTCATATAAAAATCTCTTAGCAGTTGCATGCAGTCATCAGAAAAAGCCAAGATCAACTTTCCACTCCATAAAGTATTCTTGTTGTGGCTAAGATCTTTGCTTTTGATTAATAATATTACTATTATTACTACTACTTACTTTTGTTATTGCCATGGCAACTGTCACTGTTGCTGTTACTGTTGCTATTGTTACATAACTATTAATTAATAAATATGTAGTTATTTCTTATTACAATTGTTACTATTATTTGTGTGGTTATTTTACTGATTGTTGTTCTGTCACAAATTAAATATTTAAAAGCTTTCAATTAATTAATTAAATAAATAAATAAAAATCTTCATGTCTTAAACCTCTTGGTTGATACCTTGAAACATGAACTTTTCTATACTTGAAAGACAGTCAAGTTAAAGCAGAAATGAGAGGCTCTTCTTAATATTTGAGTACTATACATCTTTAACAATATGTTTAGGATCATGGTTAAACTTTGGATTATTTTTGTGACACAATGAATCGGGAAAGGGATTTCCTATAAAATACTGGAGTGAATGTGTTCTGTCATTAAGATCTCATGAACAAACAGAAGCCGCCTCGTATGAAATTGTCACGAGAAAGATGGTTCTGCCTCTGAGATGTCATGCTTCAAATCATGTATGAAATTTTAGAAGCAGTTATTATATACATATAAGTACATCTACTTCCCTGATGGGCATGGCTTCAAGCTTCTGACCCTTTAATGGCTATAATGAGTAATTTATGTTTATGGTTATAAAATTACTATGTAAACAGTAACTCAGTGTTCTGTAAAAAAAAAAAAAACCCAAACTGAATCAGTTTCCCTACTTTCCAAATGAAAACATGGTTGTTGTCACTAAAAGTATTTGAGCTGTACTAATACGTAAGTCAGTTACATTTTTGCTTCCTGGAGCAATTTGCTCTTTAAACAAATCAAGGTTCTGATCCAACTCCTAGGATTCCTCCTATTTAATAAACACATAAGTACATCCTTAAATTTTATTAACATCTATTTCCTTGCAGCTAAATAAAATAAAGCATACTTTCCAAAAGCCTTTTTAATATGGTTGTGCCTACTGGGCAATGTTGAAACTACCCCAACAAAATGAGGGCCAAATTATGAAGTAATTTGAATGAAACTTCTGTTGACCTTAAGAGGATTTTTACTTGATTAAGAATAATGGAATTTGGAACCAAGTAAATGTGATTCAAGGGGTGAATGAGAATGTGCTGTTGCTACTGCAGCAAGCCTCGCTTCCCAGGCGCTGCGTTGTGTGCAGAGACAGGCAAGGGCAGGAAGAGAGTCCCATTTCTGCTCAATCTGACTGCATTTTAATGCTTTCTTATTAGTCAAGCTGGAGGAGACAGGCAATGAGAAGGAAAGTTCTAATTAGTACATATATTTTGCTTTTGATAACTGCTCAAATGGTAGATAGAACATTACCTGCATTAAATGCATTTCATACGTGCTCCTGATTGTTACAAGAACTTGCTTTAATGAAGTATTAAATTTACATATAAAATTGTTTTCAGTAAAGTATGAAGAACTGGATCTGCTAATAAGCCTTGTTCTGGTTGGAAACCAAACAGAACCAAGAGTCCCAGAATGCCAGAAATAGGACAATAAATATTTCTGGCACAATTTCAAAGGTGCATACTGCCAGACACAGACATGTAAAAGTAATGGCAAGCTCTACAGAGATTATAAAAGAAATAAAATCACAGTTCGTAATTCATATAATCATGTTAAATAGCAGGCTTATAAACCAATTCTTATAATAAAATCCACATGTAAAAGTATCTGTGATTTCATGCAGTTAAAGATGACAAGTATTAGAGCTCCCCTTGAAAGCAAATATGTATCTTGCAAGCTGAAAGACAATGAACAGTTGCTTTGTGTTCATATTTAATGGTATAAACTCTGATAGATTTTTTACACGTGATTTTCAAATAACTTTTCGAAGAATGTGAAATTTGAAAGTGTTCAGAATTTTTGAACATATTGCAGCTACTGAGTATCTTTTACTGCAACTATTACTGCTTCAAGTTTAGATGATTTAAGATCTGAAATTACAGCCCCGTCACATGCAAAACTCCCAGGCAAGATGATTTTCTCATAGTATGTCATACTAATAAATGTCTGAAACAGAGGTTGAATGAATTATATTAGAAGGATGTCAAAAATATTCCCTTTCTCAAAATAAATTTATTTCATGAAATGCATCTAGAAGTTGGACAAAAAGCAAAACTTCTACTGTAATCACTCCAATAACTTCAAATGATAGTATTCAAAATCATTCCAAGCCCCCTTTGGCTACATAGAGGTACTTAGATAAAATTAATATGTCTTGAATTTTAAAAACACACTTGGGAACTGTCATTTCAGAGCAATGTGTTGAGGTTTCATTGTACATTCTTGGGGTACTCTCCACATTCCAGTTGTAAACTGACCCATAATCAACCAGTGGGCCCATAATCAACCATCAAAAAGCAAGGCCAACGATAAAGGTCTAATGAGTCAAATGTAAAATGCAGATGAGACATGGGGAAAGAGGAAAATTTTAAATAAAACCTTAGGGTTTTAGGCAAAGTAAACCAGAATAAAATGCATTAGAAAAGGCTCATTTTCCAGCAGAAGCAACACATCAAATTGACTCTTGTTGAGAATAAAAAAAGTTACTAGAAAATACAAATAGCATGTAGTGAAGTCTAGGACTTTTGTTTTATGGCAAAATATATATCTTTGTTAGTGATATACATTTATCAATGCTAGATCAGTTCTTTCATGCCAGCAAATCAGAAAAAAATACTGTAATACAGTTTATGCTTGTCAGTGACTTAAATTCTTTATGAAGAATAGTAGTTTTACACATTCAATTATCTTCACTTTAAGACAGATAGGTGCTAATCTCAAACCTATTAACCTAAAGTACAGTGAAAATTTAGTTACTCTCATTGTTAGCTACCTGTTTTAGCAACTTTCTCTTCAAAACATCGCAACCTCCATTTTCACTGAAGTTCTAACACTATAGTGCAGAGAAGACCTGTGGAAACAATATTTGGCACATTGCTAATTAAATAGTATCCTTTATTGATGTCTTCTTGATGGATGCTTTTTGTTTCTTTCCCTATACACAAGATATAAACAGTTAGGTGCCTTCTCTGTTTTATGCTTGAATGACCTATAGCAGACAAATCAGATCCTAGGATTCCTGGGAGCTTCCGCAGCACAATTATCTATCTCCTATTTATAATGTACTAAATTATACCTCTCTGATATGAGCATTGACATATAATAGGCTTTCCTATTTGACTTGTTTGGTTACTCTTTGATTTACCAAGAAAATTTTCAGGAAGGCTTCAGGTGAGATACTGCAAGGGATCTGAATTACAGCAAGTGCTAATTCTCTAACCTTTGAAAATCAAGGGGTTTTAAATGGAAAGAGGAGTCCATTCACACTTGCTACATATTTTTTTAATCTTGACCTATGCATCTTCCTCTTTTTTTTTAATTTTTAGGAAAATAACTTCTGAGGTATGTAAATTATTTTCCCTTTTTGTTATAATACAGCTTAAAATTAAGAGTCAAAATAAATCATTGCATTATTGCTGAGAAAAGTGCAGGCACCACACATATTTCTAACAATCTATAAATGCTTTCCTACAAACTTGTTTATTGGATAAGTCTGGCCATAAATTGGCCAGGACACAGAACTTTATATGAAAAAAGCAGAACATTGAACAAAAACATTATATGTCCATGGTATTAGATTTAAAGTAAAGTAACCACAAACTCCTAAACATGAATCCCAAAACTCACAATCTTTATAATGAAAGGAAAAGACCACATCATATAACTGTCTTAGCCAGGCAATTCAGCATTTAACTTGTTTATTTTTCAGTTAAACAAAATCCAAATATCTCCAGGGAAGACAATGCTAATAACAAACATAACCACATAAGCTTTGTATAAGAAGTTCAATTTTAGGTTTAGTAGGGCCTGTCAAATAGGAAATCGTAGTAAAAAGCCAGTAAAACTTAATCAAATTCTATCACATGGATAGATTGGGCATTTTGTTTTTACCCAGTTTGCTCCAGAATTTCTGGTCTGATACTGAGTCCTGAAAGAGTCGCATATTCCTTTGATATTATTCTTAGCTTTGTAAATATTTTACCATATTCTTAGTAAGGAAATTCTATCTTATTAGAAGAAATCCTGTTTAATGAGCCCATTAGAGAAAATTAAGTATATTTCCCCTTTGTTTTCTGGTGATATTAAGAATTTTCTTGAGTATGTGATTCCCCGCTGGTATAGCTGTTGTTGATTTCCCTAAGAGAAGGAACAGCATGCTCGTGGAATAGCCACCTACAGCCTACTGACTTTAAAACTCACCTGAAGACACTGCTTTAGGAGAAAAAAAAAAAAAAGCATTAATTAATTAATTTGTGTATATCCATAATATTGATATTATATAATAATTTCTATATATCTATATCTATATATTTATCTATATCTATATATATATTCTTTGCATTTTCATACTGTACTTAACTGCTTCTATTACACTGGCATCATCTTTTGTTCTTTAACCCATGCTTTCTTCAATTTAGAAATTATGCTTTCTCTATTCTTTGAGCATTGTATGAAATTATACCCTAATCTTTCATCAGTCTTAGTGGGATATTTTATCTGCATACTTCCCCAGAACTTACTAGGGTTCTACACAGTGTTAGGGGTCCACACCTAGTGCAGGACTGAAACCTGGTAATTCTGTGACACATATCTCCTACATTATTTGACATTTTTAATCTATTCTTTCAACTCCTGCCCTTCAGAGTGTTTGAAGACTAGCAGAGTTGAAAGATGGCATAGACTTTCTATTTATCTCTGCTGCTGCATTATCCGAACTGTGCATTGGGCTAGGACATTATCCAATCCATCTAATTTTGTAACACCCATGCCTTCCAGAGCAACAGCTTGTGTTGGGTGCCATAGCAAAGAAATTCCAGAGATTCTGACTTTTAGAAGTAGACTACTTGAAGCATTAAATGGAGGCACTTTGAGCTGAAAAATGTTAAACATGTCAAAAATGGAAGACTCCTTTGCTCTAAAGTCACCTTTGGACATTCAGAACTTTCCTCACTTTCATTGCTTTATTGAAAGGGTTTTTAGTTATTAACTTATATCAGATGGCATACATTTTCACATTTTGAGTTAAATTTTGTCTTCAGATGAGCTGAAGACAGCTCTTTGACTTCAGCAGAGTTTTGTGCGAGTGCATCTACAACCTCTGTGGTAGAGGACAAGACTTCTGTCTTGATTGGAATCACCGAACAAACCTTTCTAAGTTTCAGAAGGATCCTAGAGTCAGAAGTCCAAGTTTCAGAAGGATCCTAGATCTGCCACCCTCATTCTTTACCCCAGATCTCAAACAAGAGAAAGGGTGCTTCGCTGGTGCTCATGATTGTGACAGCACTCATGGCCCGTATATAAAATATTTTCATCTCCAAAAGGGTCTGTGTTTTGTCTACTTACACGTCCACCAACCAGCAGTTCCTTCAGCTCATGTTACAGCTCCCAGAAAGTCATTTTGCATAACTATGAGAACACCCAGGAGAACAGGATTAGCAGAGGTTGGAACCCCTTCATCCACAGCCTCAAAACCAGACTGGTTCCATCAGACCCATGGCACTGGTCACCCACTTTGGGCCTGAGCTGGACTTGCCCTGCTGTGGTCAAACACTACAAGGGAGGCTTTAATTCCCAGTGCATGGGAAAACCACTTATCTACATGCCAGCAATGGATATGCTATGACGAGCTGATATCTAATTAATTGTATTTTTTAAGTCTCTGTCTTTGAAATGAGAATTCAATGATCCACCAGCTGCATACAATTAGGAGCAGCAGGTCATCATAATAGGGTGAGGGACTTTTAATGGGTGTTTATAGGTTGAAAGCATCAACCTCTCTTTTAAATTAAAAACTAAGTAGAAATAGTAGTTGCTAAAAGATAAATCAAATTCAGAATGTCCTTAGAAGAGGGAGACCTGTTATCCTGGAAGCTTCAAAATGCTAGGCCTTCAGAAGACTGTTGTGTTCCAGTATCACCAATAAGGAGGGTGGGAAACTACTCTTTAAAATCTTACTCTGAGAAAAGATTTTTTAAAAGTTGCATTAGTATTTTTTAGCTGCTTGGTAGGTTAAAAACATTCCAACAGAAGGGCCTAGATTGAGGTATGTGAGGCAAAAACAAATATTTCTCCATAAAATGGCTACACTAATGCAAAGAGAAATACTTTGCAGACTCAAGGTGGGAATTTAGGGAATAGTATTTTTGCTCTTTTAACAGGAAATACTGTTTAGGCGTTTTATATAGGGGGTTCTGCGTTAGAGAAGGGATAATTTGCTCTAAAATATGTGGGCAACCAGCCTAAATTCTCTAATTGAGTAGTTTGCTTATAACCCCAGGCCATTAGGTGAATGTAAACTATTACAAGCTTAGTAAAAAAATAGTCCCGTTAGGATTTTTGTATTTGTATGTGGTTGTGGGTTAGTGTGACTGTTTCCAAAATGATGGATTAATGAAAAGGTCTTTTTTTCTGAGTTTGCAAATACCTACTTTGAACTACCCACACTCAAATTAAGCTGAAAAGTTCTTTTTTCTTTTTCTTTCACAAAATACCAGATCAAGACTTAGCTATTAGTTTCAGTGTGAGTTATCTAGGATAAGTCGCAGGTATGTTTGCAGTCTTTACAAAACAAATATTCCTAATGAAATAACTAATTCAGCTTTTTATCCATATTTTTTTAACTGTCCTTAATTTTAAGTGCCAGCTATTAGTGCAACAAAATTTTCCTCTGGGAAAACCATGGTCTTTCTGGAAGTGATTTTAGCCTTCATGTATGTGCTTCAATTGCTACTGTTAAGATGTCATACACACAGCTTGTAGACTTATATTTCTATAAAGAAGGAGACAACTTTATGTGCAGCTTCTTTTATACTACTAGTATTAAATCTTGTACTTTTCACTACATAATACATGTCTCAGTTGAACAGCCTATTGCTTTTCCTGTTCCCAGGCAAATTTTAGTCTATTACTTTTTCTTTCATGGCCACTCTATGTACATAATACAGTAAGATGTTAAGAAGAGGAAACATATCTTCAATTAAAAGTAATAGTAATAAATGACCTACAGATAAAGACAGAAGTCAGCCCTAAATTCATTGTTGACTTTCAACATCCTGCCTCCTTTTCACAAAACCTGAGAACCAAGAGTTACGAGAAACTAAAAAGTCTACGAAATGAAGAAAGTCCCCTAATAGATTTGATGCAGGAAAAGGTAAAGAAAAAGTACTCCTGTCAATAGTGCCTAAACTCCAAGGGAAAAATGTGATGACAGAGACAGATAATTCCCTGGATGAAATGAAGGATGGTTGT
Source organism: Pardalotus punctatus (assembly GCA_013400915.1). Taxonomy (NCBI): domain Eukaryota; kingdom Metazoa; phylum Chordata; class Aves; order Passeriformes; family Pardalotidae; genus Pardalotus; species Pardalotus punctatus. The sequence goes on from VZTX01023503.1 coordinate 794,266, forward strand.
AAGTAGCTCAGCATCCCTTGGACTCAAGAACATATTCACCTAGCAAAAGAAATGCCTGATCTGAAGGCCATTGCAGTTTTCATAGGAGCTGGCCAGTTTATCAGTACAGTAGGGACCGTAATGATTAAAAGAAAGAAGCTAAACTCAGAACAGTTTTGAATCCAGGCCAAGCAAAACTGAAGTAAAACACTGGAAAAGGAAGCTACACACTGAAAAAAAAAGGGGTATTGCAACATCCAATCTCCTTGCTTGGGGAATTAGAGAGAATAGCCCCAAGTGCAGCTTCCTATAGAATTAAGAAACTATGTAAAGGGGATTTATTGAAAATAGAATGGTCGCATGGCTTTTTCTCTTTCTCTTACAGCATCAAAAGATTTTAAGTTGATGTTTCTCTATTATACCAGCAATATGAGGGATTTTGTTCATCAAGTAAAAGAGTGATAAACAGGAAATCCTTATTGTGAGGATTTTAAAAAGTTAAAAGCACTGCAAATCCAATAAAATAAAGCACAAATAAAAAGAACATGAAAACAGAATAATCACAGAAATGCTCTCAGGAGGCAGAACTTTGTGCAATAGTGTGTTGCTCTGACTATATCTAGAAGATCTGACATAGATGGCAAAGAAAACAGTAATGGGCAAAAATTGAGCATTATAATCTGAATAGGTTACCAGGACGCCATTTGAGAGAAACCACGAAGATTTCCAATTTTTGGCTTTTTAAGGCAATCTTCTTGGCATCACATTCAATCTTTTCTTCTCACACAAAAAGTCCTCCATAGGCATTCCTATACCCTCATCCTCCCTGTCCCATACTGTTTGCACAGACTGGGAGCTTGGAAATTCAAGTGTCCTAGGTCTCAGTGCCATGGCCTCGATCCACATGATTCACAGTTACAGCTACAAGCAATTGCAATGAAAGGGGAAAGTTTATTCAAAGCACCTCTGAAAACGTACCAAGGCAGTGCAGCAAGCAGGTCTGCCATGTGAAGCTGGATTGTGTTCACTGCAGATGGATCTCTGGAGAAATGATTTACTTAGCCCTTGCACATTGCCACTCAGGATGTGTGAAATGAGAGGCATATTTGTTGGTCAAATAGGAAAAAAGCACATACCTCACTTAAGGACAACTCTGTTAGTCTTAAGTTGTTTGTCTGACAGAAGGCTTTAAGATTGGGGTTTATTTTTCTACTTTGGAGAAAACAACATATTTTTTATTTGATTTCTTGTGTTAGAGCTTGATATCAGGTGTTAAAATTTTCAAATATTGGCCAAAGGCAGATACAGGATGATTGGATATGGGCAGTGTAACTGAGTATCAGGGACAAGGGACAGTGAGATCTTCTAGGAGGTGTGGGAAATATTAACTTTTACAAAGTACTATTTGCAGTACCAAAAATGAAGATTAAAACTCATATGCAGAGAGTCTGATGGCTGTAATTGCACAAATTCGGGAGTCATAAATTAATTTTCACTTGTTCATTTGTATTTCCTCTTCCACCATTAAGCTTAACCTTCAGCACCATTCTAATCTCTAGCTTTTGCCATAGACCAATAGAGCTGGTGCCATGGGTTGTGCCTCCAGAGGAAATTAGAAAACAGCCCTGAACATGGAATATAAACTGGGCATTAAACCCTGAACATAAAAACAAACTGAAGTTTTACCAACTTCATCAAACACTCTTGAATTTCCTGCAGTACAAAGAGGCCGTGCTGGCAACAGTTTTCTGCAAGAAGGCTAATGCTCTGAGGAGTCTGAGATCTCACTTAAGAACTGTCACACTCTCCCCAGAAGAAAAAGCAGACAATTAACACTCATCATTTTGTGTCTGAAGGTACTTCTGAATTTCCCAGCCTCTGGTTCTTTCCATCATTCAACTAGTTGAGGAAAACAACTCCACAATGATACAGAAATGTCTCAGTTTGATGGAGATGTCTCAGTGGTGGTGCAAATGTCTCTCTCATTCCATTTTGCTGCCATTGCCTTTTCTATACCCCACCTTGCCATACACAGTCTGGCTGTCTCTAAGGACAGAAATAAGAGTGCAGCCTTGAAAGTACCGGATAGGATATTTCAGATGTTATAGTACTTAGATAAATTCTCCTTGGCAGTATTTGAATCCTTTATTCTGTTTCCTCTCTTGCCTGTCCTACCATAAATATTTGCAAAACAGGGAATCCGGACCAAATATTGTGAAATAGCTGCAATCAGTGTATGTGTGAGGATCAGGTTCCATATGCAGATACCTCAATGTTGTCTAAGAAACATTAATTACTCAAGAAGTCTGAATCAAATAACAATAATCAGTTAGCCTTAGAAAATAAATACTATGAAGCAAAATATAATAGAGGCACTGGAGACTAAATTTTGTCAAGAAAATAAATAAATAGTTATTTACTTCAGAAGTTTTATGAAGGAAATTCCACATGCTGAATACCTCTGAAAATCAAACTATGTCTCACTGGAAAAATACAATTAGTTGCCTTCTATCAAAATTGTTAGCATTTGCCCTATATAATTTTTCAGTGAAGATTGCTCACGACAAGCAAAAGCAAACATAAGTATCAGCTATTAATAATGTTTTTGTCTAAAAGGTATATAGCAAAGCAGTGACATGGAAGAGATGGAGATTCAAAATTAATTTTTAATACATCCTCTACTCTATTTCTACAGAATTCCAAATTATTTTACCTCAGTTCAGCTTTTTCACAGTTATCCTGGGATGAGTTTCAGCTGTGAGGTAAATGGAGGAACCCCTGGAGCAAAGCTGCTATGGTGGGTCTGAACAGGTACCTCAGCCTGGCTGTGCAGGAACGTGATCCGTGGGACACGCTGACTTTTAACAGCTGGGAACTGCTGTGTCCAGTCTGTGCTGTCCATCTGCAATCATGTTCCCCTCTTAATCTCTTTTTAGACCTTTTGATTTGAAATCTTAATGTCATTGTAGCTTTAAATTGTTCTTTGGGATTATGTTTAAAGAACAATGAATTCACAAGAGAGTTGATTTTAAAAGTACAGGCTGGGCATAAACCTTACCTACTGTGTAGTTGTATCATGGATACAGGAACTGTATCTAGCTTAAGCCCAGCGAAGAAAGCCCCAGGATCAAAGCCAGACTTTGTAGACATATTTAATTATGTATTACTGGTAAAGCAATAAAAGCTTACAATATGGGCTCTATTCACAAAAAGGACATTGTTTTGTCATGTTCTTCTCGTAAATTCCTTATGCATGACTCAAAGTGTCATTTTACATGAGATTCATAAAGACAAATGTCAGTTCTACATGGGTGTACCAATGTGTTATAGAGTTTAATCAAAAGCAAATGTGTATGCTGAAATCATATGTGTCATTAAGAACATTTTTGCCCATAAATCGAAACTCCTATTATGGACAACAGACTGAGCTCCTATGCAATAAAGCTGCACTAGGCCTTCTGCATTTCCTAAAAAATTTTACCAAATCATTTCAAAATGCAGATATGAAACACAGTGTTCTATAAGGGAACAATTATCTCCGGGAAGTACTTCAGGAAGAGTCTACCTACTTAGCATTTGTACTTCCATTTCAAGTACTGTTAGGAAAAGGTCTTGAACATACAGCGCTAGAGACCATCCTAAGAGTTCAGGTTTAGTCTTCATTAAAAAAAGTTAAAGTAGCTGGTGGGTCAGAAACCTTGGCTGAAAGAATTAGGAGGCATGTTATTGGGGAAGGGTTGAAGGCCAGTAAAACAAGGATAGGTAGATGCTGAAGTATCATTAAATAGACCACTGACAAAATGCTGAACAGTAACTTTCATAGCTATCACAGGGAGGCATCACTACAGCACAACTGTGTTGGAAAAAATAATAGAAAACTGCTTTTAAATGCTGCTTTATGGCAGTAGCAAATGCAAATAAACCAGAATCTTTAGAAGTATTAATTACAGTAACAATAATGGTCAAAGATGAACTTACAGGAAGTAGAGGTGCTATAATAATTCTTCATGTGGCACATACAATCTCCCAACTTATTATACTTTATAATCATACATCACCTAATTTCAGTTAGCAAATAAATCAGAATTTACTGTTAAAGAAATACAAGTTAGTAAATAATAATGAGATTATTATTCAGGGAAAAATCAGCACCTGAAAGACAAAAGGACACAGGGTTTGTCTAGATTGTTAATGCAGTTAGAAAATCTGAAAATATAGACATTCAGGAAGCAAACTGATAACATACATTCAGAATGGACAGGCAAACACATGTCACTGTATTTTGTAAAATACTTTTTTCTAGTATTGGTTCCTCAAGTATCACTGCCTTGTGTTGACTCTGCAAATGAAACTGTCAACTGTGAAAGAGATAACCAGGGAAAATTAACTAGTTTCTAAAGGTTAGTAATACCAATGAGCAGCATTTGAATCTTGGAAAGCAAAAAGCACTCAGAGTTAGATTCTTACTTCTGATCTACATCTTGGTTGATTCCGCTATAAAATCTTCTATTGCAAAACTGAGCAAAAGGCTGATTCTTGATTTCCACTTGCTATTTCAGTTCATTTGTCTTTTGATTGCTCAGGGGAATTTAAAGTTGAAATTCTCTTTCCCACCAGTTTTGCCACACACAGACGTTCTTATGGGGTGAAATATTTACCCCACAGGATAACACCACAGAGTTCATACTCCCTGTACCTACCACCACCTTCCCTTCCCTCCCATGACATCTCCCTCTTCTCCCACCATGTCTATTTCCCCCGATTGAGCAGAACTGCAAGGACAGGGAAATGTTTTAATCAGTGAAAATTGTCTTCTTCCATCTATACAGAGAAGGATTCAAGTCCAGAAGGCTTTTCATCATTTATGGAGCTGAAGATGTGACCTTGGTGAGCAAAAGTAATTCCCTACTGCCAGTGAAGGGGTGAACTGATCCCTGCATTTACCCACTGAAGACAGTCTCTTGCTTTTTATACAGTTGTTACCAGCAGTGAGTTTTCTTTTAAAACATTGGTTCTCAGCACTGGATAACCCTAGTTTGGGTTTCCTTCTGACTAAAGCCAGACAGAAACCAGGATGTGGTGCTACTAAAATGCAAGAGAACCAGTGAGAGCTTGTAGGGGGGGCCAGCTGAGTGATGCCTTCACAAGGATCAGAGCATTGTGCAGATCTGCAAAACACATCTATCCTGACTTCAAGCCCTGTACATATGTAGGATGGTTTTGGCATGACTGGGAGTTTTTCCCCACTCAAAGTATAAAGTGTCCATTCTGAAGGAAAGCTATCACTTGTTTTAGATGTCACTGACACCAACTCTAATTTATTGACTATGTAGTGTAGGGATGGATATCCTTCTAACTCCCCAGGGAACTGTTTTCTTTTCCTTTTTGTTTAGGAAAAAAAATTGCATGGAAATCATATTAGGGATTTTTTCAGCCTTTTTCATTTCTTTTTTTCCTCTAACTTGAGTTAGAATTCAGTTCAGGTATATGTAAATTAACCCACAGAAAACTAAATATAGCAACAACCAAGAGAGATTAGATGAGACCGTGTGATGTTTTTGTGAGCTGCAATTAGACAGCCAGCAGCTTCACTTGGAAATACCAGACTTTAAAGGATAAAAGGCCAGTGAATGTTTCCTTCAATAAAATGCCTTGGGAAAAAAACACATTTTGCTTGCCAAGTGGGCTCAAAAATAATTTCAGATGGCTCATTCCAAATTCATTGTATTTTTACCAGTGTTTAAATGCAAATTTTTAGGAATTGTTAACAAGTTTGTTTTTCCCCCTGAGTTAGAAAGAATTATAGAATAGGAGGATTCTCCTTGGAGTAAAATTTCCTCCTTTAGTAAGAGACTCACCTAGGACTGTGCCTTGCTTACACCTGTTAAAGCTTTATTTTGGTGCTTTGAGTTGTGCTTAACCCTTGAGAGAGCATTCTGTAAAGGAGGATGTAGTTTTGCCTTGCTACATTTTCTTGTGTTCTGGGTAGTTGAGGGAAACAAATCATGTCATGAACAAATGAAACCTCCAACAAAATTTCACAAACATTGTACTTCACAAAACATTACAACATTACAAAAATGTTGAATGTTTTCATAGCAGTACATACACCTTGTCTCCTGCTTTTTTTCCTGCTGTGATTATTTGACAGAAAAAGGTTTTAGATGTTTAATGGAAGAAAGTACAGCCCCCTTGGGATTCGAAAGTTGTTTCTGGTTTTGCTGTGAAGTCTCTGTCTTTGGCTAGTCACCCAGAGCATGTCACTATTTTTCCATTTTTCAGATAACAATAATACAGTTTATCTGTTTTCAACCATTACTTGCAAGAATTTCTAATTTTCCAGAATTAGTTTTGTTTCAATGACTGAAGAATTGTATAAAAGTAAGATAATACTTTTTTTAAACTGCCATTTCTGCTTATTTCACTGAAATTATTGCATTTAGGGAGCTTCAGAAGAGTGTTAGTGTAATTAGAATGCAAAAAATAATACATTTCATAAATTAAACTGGAATACCTCATTGTGTCTTTCCAGTACCTAAAGTGGGCTTAATAAAACAGAGGGAGAGCAACTTTTTACACAGGCAGATAAGTGATAGGACAAGGAGGAATGGCTTTAAACTAAAAGAAGAGAGATTTAGTTTGGACTTTAGGACAAAATTCTGTACTCAGAGGGCTGTGAGGCACAGAAACAGGTTGCCCAAAGAAGCTGTGGCTTTCCCTTCCCTGGCAGGGTTCAAGGCCAGGTTGGGTGGAGCCCTGACCAGCCTGGTCTGGTGGAAGGTCCCTGGGCTGGTGGAAGGTCCCTGCCCAAGGCTAGGAACTCAATGATCTTTGAGGTCCCTTTCAACCCAAACCATTGTGTGATTCTAAGATCGTGTCAAGTGCTGTAGGTTTTGTGCTGCTCTTCTCAACATGGCTGTCTTTGAAACCTTCTCTGGCTGAACCATTCCTTCTGCTTGCCTGAGGGCAGAGGATGTGCTTGTTGGACAGTCCAGTGTTTGCAAGAGTGACCAAGCTGTGCAGCACCAGCAAGAAACACACTGAAGTTTTACAACAGTTATAATTGCTTCCCTGCATATATCTTCTGAGCATCATTAATTGCTCTCATTTACTGCACAAGTAATTCCATAAACTGTCAGCTGGGGTACACAGTGTCACCCAAACAGTAAATGGGAGAAGTTTTAAATGCACAAAAGAGAAAGGGAGAAGCTATAAATGTACACTAGCAGTGTGAGAACCTGGTGGAAGAAAGTGTAAACTCCTTTCCAACCTGCTTTAATATTGGTTTAACAGTCAGAAGAAAAAAAATGTAACAAGCAGTTTAATACAAAGTTTGTATTAAAGCTCTGTTTAAATAATAAAACTTTTCCTTCTGATTGTTAAAGCTATATGAAAGATGACTGAGAAATATTTCCATGCTCTTACATTGACCTCTCACCTGCAAGTGTCACAGATGACTTTCTGGCAAGATGGCAACTATTACTATTCAGCTGAAAAACGCCAACTAGCAAAAAATATGCACTAGAATCCTACAATGTGTGATTTTTTTGTACCACTGACAAAAACTTATTTTTCCATTAATGATTTAAATATTTGTTTAGCTGTTTTGATTTTGAGACTGTTTCTAACTTACTTTGAACCTTAAGTTGTATGAATTAACTGGGAGAATATCAGTTTCTTTTTCAAGGAGATGGAGACTCATGCACAGAGGAACATTATGCTGACAATATCATAATATTTCCCCTCAGTTTCCTTAAGAAAAGTACTTCACTTAAAAAAATAAAATGTTTTCAATAACAGAGCAAGACAGAAGACAACAGCTTTAAATAATCCCTAGAAGCATCTTCTCCTGCCTGCCCACCAGCAAGAGTGACACCTCCCATTAGCAAGCAGAGTGAACAAACCATGCTCAGTACCTGAGAGCTGGATGCTACATGTTTCAGGTTTCTATTTCTGCAAGCTGTAGCTCAGTCCCATGGGCTGGATGCCCATTTGTGGCTGGTGTGCAGGAAGTTTCCATCTAGGTTAGTTCATGTGAAATGAGTCCAGGTGTGCTCTGAGTTTAGTCTACCACGTGAAGCAAAGTGGGAAATGCAGAAATATTCTCTGCAGAAAGATACTGAACTGCAACTCTATGGTAGGCACACCCACAATAATTAATCAAATTAATTTTCTGGTCCGTCAAATGAATCTCAACATGTATCCACAAAAACCTCATGTAGAAACATGGGGTTTAAATGATTGTCAGGCTATAACCATCTGACCACTCAGGTGAGCTTCTTAACCTCCATGAATGGTTCTGATCAGGCACCCAGGCTATCACTCAGAGAAAGAGTAGAGCCAACTTATGTTCCAAACCCTTCTTTTTCTGCCCACAAGCTCAGCTCAAATTTCATCTGAGACTTAGGTTATACTGAAGCATTTCCTTCCATATTGATACCTACATTGTCTCAGGTTAAATGAGGCAAAGCTGGGACTTGATTCCATTTCTGTTCACAGCATTGATGAAGTCAGCACTTTTATGGAAACCGACCAGTCTTAGTAGGTCTGCTCAGCATCCACACTGAAATACATGCTGAAAACATGAACTAAGGATGAAAATAAATAAATAAAAACTAATAGAAACATCATACCTTATGAGAATGAATGGATTTATCTATCTGGTTTGTCAATTACATTATTTAATGTAACTCCAAGGGAAATAATCAAAACTACTGCAGAATACTTCACCCAACAGAGGAACACAAAGCAAGATCTGAAAGCACAGACAAGGATATGTTTAAAATTACATCAAAGGGAGTCAATCTTGAGCCAGCTTTAAACTCATTAGGTCTGGATATTGGCAGCACAGCTGGAGTAGTTGTGTGCTCAGCCTGTAGTAACAACTCCAGCAATAGATGGTGTATTTACCCATTCTTTGGATGGGTCATGTAATTCACACCCAACACTGAGCCATTAGAGCGACACCCCAAGTTTGTTTAAAGGTCATTAGAATGACTGTATGAGCTGCAGGCAGGGCAGAGCAGATACTGTTTCATGCCTTGACTCTGAGGAGGGTGAGGAGCTGTGAGAATGCTATTTGTGTTTGCACTCATGCTGTGTAACCCTAATGAGTCTCTTTGAATGTCCAGTGAGAGATGCATTGGAACATGTTGACTCAGGGCCAGTTATAATGAGACTGTAAAGGGCTATAATTCTAGGATTTGCTAATGGGCCTGGATTATTTTGTCCCTGACAGATCTTTTTGTAGGTCAAGTGCTAATACTGCTGGCAAGTGAAGCATAGATCAAAATATTTTTACCGTAATGAATAGCTAGGACTAGAGTATTATTTCAGTTAACTGCAGTAGTCACCTGCTTTTCAGTACTTGTTTCCTTGTTTCTTTACATGTAGAAGGACAGCTCTAATAGATTAAAAAAATAAAACCACCAAAACAAAACAATCATTTTATTCGTCTGGTTATGTGACCAGTGTGAATGTTCATATGTTATAAGGGATGTAAGAAAAAGAATGGGATTCAAGACGGAATGCAGTATGCAATCCAAAGAAAGTACTAAGTGCTTCATGTAGCTCATTTCTCGCACAGATTCCTTCAGTAGTGCAGTTGCCATTACCACAGGTACTCACCTAACACTCCACTAGGCAGTGGATCATATAACTCATGAAACTTATCTCTAGCATCTTAGAAATTGTGTTTGCCTCCAACATGCTTGATTTGGATCCCAAACATGAGTCAGAGGTGAAGGCAATGGGGCCATTCAGCAGCTCAGCATGCAGGGCCTTACCCACCTTGCTGCTGCAGAAGGATCCCATGTCAAATCCCACCTGCATTACTTCTCTGATATACGGCCACTCTTGCTAATTTCATTCTTCTGCAATATTATCTCTGCCTAGTTGTAAAATCAGCTGTTCTTAGGTAGTTGGTGAACATTCATCAAACTGAACTCAAGGATTTGTCTTCTCTTGCTTTAACACATCATTATTTTCAACTTGTGATAAAAACACTTCCTCTGATGAGTTCAGTAATGAAATAGAAATTTTACAGAAGCTCTTTCACTACCTGGGTCTAGTCCCTGCCTTCCAGGCTGAAAATTTCAAAAAGGAGATAGCTTACAGAGACTCCTTTAGAAAAGAGAAATGGCATTCCAAATCCTTGGGGTAACCTTCTCAAAATGTGCAATAACTTTTATGCGAGACCAGAATGACTACGCTAATGTTGTGATAGTTATCAAAGACAGAGGAAGAAATCCTGAAAAATTCTAGTACTCAAACTAGATCATTATCGATAACCAGTTTCAGGCGTTTAGCACTCAGATGAAATATAACGAACTAAACATGGAAAAACTCTCCACTGCGATATGCACAATGCTTTCTTTGCAAGAGAAAAATGTTTTATTCTTCAGTAGTTTGACAACAGGCTAAGAGTTTAGCTGAGCAAAAGAGTACTCATATACTGTATCTCCTTTAGGACATGAAGGGGTTTTACTGAAAAACTGCTAGTAGCAATCTAAGATAATCCCAGTAGGACATTGTCCAGAGGTCTGTCAGTAGAAAGCTACTGGGAGATGATACAGAAGATAGAAAGATAGAGACAGATGGACATGGAAATCAACTCTCTTTAAAAATTGGCTCCTAAAAAGTAAGGATCTGACCAAAAATGGACTGTGGAAATTACATGTGTAATCAAGTTGTCAAGCAGGACATCCATCAAGAATTCACAAATGTATCAGAAAGAATAAATACATTTTTTCATTTACAAATTCATTACAAAGACCTGTCTCCACAGCCTCTGAAAAGGGAGGCACTACAGACGATGAAGTCATTCTTCTGTACTCCTAAAGAATAGAGTTAAATACTAAATAAAAACCCAAGGAAGAGAAATTGCTATGACAAAGTGTTGTTACCCTTGGAGCTAGATGTAGCAATACATACAGGTCAAGTAAGATACTAGATCTCAGCTACATTATTTGTGATTGCCACAATCATAAATAGGATAGGAGAAATGGTGAAATACATATATCTGTCTTTCTGATGCAGCATAAAACTGACATCTTGCCCATTTTTTGACATTAAAGATTCTTCTGCTAAGTCTGTGTTGTTGTTTTCAGAGAAAAAAAGGTTATTTTTCATGGTGCAAAATGGTAAATTTCATGAAGTAACACTGCATTTCATAAACAAATATTTTAAGAGACGTTGTCAACCAAATAATGCTTCATAAGGCACTAGAAATGATTCACTGCATGTCTGAAAAACAACTTTTTATTCACTTTTAGCCTACTAAAATGTTACTTCTCTCTATGAAGTTGAGTGGCTGCAAATCTAGGTCAGGAATTCTTTGCCCTACTTTTGCCCTTCTCATTCACATTTCTGACTGGATTAGTCTCCTTCCAATGGTTTAGGACTCTGCCATGAGAAACAGAGCACAAAGATCAGCAGGGACAGGATAAACAGTAAAATACAGGACCCTCCCTCCTTAAAGAAAATTGTGTTATTTTCTCTGAAAGACATCAGATCCCTTCAAACCAAATTATCCTCTCCATTCTCACCCATTCTTTTAAACTAATCTCATGCAAATTCCCAATATATCTGTATTTCCATATGTATGTTTAGATAATGGGTCATAGGCGACTCAGCAAAGATAATAAAATTAAGCACACATGCAAAATCAGAGCAGATATAGAAGTACAAGACGCCATTCACTTCCCCACTTTGCTTTGTTTGAAGTTGATAATTAACTGATTGATAATATTCTTCTCTCTCAAGAACTTTCCATACAAGTCTAGGAGGTAATGAACTGGCAGAAATGTGAATTTCACAATTTCTTACAGAATTTTTTTTTATAACTGACCAACCCATGAGAGTAATGAAAGTGTTTCAGTCTTTCGAATGGCTGTTACCCAAACCCCAAGAACTGGACAAACCCCATGAGCTGGAATGACAGCTCTGATGCATATCAATTTCTCTTTTCCAGATTTTAAACCTGAATGGATAAAATGATCTCTGGGTTATGTTTGAAATGGTTGTGTGGTGTGACTGGGAACTGATCAACACCGAAGTGTAGCCTAAATGTGTATCTGGAAGACGCTGAAGCCAGTGCAATGTGCCTGTAGATCTGTATGGAGACTGTGCCGCAGACTTCAGATTGTTCCCTGACCATATTTCCTTCCCATACTCAGATGAGCTTCGGGAACTTTATGCTTCCTTCTGAAAATGTCTTGTTTCTTTCCAAATGATAATCACACTTTCTTCTAGGTTTTATATTTTCCTAGTTATGGGCAGTAAAACAAAACTTCATGGAACATAAAAACAACACCTCTGACCAAAAACCAGAGAAATCAATCTGCGATGCATTCAGAATATCCCAACACCAGAAAACGATGTGGATGAAAAAGATGTCATCAGAGATGGAATTGCTCTGTCATGCAAGAGCTGAGTGCCTTGGTGTGCTTATTAGGGCTTGCTCCTGCCAGGTTGCCAACAGAAAACCCATAGTGAAATGAGGACGCCTCCAGCAAACTGAAATGTTAGTCCAAGCTTTACATATTTCTTTGTATTAACAAGAACATCCAGGTCTCTCAAACCTGTAAAATCTGTGACTAACAAGCCTTTGAAAAGGTTATGCTACTTCCAGTCTTCTGTCCTTTCCCCTGACCTGGGTGGCTCATCCACAGGTCCTATTCTATGTTAGCCCAGACAGATTTCTGGGAAAAGAATAAAAGTGACTAGCAAGAAAGCAATTTTACCTTTTTTGGTGACACAGACTGTTAAATCATACAACCCAGCTGCAGGCAAGTAGGTCTGATCTAAATTCCAGAGACCTCCATGAATTTTAGATCAGGTCCACAGAGACTATTTGGGACAACTGAAAGGTCTAAGCTTTGATAACCAGCAGGAAGTGTAAAAGTCCACAACTGCACTGAGGGAAGGGGATGAGGAAGACTTAACATGAACAAAAGGAGTCAGAGCTGGTGGAAATAAAAAGAGAGGGATCTATGTCCTTTACAACAGATTCACTTCTTGATCTGACAATTGAGTTTTGATGCTCTCTTCCTGACATTGAATCACAGAAAGTATGCCAACCCCTGATGGTAGGATCTATGCCACTCCCCTCTGCTTGCTACCTTAACAGGACAGCCCAGCACGGCTCCAGGTACAGATGGATCATGGTGGGAGGTTTCCACAGAAAGGACAGACCATTTACTAATTCTTTAATCAAAGAGCTATTTCAAAAGGAAGTTATGATTGAAAAGTTGAGCATTCGGAACTTGAGAATTTGCAGTTTTAGTGTGATTTATGCAGCCTTATCTCTCCTTGCTCTGCCAGCTGTGATTGCACTATAATGCAGTCATGGAGGATAAAATCCTAATTTCTGTTGCTGAATGCATGGCTGAAATCATCCAGAGCAGACATGAGTTCCTCTGAAAGTGACTGAGGGCTGCATATGGAAAGTCTGATCTTTATAAAACCCCATCCATTTGCAGGAGGATTAAAATTATGCTGGAAATGTTTTGTTGAAGGGAGGGAATGGTATCCCAGAACAGATAAATGTTGACTTGATTGATATAATTGAATCTCTGCCTTGCCACAGAACTTCCATACAAGGCTAAGCACAACATTTAAATCCAGCTTTTCATAATTGCTTGCAAAATGTATTGTCCATGTTATGGTTTTCAAATCACATTCAAATTTTTGTTTTGCAAAGCAATGAGCAAGTAATATTGCTAACTACACTAAAATTATCAGCTCAGTGGCTTCCATGGGACATAAAAAGCAAATGCAGACTCTGTGTGTGTCTGACCTTTGGGATCACAGTTATGAAATGGGGTTAATCCTCACTTTATAGAATCATTCTGAGAGTTAATTTGTTAATATTTGTGAAGTAGCAGCAATGGGAGTGAGAAGAACTCTAAACAGTCTGGTCAGAAAATTAACAAATCTGTATTTAACCCAGAGTCAGAATCTTGCATAAGAAGTAACATTGAGAGCTCTACCTGGGTCAGATAAATGCACAGGTTTAATTACTGATCAGTGAGTGAACACCAGCTTCCTCTGTGCTGGGTTGAGACAGGTCCATAGTGAACATAGTCAGTTTGTAATGCAAACATCCATTTCAGTGTTTCCTAATTTTCTACAATTTTTTGTGACCTTTTCCTTTCATTTGTAATACATTGCTGCTATAAAAATGGCCAGTTCTCATTGCCTGGTCACTGTTTCAGTTTTACTGATGTGGGGCCAAGAAGTTTTTTCAGTATTTTCTCAATACAGTAAATATTGTCAGAAAATTCTGTCAAATATTTAAAATCCTAGTGTTCTAAAGAGCATTTCAGAATTGTTTTTAAAATGCTCTAAAAATCTGAAGTACCAAAGTAGTAAAAATCCTTGTCAGAAAATTAAGAAAATTGCCTGAAGGGCTGTGCTCTGGATCTCTGATAGCAGAAATGAGTTCCAGACTGCTTATCCACCTGTGTTAGTATTTTGTATGGAAAAATAAACTGCTTGCAAAAATGTACAGGGAAGCAGGAAATCTGGAGTCCAAAATATGGCAACATACACAGACCCTTGCTTTATAATTGTGTGCAATGTAGACCATCTGTCTGGCAGTTAAATACACTCCCATTTAAATGAGCAAGTACATTTAATGGACAAAATATTAAGATCACTGAGGGGTGAAGTTTTTTATTTGCAGTGTGCAAATGCCAGAGTGGAACCACTTGTACATTCTAAATACTATACACCTTTAAAATAACTAAGAAAAATTACTACTTACCTGCTGCATACCAAAAACTGGCTCCTTTTAAGCGAATCATTACAAACTGGAATTGAGAGCCTGATGGTCTCATGGCCTCCATTTCAGAAGTATAAATCAGGCTGCAGCTCAGCTACTGCTGTTGTGAACTCTTTAAATACACAGAAAGCGAAAAATACTGGGAGGAAGGGTTTAATGACTTTACTTGAAGTATTCATTGTCATTTCAATCATCTTTTAAACAAGACAGAACAGGACAGATCTTTCCTAAACACCTTAACTAATAAGTTGTCAGTGTTTAAAAAACAATTACTATACAAAAATGAAAATTAGCTGTTGTGATCAAGCCATATGGCTAATATAATTGATTTGTTCAGATTTTTTTAAAATTATGAAAACAAAGCCAGAGCAGCAGCATAATGTAATTTACAAATTTAACTAGAGGTGATATGGTCTATTTAGTTCGACAACAAATAACGTCTTCCTGGTGTTTTAAATTAAGTGAAATGAGAGGGGCACCACATTGGGTCCTAAATAGACCTGACCTGGAAAAACGAATTTCAAAAGGGTCGGGGCAGCAAAGTCACTGGCTGTTGACCAGGGGAAGTGTTGATAACGGGGGCTCAGGAGAGAGCAGGGTTTGGAGGAGCAGCCTGGGTGACCCCCGGGACCGCGGCGGAGCCGGGGTCGGTGCCAGTCCCCGCCCGGTGCAGCCGCCGCCCTGGCCGGGCCCCGCGGGTCCCCTCAGGTGCTGTCCCGGCTCTTCGAAAGCAGGCAGTTCCCGAGGGGAAAGAAGCTGTGGTCAGGAAGAGGTATCCAAACGGCTGGGGATCGGGTTTCTGAGTGCATTTTCAATTACTCCTGAAACTTGGATTCGATTCGTAATTTTTAACACCCCCTCACTGTCAAAGTGAACTGGTATTTTCCCTTTTTGGTTGACTCGCACTCAGCAAAACAGATGGAAGCCATAATAAATCCGCACTGGAAAATGCATTTGTTTGTGTTTCTCTACTCCGAAGTTTTTCGGAGCCTTTCTTAGTTACCTTGAGGATGAGTTTTTTTCCTTTGCCTGATTAGTGCTGTGTGGAAGTTTCTCGATACTGGCTGAGAAAGGCAATTTTGAGTCCAGACTAATGAAGGAATGGAAGTTTGGGAAAGGGAAATCTTTGTTTTTCTGACAAGTGCAGTAGGCTGCAAAAGCTGTGTGTGGAGGAGTCCTACCTGCTGGCTGGTGTGTGCGGTAGAGGAGTTTTACCCCTCTCAGAAACACATCACAAGCACCCTAGAGATGTCTGCTCTATAGCAAACACCCCGAAATTATTTTATATTTAGAGTCAGCTTGCTTTTCTTCTCGTACAAAATTGCTTTAGTCCTGACGACCACCTCACGTTGGAGAAAAATGCCACGAGAAGTTGAATGTAAAAGCCTCATTTGCGTAGTCTGGAAACTATAGACACGGCTTAACTGATCACTCCTCTGAAATTCTCTCCCGTCGCTAATAAGTGAAAGTCTCATTAAGGTGCTCTGAATCGAGTTTTAATAATGTGTTAATAATCTCTGGCCACTGATTAGAAAAGAAAGGCTTTGAACCAGCTGGTGTTTTTGGAAGAGACTCACAGTTTTGTCCATCCCTGCCCAGGCAGGGCACACAGGCGGGAGCCTGTCTCTGGCTGTGGGACCGGAACGCTCCCCCGGGACACGGCAGGGAGGCAGCTGCGGTGTTTGGCACCCCGGACCCGCACACTGCGGCGCCTCACGGCGGGGAGGGCAGGGGCGGGCAGTCCCGCCTGCTGTGTTACACCCCGGGAGTGAGGAGGGAGATTGATTGATTGATTGATTGATTGATTATCAAAAAAGAAAAAAAAAAGAAAAAGTACTTCAAACCAGAATCTGTCTCTCACACCATTTTATAAAGAAAACAACTAAAATGACATTCGGTTGTTTTCTCACCTGACATGAGAGTCCTTCTTGGTGAAAGCAGAAAGTGGGAGTGGGAGACCCAAGCCTCTCTTGCCTCTGCAGGTGCACGAGGCCTTGCCTTGAACAACACCATGAGCCCCCGGGACCAGAGGCCAATGCTCATGAGAACCTGTGTGAGGATGAATCTTTAGCTGAAAAGATCATTCATGATTAATGATTTATCAGGAATTCAGCTTCACTCCCTCAGGCCCAACAGGCCACACAAGGCCTTCAGAGATTGCTTTTCTGCTTGTAATATTGACTTCCCTACTGTATCTCCTTGGCTCATTACTATTATCACCTGGGTTTAAATTTCTCTTTTTAAACAGTGTAATCTTTCTTCGGTTGTGAACCCTGGAGTAAAAAAACGGGCATCATTTTCACATCAAAGAACTGTCAGTTCCCTTTATGAATTGCTGCCCCTCGCACCCTCTCTAAAACACTACCCTTGACACCCGAGCATGCAGAGCACGGTGGAGATATATCGTTGTAATCACAGCCCTTATAATTGAGTGTTGTGCTGGAGAGCCGCAGCGCAAGGGGCCTCTTCGAAGCGGGGCGGAGTGGACACCCTCGCTATCCCAGCGGTGCAGGGACACTCACACACCCAGAGCGTGCCAAGCTGCCGGCCCTCCGTGCTTCCAGCCGGGAAGGGCGCTGCCGTCGACAATCGCCCGGCGAGCGCGAGGAGCCACGCAAGGCCGCTCTGCGAGACTGCGAAGAGAACCCGGTCCCAAGCGGGGCGGGAGAGGGATAGCGCTCCCGGCTGCCGCCGCCTCCCTGGGGCTCCACACGTCCTCTCTGGCCGCTGCCTGCCCCTTCCCCGACGGCTCTGCTGGGCCCAACCCTCTGCCCTGCTCCGGTCGAGCTCCCCCGGCAGATCCCCAGCAGGCGCGGGGCTCATCGAAGTTCTGAGGCCGAGCCGCTGCTCCCCCCGGGGCTACCGGGGTCCGTCTCACCCGTCTCTCCTCTCAGGTCGAGGCTTTGCAAAGTTTCTTCCCGACACGTTCCCCTCGTCCCCTGAGCGTGGGGAGCCGGCTGGAGCCGCGGTACAGCCTGCAGCGTTCCCTGCTCCTTGCCCGCTCCCTCCGCCTCTCTCGGGCTTCTCCTCTCCTGTCGGCGGGACAGGGGCAAAACTGCGGATCCTGTCCCCTCCCTGACGGCCGTGTTCCAGTGATAGTGGGGCTGGGAACGTGCGCGGCGCTCACTCGGGCTTTGGCGTTTCCCCTCGCCGAGCCGCGGCGCTCGGTTTGGTCACGGGGAGCAGTGGAGCCGGTGCCAGAGGAGAAAGAGCTGGGAAGGAAGCAGTCCTGTCTGGAAGAGGGGCGAGGCAGCACATAAAGGAGAGCTGCAGTTTCCTGCCTGGTCTCGTACGGAAATCAACCCAAATCATTAAAAATATATATACTTTCTTGTTATGGAAAAGGAGAATCATATCTGGTTTTGTCATTTGGTGGGGATTAATTAACACGAAATGGCTTCACCAGATGACAGAGTGAGAAGACCGCTTTCTATTCACCCTTGAGCTCCACG
>VZTX01023504.1:0-87516 GCA_013400915.1 Pardalotus punctatus
CCGGAGCGGGGTTTGCCCTCTGCAGAAGCATCCTCGGGGGAGCGGGTGGGATGCGGGGCCGCCCACGGTGCCCCCGCCTTTGCGGAGCATCCAGACGCGTTTTTCCCCCGCATCCGTGCGGGGTGACCGCGCTGGTGGGGCGGGATGCGGGAGCGCTCCTGGCGCTCTCTCCAGCGGTCCCAAGCCGGGACGAGTCAGTTCAGGCTCTCCTCAGAGCACTTTTTTTTTCCGCTAAGTGTCTGTGTTTAAAGGTTATCCTTCGTTTTAGAGAAAGCTTTTGGCAGTCCTGAGCAGAGACTAGAATGAGCGTACACACTGAAAGAGAGGGATGCTTGTGTGTAGATATAAATTAGCATGACCTCCACATGAAAATGCACATCTGTTTAATACCTTGATTTTGTTCCAGTATATGTCCCTCAGCAGAAGCTGCCTAGAGAAATTCTCAGTTGTGTGGTATCCTGCACAGATTTTCTTTTGGCGGCAGTAATAGCAGTGTAAACATTTCCTATTCTGTCTTTCAGCCAAGGAGTAGGTTCAATCTGGAAATGTGGGCACAAATCAATTAGGAAAAATACGCAGCTGCTTTTCCTCAAATGAGCTGGGAATGGAGAGCTTTTGGTAATCTTATTAATTACTTAAATGTTGCTGCCAGTCATTGCGTACTGAAACGTAGTCAAAGCGAACATGCATTTCCCAGAATAACATACAGCTCTGAAGTTTTTGCAAAGTACCAACTTCTCACTATAAAGTGAGTTTAAAACCTCACTTTGAAACTTGTTGTCAGTATAGAAGATGCTTCATAGCTTATTTTATGAAGTTGGTAACTGAGCTTTGGCATCAGCGGCTTAGAAAGCTGGTTAACATAAATTATTCTAGTTGGGAAAAAATGTTTCTATCCAGCATCTTGGAAGAACAAAAAAACCCCAAAAACACAAGTCTGGAGACTGGCATGTGTTTTCCCAGCAGATAAGCTGCAGATCTTTTGCTGAAAAGTCTTAGATTCTTTGATTGAGCAGCATGTCTGATGTGAGACTGAAAATGAAAGCTAGCTTCAGTTGCCTTGTCAACATTGCTAAATGGTATTTGTGTCCAATAGCACTATACTGGGAGGAAAGCATATGTAATTAGGTATGTGTGTTCTTCTTGAAGTGGAGGGGGCTGTGCAACCATCTGAGCTGGAGACAGAGTTTAGGAAAATACCCAGCTGGGTGGCCAAATTACTGTGTTGGTAGCTAGTTACTGGCCCTGCAAATGAAATGGTATTAGTGTATTTAATTTTATTTCCCATCGCAAATCAGAAAGACCAGCTGGGCAGGTGTGCTCCAGATTTTAATAGGCTGGACAAACTGTAATTTAGGACCAAGTTTCTACTTGTTTGCCCATGTAACCCATGCACCTGCACACCATTAATATATGGGACCTTATGTAATAAAATGTATTTTCTTACATAGCTAATGATGTGGCCTTGTCGTGCAATCAAAGTAAATGTGTATTTCTCCTACAGCACGTGCATCAGTGGCATCATGTTATCATTGACTGTTAATATGCTGTGGGGATGCCATGGCATTGTGTTTCGCTCCTCAGTGTGTGGTTTTAACTCTGAAGTGTTACAAGGCTCTGACAGAAATGAGCAGTTCATAGGACTGGCCATGAATTTTCTGTTCTTGCTCACTGATTATAATCCTTATCCAGCAAAAAAACTCTAACCTGCGGGCGGCTCAGTGACCTGTGTGAAGTCAGCTGGCTGTGTCTACTTAATTTCCCTGGAAATAGAGTTTCCCCTTTTCTGGGGTATGGGGTGGTGAAGTGGTCCAGAGGTGGCACAGTTCTCCAGGGTCAGGGCTGTGAATACCAGGTTCAAGTCCCCACAGACAGACACTGTACTACCTTTCCCTCAAGGGTGTGATGCCTTAGCACTTTGTGTGTAAATGTCACCATTTAGGTGTATACCTGAAACTTGGATAGCTAATGCTGTCATTTTAAATGCGCCTGGTGGGGTGGGAGTGGGCACCTGGAGGACCTGTCCGGGGACTACAGTGTTAAATGAGCTGTTTAGAGGTGAGCAGAATGCTTTGAGCAACTGAAAGGTCCTCTGGTGACTTGCATAACTGTGTTTTCCACAATCAGCTGTTCAGCTGTACGGGTACACACACCCCCCTAAGGAAGCAAGTGCAGTTTTACAAAAGCAATTATCTATGCAAAGAACACAGGAACTGTGCATTAACATACTTAAGTTTGATTAACATCTAGCTGAGTTTGGAGTGGGCTTTTGACTGCAGCTGGTAAGGATCCCTTGAATTTATATTCAGATTACTTGGCAGGAGTTTTGCATGGTTTCTTTACATAGCTTTTTCTTGTCTAGGCATTTTCATTTCTTATTAAGGGAAGCAAGTGGCTTTTATGGAAGGCAAAAACCAGATTCTTTGCATATGTGCCCCTGTTTTAGTCAAAACAAAGGTATGTTGGTTAAAAACACCCAAAGTTACATAGATAGTACTGTAAAATAGATGTAATCCCATATACTACTTTTTAAAATTTCTTTTAAATGGAACACAGTGTAGATGAGTAGGTTTTTTTTTTCAGTTTGGACTACAATAGTGTAGTGAAATGACAGTCAAAGTTCTGACATTCTTACTCCTGTTAAGTGGTGTCTTCCTTGATGAATGATGCCAGTGGAATTAGATTTCAGTATGTAGTCGTTATGTTACTGACTCACTGCCAGGAATTTGATCCTGATTTTTAATATTAACAGATTAGTTTGTAAGTAATTAGTACTGACTTCATATGCTCCAGTCAGCATAGCATAAATGTGGATATAACTGCAGTATTTTTTTCATCTGTGAGAAGAATCTGTGTCTTGATATTCCAAATGTTTTTTTTTTTTACTTGTGAGAAGAGTATGTATCATCTAAAGCCATCTGTCAGAAAAACAGGAGAAATATTCTGAGAGGGATTTGCTTTACTGGAATAGCTTTATTGATTGTGTCAGCATTCATGTTAATTAACCCATTCAAACTGTCTGCTCTTTAATTGATATTTTGCCTGTGTAAGGATTTGTGGTTCATGCCTTTGGATGTACACATTAGGTTTATATTAAAATGTGGACAGCCATCTCTTCATGTTTTATCTGCATTTTGTATCTGATTGTCAGAGAAATTAGCTCATAGTCAGCAATGAGATACTAATTCTGAGCTCTTTTGATGTGCAAGACAATGAAAAGATACGGCAGAAAACATAATTTTAATTTTGACATTGACTTGCTGTGTGACCTAGAGAAATTTTAATCTGTTTTCTATTGCTGTAAAACAACACTCTTCTAAACTTACCAAATTATTTTTGTTGAACACACAGAGGTCAAGTGTGTGCAAAATTCTTCTTTCAAATAAATTTGAGTATAAAGACTTCATATTAGTGTGTCATTTTAGGATTAGGAGCACTGGCACAAAGAGTTGCAGCTTGTATGGCTTTCATGTTCGCCACTGCAGCCAGAGGAGATGTACAACTGTAGAAAAACAATAGCAAAAAATGATCTTGCCTTTTATAATCTAAACTCCAAGCCAAAAGGCAAGAGGAAATAAGACAATGAAATAATAAAAACAGGTGTCAAGCTACCGTCATGTTATTTTTCACCAAAAGTTGTGGAAATTCATATATTTAAAGGGATTAATAATAGCCAATTTTTGGATGAGAGTCTTCAAATAGAAAATAGTGAAGAACTACTTCTCTGTAATACCAATGTGTTGCCAGTGATGGCTGGAACCCAAGCCTTGCCAAAGAAAGGGTCAGCATCTTCTAAAGTACTAGAAATGTTGGGCATGGAGGGGGACCATGAAAGGCAAGGGGCGTCTCAGAGAAGTCGTGACCTTAGGATGATGTATAAGGTGAATTTGTCAGGCTGGACAAGAGCAGACCAGCAGGGGTTTGTGGCCTAGGTGGCCCTGACCTGTCCTGGTGGTGTTTCTCAGGGGCAGTGCTCATCTGGAAGGCTCTGTTCCAAGTCATAATGGAGGGTGTAGAGAAAGAGGAAGGCTGGCTCAGGCTGCATAATAAAGAAATGTGATCCAGAGAGGGAAAGTGTGTGTTTAGGGCAACTGGCATGTGTATGAGCAGTACCAGGGTGGAACACCAAACCAGGGCTCAGAAGACACTGTATTATCTTGATGGACTGCAAAGGGAAAAAAAATGGACTGGACAGAAAATGGTACACAAACCGGTAGTTTGTTGTTCCATGCACAACCCCATTTCTTTTGGGAAGAAGCCATGGCTTCCCAAAGTTTTCTGCACATCACAAGAGTTCTTCCCACACAGTGCCTGTTTCCTTCAGGGGTAGGTCCTGTAAGTCCTCTTCAGAGTACTAACTCTACAAGATCATCTACAAGACCAAAATACAAGAGTAACTCTACAAGACAAAAATTTTCAGTACAAAATTATTCAAGAGACAGTATGGGCAGGAGGATGTTGTTCTTAACATGGTTTTGTCTCAGCCCTGTGAGAATATTTTTCGTTAATGAAAACAGAGACATCCGTGCAGGGTTTCAATGAGTTCAACATGTTTAAAGCAAGAAGTTTCTCCTATACAGAAATCTTGTCTATCTGTTTTTTAGAAATATTTTTTGGAGGGGGGAGAGTTGGGTGTACTTGGTGAATTTAAACACTTTACAGAACAAGAGTAAAATAACGTTGTCACCTGGTAAGTTATTCATCTTTGTACTGTGGAAATGTTTTGATTTTATCTTGCAGACATTTTTCTGAAGTACAAGAGGGAAATATTCAAGGTGGAGATAACTCTGACTTGGGATTTTTTTTCCCCCCATCCCCCACTGCTACTTGAAGCACAATACGCTATCAAAGGGCTTAGGAAAAGTGATTCAAAGTGATTTAAATAAATGATACTTATGTTACGTTACTTGCCCCACTCTTCATGTGGCCTATAGAGAAGCTTCATAATCTGTGGATTTGGATGAGAGCTTCTGAATCCTGACTTTTAAAGTTTCAGCGTTGCAGGACTGATTAACTAAAGAGCAGCAAAAGAGTTTCGATCGCAGGGCTCTGCCAAAAGGAGCCCCCAAAGTGAGTGTTTTGTGTGAAAGCATGCCTTGCAGTTTGAGCCCAGAGTGACAATGATTGTAACACAATGCTGCTCATGTGACAGTGAGACAAAGAGGCCATTATGCATGGCTGACTGGCATCAGATCCTCCAAAAGCCAATAGTCAGACCAAGCTTGATCACCCTGAGAATGTGAACGCACTGGAAGCACTTGCATGTTAAATATGAAGAAAAAGACGTATGTGTGTGTGTGTGTGTTGTGTGTGTGTGCATGCATGCCAAGGTCTGGTTAAGTTGTAAGTACATAATGACATAATTGATTTGTTTATGTTTTTTTGGAAGCTGCTATCAGGAATCAGGAAAAAACAAGTAACATAGCAGTGAGAGCAGATATAGTGGGAATAAGACAGAGTATGCCAACAGGCCAAGTGGATCTTTCACTTCCTTTGCTCCTTTGGTCCACTGCTTGCTTCTGTGTGCTTTTGAGCATGTGTAGCTGAGTTTTAGTTCCCTCTAAAGCGTTTACAAAATTTTGGACTGCACTGGTCCGTCAATACACACATATTATGATCACTGGAACTGAAGCATAAATAATGGCTGTGTGTGTTTGTGGGAAGCATTTGTTTGGTGATTTATAAACCCTCTTCAAAGGGCTCAAGAGTACTTGATACATGAAGAAATGTCCCTGACAACTTGTGAACTGTAGCAGTCTTGGTCCCAAAGGCATCAGGCTGGAAATCTACTGAGTAAATAAGATACAGCAGCTGGAGTGGGGAGCTCTTCAATTAGAAATGTATTTGTTTAGAAACAACTGGTTTGCCTTTGCAGCCTTGAGGGCTGGATTGACTTCTCCAGCACATGGGAGGTGGCACCTAATGATGGCCTGAGTTACTGGTGATCACACCCCGCAGAGAGGTTTGGCGTTGTTCCCTAACTACTGCTGTATGTCACTTTTTTATTGTTTTCCTACTGTAAGAAAAATTCCACAATTTGCACAGGCTGCCTGAATCCGCCACTCTGTCACCTCTGAAAATCAGAGGCTGCCTCTTTAATATGCTATTTTGCCTATGAAAACACCACTTAACTCTCTGGTCTCCTTCCCTCCAACTTCCTCCTGCTTAGATGGTGAAAGTATAAAAGCAGAATGAAGATTTGGGCCATTTTTCCAGCACGGCCGCAGACGGGAACTGTGTGTGGGCTCCTCCGGATCTGGGGGAGCCCCCTCGGGACGGAGCCCTGGACAGGATATTTACCAGCGGCTCCCCGTTTAACTCGTGGCTCCGCTCACTCCGTAATGGAGCTTTCCTGCCTTTTTAATCCATGCCACATGCGGGTGACCCGAGCAAACCCTGTGGGAAGACAGAAGCCCTGTTGTGTGTTTGTAGAGCAGTTGCTCGGAAGCTGATGTACAGCTGTGGCCGGGCTTGTTTGGAAGTGAAGAGTAACTTGATCTTTTAATCTTTTCTTTTTTCCTTCTTCTTTTTTTTTTTCCCCCCCCTCCCCAGACTGATATTGTAAATAACAACTGTTTCGGAAGGGTACCTGCCAGTGAGATTGAAATGCATTTTTTAAATTGAGGGGTAGAGTTAATGAAGATTTTATCAGTCTGCAAAGAATGTAGTGTCTCTTTTTTAAAAAAATGTAATCATTTTAGCTGTTTTCATTTTTTAAAAGTAAAAAGCGTAACTGTAGAGAGGCTGAGGGTCCAGTTTTCTTACTTGCATTGAGTGAATCAGTAGTGACTCAAGTGAGATCAGTGACCTTTCAGAGTAACTGAGGTGAAGTTCATGATCCCAGACCCATTGTTCATCCATTTTAGGATCTGTGAAGACACACACATCCGAGTCATTTAAACACACCAAAGCAGTCTCCACCAAAGCCAGCACAACTGGCCTCTTTTAACAGACAATTATATTTTCTATTAAGAAAAAGCAGAATTGCCAGCAGTGCCATGGACTCTGCTGAGAATGCCTACAGTGCTCTTTGCTTTAGGGCTGGTTTGGGTTAAAGGCACTACACATGGCAGATTCTGCTGTGCAGGTATGCCACAGGCCTCCATCCCTTTGAAAGAGAAGATGGTCAAGAAAAAAAGTCACTACTTCCAGAGAACTCATTTAAACTCCGAACCCACAAAAAATGTATTTATAATTATTGAATAAGAAGATTGGGTGAGTAGTTGTTGAAAGAGTAAAACAAAAACACAGCAAGAGAGAAGCTTCCTTGTTGTAAGTATCCTCACTGCTTGTCAGTAGATTTTTCCATCTCCATAACCCATTTCGGAGAGCTGTGAGACTTAATCTCATCTCTGGAACAATATTGTTCCTTTGCAACTTTAATGCACTTTTTAGATATGCTTCATTCTTTCTTGCTGAACGCAAGTCCATGCCAATTTGCATTATGTATGAATAATGACAGCCAGGATATGCATTCATGGTAAGTGAACCTCAAAGGATACAGTGACTTGGGGTTCTGGTCTGCTCCACTAATACGCAAGAGAAATTTTTTTTTTTTGTGCTTTCACAGATTGTCAACCTTTCTGTGTGTATTTTGACAGTGGATCAACTTCAGAAAGGAGATCTTTGTTTTGTTTTGCTGAAGTAGTGCCGGGATGCAGGGAGGAAATGCTCTTTCTCATCTAGCAATGAGGGTAGTTGTGAGGAAAGCCTGAGGTTGCTGCCTCTTGGTCTGCACAAAGGGGGTTTTGGAATTAAGCAGAAATCCATTGCAGTCACTCCAAAAATGTGTAGTGCCACTGAGTAACATTTCTGGAGCCTGCCTCCTAGATATATACTTCAAACTTTATCTTCTCCTGTGGGAGTCTCTCAATACTCTTTTGAAAATTACCCTGCTTTCTGTTGTGTGGCTTATCTCCAGGGCAATAGCAAAGCTTTAGTATACTTATGTTTTTCTCTTAGGCATACATGTGTTTTTCTTCGTTGCTGTTTCCAACAAGAGCACCTGTGGGAAAGACAAAGTGAAAAAGCAGACTGACAAGAGGGCATTACTGGCCTCTTCAGAGGTGACCCAAGTCTGTAAAAAATTTCTCTTAGTCATGGCATTGGGTGTGATGATTCCTTTATAAATGTTTAGGACCCAAAAGTCTGTATTTCATTATTTGCTACACCCATGCTTAGTACTGTAAGCATTATGCTCATGTCATTGCCACCGTGGCAGAATATCAAACCAGAGGCATGGGTCCTGGGGGTGGTTGAAAATGGAGACAAGCGGACCTAAATTCTTCTTTTCAGCTGTGCTGTTGACTTATCTTGTGAAACAAGATAAAACTTTTAGACAGGAGCGGAATACTTTCCATGTACAGTGTGGTTATTAAGAGTAGCCTCAAGATCAAAAGGCCTTGCAGTGTTAGGAGGCGCGTTGCAGATCTTGTAGGGAGTTACGTTGATTAAACTACTGTATGTAAGATTATTACATAACATATATCTAAAATAAGTATGATTAAGTGAGTCCTATCTTTTGCTAAATTCACTAGGTTGAGGGAAAACACGTTTGCAAAAGGAACAATGTCGCAGAAATAGAGAGCCATGTGGAAACTTTCTGGACCCCCTTGTAACATGGAGTGGCCTTGAACTGGGAGCACAACAAAAACCTTCAAACAGTGACAAAGAGCATCTGCCCTGGCTCGTCTCACCCATTGGGGCAGACTCCTTCCAAAAAACAGTCACTTGCTCTACTGGAGGGGGAGAATTGGAGTGTCCCAATCTGCCCTCCAGAGAGAAGAAGGATTTATACATGGATTAGTTCAGTGGGCAGCTGACAGGTTGGGTCAGGCCAACTGCCCATCACTTTCCCGGCCCATGGTGGACAGCTTTGCTTCAGCTTCCAGCACAAAAGCATCCTTCTGATTTTCAGGAGTGGATGCAATGGATATTGGTGCAGTTCTTGTTGCTCTTCCACACACTCTTACCTTTCTTTGCACTCTCTGGAGCAGCAGAGAAAATTGGTAAGGAAGGCCAAATAATCCCTTGCTCCTTACTGGATGAAGTGGATGAAAAGTAGTTTTCAGCAATATTGCAGCTGGCCTGTCTGTCTTCATGCTGACAATAGCAACATACATTTCTGTGCTCTTGGTAGAAAGCCTGTGTGAAATTGGAAAAAAAAGTTAGTTGAGGGAGAAGGTGTCATTTTGCTGTGTCAGGATGGTAGATGCTAAGCGTTTTGGTCTAGAACCAAAAGAAGACTAGCTGGTCATAAAACCACTTATTGACCAGCTCAAGATACCTGGGGTTTTCCACAACTGTCATGATCTCTGGATTTCAGAGGTAACAAGCAGTTTGGTGAGTTCATTCAGGTTTCATCCCAAGTTTCCATGTAGATCAGGGAAGAGTGTCCATTCCATTTTTGCACTTCCATGAGCTCCCTCGCTGATTGTCCAATCCTTCTGCAAATGCTGTGCTGTTTGTCACTGTCCCCTCAACCCTTTGCTCATCTGCTGGCAAAATAAAGCAGCAGTTGTACCACTAAATGTGAAATTTTGTGTTGTGCAATTTCCAGTTGCTTGTGTCTCTCTCATCCGTGAATGAGAAATTACATGTTCACACATTCAGATAACCACTGCTCTTCCTTCTGAAAATAGGGAGTGCTTTTAATTTAGCTTATTAAAAAAAAAAAAAAAGAAAAAATAAAGGAGGCACAATTTGCAATATTTACTTTAATTTTAATTTTTAATGAATGACTGAACCAAGGCCAACGTTCCTGTAGTTTTAACTGAGAGGCAGCAGAAGCTGTAACAGAGATGCTGCTAGTGCCAGTTGGGCTATAAGTCTACTTTACAAAGTTTGCCTGTTTTCTGGCACAGTCTCTGACACATACACTCCAGTCAATCAAAGTAAAGTGCCTAATAACAGATGTGGCAATTAAGCTGAAGAATTCTGTCTCTCTCATTTAATTTTTATTACAGAGAATAACAGAGTACCTCATTAAACCCACCATCGCAGAGATTTCATTTTTTAATTTGGCATACAAATGTCTGCAGAAATTAGGTCTCTGAACAGGGTGCCTTGTTACTAAAGGTGCTTTGTCAGACAATTATATGAACGCACCATTTTTTAATGACAAATATGTGCTTGTGCTACTGCTGTTCTTTTGCACACTGCAAAGAGGTACAGGCTTAAAGAAGTCAACATGTGTCCTGAAGGATAATATTTTGTAGGATTTAGGGCCTTGTGTTCGAGTTAATAAAAACGTGGTCTTGATTCTTCTCGGTTCAAATTACACTGCCCTCAGCTGAAATTAGCAGTAGACATTTAAAAAGGTTTCAGATAACCTGTAACCCAGGTAAATTAACAATTAAAATAAGAGACATTTCCTTGAAAAACAGTATTAATTGTAAACAAAAAACGTTGTCTTTGATTGTTAGAGTTTCTAAAGAGTTTTCCATCATTAGTTTCTTTTACTGATGTATTGGGCACTCTTTATATAAAGGCCTCTGACTCATTATTAGAGGAAATTAAGAATTTAATGATTTGAGGTGTCTTAAAATTTATGGTAAGAGGAAATTGATACTGATATAAATCAGAACAACAGGCTTTCATATGAAATTACTCTGCTAGTATAAAACACATAAAACACAAAGTTGTTTACTTGGTCATTGTAAGAAATAACTTGATTTTTTACTGCCTGCTCTGAGTGTTGGTAGCAGTTTTTTTTTTTCTTGGAGGTCCTATTTATTCACTAAAGCACAGCATCTTGTCTTTTACTGATAATCTGGGGGGTGTATTGAACCAGTTTGTGCCTGTGTGCATTCACCTGCATGTTTCTATATCCTCAGTGTGCAGAAAGCTTGCAGACACCACTGGCACTTGGTGAGCTGAATTTCTACCCAGGATTTTTTTTTCCCCTTTTGCTGGAAAATATGGAGTCTAAGCACTAGAATTTCATGTCTGCAAACATGGTTTTATGTTTGTATTATTGTTTATAAATGATGTAACGTGTTAAGCCAGTTTACTATGAAAGCCACATTTTTGCATGTTGCTCATTCTGTAGGGCTCAACAGGTTGTGTTGTGATCTCACTGAAAGTTCTTCAAGGCAAAGGTTCTTCAAGACTTAAATAGAGATGGGGTTTATCCCTTTAATTGTGGGTTGGTTAAAAAACTGGAATTAACCAGTCACTCTCAGTTTTGCATAATGTTCTTCCATTTTCACCTTCAAGTGCAGGAATACTGCATCCATATTTGCAAATAAAAAAATAAAAAAGAAAATAAGTGAGTGAATGAACTTCAAAGGAAACATTTTTGGGTTCCCCATTCTTCTGCTAGAATGTTTTGAATTTTCTTTGCAGGATGGTGGTGGCGTGTTAGGCTTTGTGCAGTGAATCACCCATGCTTTGATTGCTGGATGTGGAAAAACTGATCAGTAATGCACTGAAATGTTTCAGATGCTGTTAAGGGGAAATGGCATCAGAATTAATTAATTTTTCTTCAAGCAGATCATTTGAAAAGTGAAGTTTGTAAGCTGTGATAAAGATTTACAGGAGTGTAATGCTTGGTGTAAATCATGAAATCAGGTGCTAACTGGAAAGACAACTTTATTTTTTTTTTGGGTGTTATATGCAAAATGGCATTTCACTAGATGATTCACAAGGACAAAGGTACTGAAGCAGAATTGCTAGCAAATTTTTTTACAAAATATAACATCTTGTTAGCAACTGGAAGCTATAAACAAATGCAGGAGTTCTTATGTCTGATTTTCATAATGAAAGGGTCCAGTGAAAGGCTGTGACAAGTGCAGGGTGCTGCAGACTGAAGAATTTTGCCAGTGATAACAGAGGCTGTGTCTAGGAAAGGGAAAAATCTAATGTATGGTGAAAATGTATGTGGAAAAAGAGAACATGCATGTGATGGGGGAGGGAAGGAAACAGAGGCTGTCTTTGAAGAGGGCTGAAAAGCAGAAGACTTTTAAAGGAAGATGGGCAGATTTGAAATTGATCCTAAATTGCATAGGAAGCTCAGGGAATCGTTTGAGTCCTTTGATTGTACTCTTTATATCTTGGCAACAATCTGGAAGTGGCACAGTGTCTGGAAGGCTGGTGATAGGAAAAGAGGGGTCACAGAAACTTTGGCCAAGAGAGGATGGTAAAACCATGAATGATAATTTCCACAGCAGTAGAACCAGGGCACTGGTGTATTTAGGCAGCCACAGGATTGTCCCAGGCAACTTGTCAGCAACCACAAAGTTTTCACAGTTATGTCCGTGAGTGCAATGTCCTTTTTTATGATTCTTGCTAGGGGGAAAAAAAAAGTGTCAGAAGTCTGGAGGTGCTATATGCCTGAGGGATTTTGACAAAAATTTTATACAGATTTCTTATCATGTAACTCTATAATAAAGCTTTCATACATGCTAATAATATATAACTTCAGAAATAACTCTCCTTAAACACACACATTCACCCGTTTTTACTTAGAGTCTTCACCTGTACTACTAAAATAGATCTGGGATTAATATAAAGAGATGTTTCAGTAAGGAATATGTTATTTGAAAAAAACATTTTAAAACAAATTACTTTAAAAAAAAAAAAGGGGGAGGAGGGGGGGAAGGTCTGTCTATGTGGATATGATTTTTGTCTCAAATGTGTACTATATAGGTTCTATTAGATTATATGTTATTTGCTTTTTCATCTGAGAACTAACCATTAACTCTCAACATTCACCCTGGGAAAGAAGCTTAGGGCTGAGAGGTGCTATCTGTGTATAGACCTGACATTGTTTGTTATGTTTCACCTGAAGTGTCTTTTGTAAAAGAAGTGTGTCAGGATTTATGTTCAAGGTGCTATTTCATCTTCTCAAAGTATATCTTTCAGATACTTTGGTTTGGATTCTACATAGCTTTAACTGTCTTTATTTGGTGACTTTTCATCTGGGTGGAAAAAATACATGGGCAACCCCTTTAGCCAAAGGAATTTTGTTAACAGCTCATCCTTCTGGCTCCCCGTGGAAATAATCTTTAAACATACAATAATACCATGTGCTAAAGGTAATTTAAATGTTTCAGCACCTAAACTTGCTATCTGCCAGAAAAAAAGTAAATATTTTCAAGTGAAAGGGCCCTAATTTAGCAGACAATGACAGCTACAGTGAAGTGACCCCATGTTTGTGATGTTTGGCAGCATTCCTCTAAGGAATAAAAATGAGTCCATCTGCAAAGTGTCTGGCATGCTGGCATTTGTCTTTACCATGCCTCCTTGCCTTTTGCAGACTTGACTTCCACTGAACTGTCTTTCCCTGCCCTTTTAATGCTAATTTGAGGGAGAAGAGGACTGATAAGTGGATATTTGGTCCCTGTCAGCTTAGCAGCTACAGAAACTCCCACTGAATGGCCGTAAGTGAAGCCGGTGGGCCAAAGAGAGTCTTCCTTTTCAAGAGGCCAAAATTCCCAGGGAAAACTCTGATGTGATCCTTTGCAATAAGAGCAGGTCTTGTAAAAGATATTGCTGGGTGTTCTGCAGGGAAGGATGGAAACGTTGAGGATCTTGGTGCAATATTCCCATGCTTTTGGGTCTGTGCTACAGCATGATCCATGCTGTGGAGGGGCCAGCCATCCATCCATTCCATCTGGAATCCTGTGGCATTACTAGTGCAAATCCAAATGTTTGCTGAGTGGTGAAGTCTTCTCTTTCCCCCTCATGTTTGTTATTACCTTATTTCATTCTATGCTTGTAATTACAAGCCCAAGAGATTGTTTGACGCTTACAAAACAATGTACAGTGTGACAGATCCCAACCTCTCCAGGTTTTCACCAGAAAATTTTTATGTTCAAGTTGAAAAAAATCAAAAACCACAGCTTAACCCCAAAATCTACTCCAAATTTACTCCAGTTTACAGGTTTAATACAGTTTGAAGGGTGCTCTCTGTTATTTAAGATCAGATCATGTATTATTGCATTTATATTTAATAGGAATGGTAGAGAGATGCATTCTGTGAAATGACAGAATTACTTAAAGGATTGTGATGCTGTAGCTTTCAAAACTGATAATTCTATCTCTTATGGGCAAATAAAGCCTAGTCTCCTCTAGACCTGTGCATTATCACTGGAACACCACAACTGAAGGCTTCTCCAGCTCTCTTACTTCCAGTTTAAGTGACCAATAAATTTGCAAGTTATTGGGCATGAGGCCAGAACACACAGAGACACTCATTACATAAACCTCATTTTCTTAGAAGCCTCTGATGATTAAAGAGAGCCTGAAAAATAAAGATGATCTAATCTATTAACTGAAGAAAAATAGCAATTGATCACTGATTTATTTTTCTTAGTAACATAACTTGAAAAAAGTAGCAGCATATGTGTCTTCATCAAGGAGACTTGTTCCGGCACACTCGGCCCCTGATTGGGTTATTCTTCAGACACCAGTGTAAATGAGCTGCTTTTCTCACATCAGGTGGCATCTTCAACACCTTTGGACTCTCCACATGCATCACATCTGTTTCACAATGAGGTTTGAAAGTAAAGCAGTGCAAGTGAAAGGGTCAGATTTGATTTAGCTGCGTCAAAGAAGGTCCCTTACCTTGGAGGGTGTGAAAGGGTCCTTCAGCTTAGGGCACTATTGGGTTATCCTTTAGCAAAGTCTAGTGCAGGCTGTCCAGATCCCACACATTTTCTCTCACGGAGAATTGGTCCGTCCCGAGCTCCCCTGACAGCGACAATCAATGCTGCCTTTGGAGTGACACATTTTGAGGGTTTGAGAAAAGACCAGTCAGTTTCCATTTGCTGTGGTTGTACATCTTCAGCCGGGATAGGGTCTGTGTGATAATGCGCCTAATTCAGGTTATTTTGTATTTGCTTTATGAGTGAGATTTCATGTGACAAAGTGTCAAACTGATTTACTGATTTCCAAAGGGAAAACGCCTTCTGCTCTTCATCCATTAATTCTCTAATGTAATCGATAAAAGCAATCAGTTGTGGCTTTTGTTTTTTTTCACAGAAGCTAACACGGGATTAATCATCACTGACAAGATTAGGTCAGATTTAAATTTTGCTCTGCCTGACATCAGTAGTCAAAGAGATGCTTTTATGAGCCAATTTTGCCCCTGGTAGAGGAGCTATTTCAGGAGTGAAGGGTGTTACCAAAAAGACTCCGTAGGAAGTGAAAGACCAAACAATTCTTCGCCAAAAAATGTTTAGAAAAACTCTTTTATCTCTCATGGAGCTGTAATTTCCAGCTGCAGGTAGCAGTCACCAACTCCGTGTGGGGTGCTCTGGAGAATATGAAGGCAAAGACACCTGCCAGGAGCTCTGCGCTGATGACTGTGTGGTTTTCCATTCAGTCTGATATTTGAAGAAAACTGTGATGGACACAGAGATGATTTTGTGAAATAGCACTTGCTGTACATGCAGGTTGATGCCATGTCGGTGTAATTAAGAACAGCCCATGGGTTTGCAGCTCAGAAAACAGTTTGATGTCCCTGTGCCCTGTCACTGCAGAAGGGTCGGACTGAGTGCTGTAGAACCTGAGATACCACAGCAGAGTACAAAAGGCTCTCACAACTCTGAAGTTTGTCTTCTAACTAAATAGCCTGTTCCTGCTGCATTTTTCATGTTTCAGTGGTAAAAATGCTTTTGCAACAGTAATAGGAAAGCTGCATCAGCATTTCCCTTGGTCTTGGGTCCATTATGTCATGTTAGCAACTGTGTCGTACTATTCTCTGTTGCTCATGCAGTTCTAATCCTGGTTAATTCACTGGCAGCAGTTGATTTTTGCTGATCAGAAATTATTTGTTTGCAGCCTTGAGCAACCTTCATTTCTTTTACAGTGTCCGTCATACCTTCCCCTGCTCCCCCAGTTCCACTGTATTTATTTATCTTTTGTTGCAACAAATGTGAGGGAGAGCTGCATGTCCTCAGTTTTGGCTGTGGCTCTGCTCTGGGTGGGTGGAGCGATTAATTTGTAACCTTGTCTTAATTTTCACTTCATAGAGAAGAAGTTTGGTGGTTTTGGTTTTTTTTTTTAGTTCTCTGTTCTTTCTCTGGTTTTGATCCTGAACTCTGCATGGGGGAAAAAAGCCCAAACCAAACCAAAACTGTCAACACAGTTGGCAGTGGCAGAGAAAGTGCCTAAAAATCTCAGATACTGGATATTAATGGTTCACTGTGTTTATATAATGAACGTATGGGATTTTTCACCTGCTTACTAGTGAGACAAATGTAGTCCATGTAGTTGCCCACGTTTAAATGTATTTTAGGGGAGTACCTGTGATTTATGGGAGTATATTTTGTACATCTGTTACACCATTTTAAAATGAGCTTGTTAGTAATTGGGATTGGGATGATCAGGTTAGTTTTTTAATCTGACTATTATTTATCATCTGATTTTGATATTATAAATATATAATGAGTTAGATTTCCTTAATTAGTTTACAGAAACTTAGGGAAGTACTCTGTAGTTGCTTCATGCAGCTGCACTGCTTTCCTGTTAACATTTTTAAGTGATGGGCTTGGATTAAAGTCGAGGGAAATGGAGAAGTCTGAGCTAAGCAGAGACAGGACCTGCCTTAAAGTCCTGCCCAAAATATGAGTAAAATATGGCTTTGTCAACAAGCGTTTTGCCTCAAAGGCAGTAAAAAAAGCTAACAGGCAATATGATTTTGGTATTCTTTTGTGGAAGAAAGTCATGGTGGTAAAACACTGAGGATTAGCTTAAATTTATTGGGGCTTTTTCTGGCTCATATATTTACTAATCACTAATTCGCACAGGGAAGGCATTCCCCAAAATGGGCATTTTCAGTACTTAAACTCCAGGCTCTGTATATGTGTAGATATTGAAAGTACTCTTGTGTTATTGAGTGAGATAATTTGAGCAATATATGGTATGAAAAGTGAATTTCTGAACAGTTTTTCTTGGAGCAAACTGTAGACAGCAAGAGTTAAATGAGTCATCTACATCTTTTATTGCTAATATCAACACTTCAGCAATGCTAATCAGCTGTACTGATTTTCTGTTTTGATTTTCCTTAATAATTAAGCAAAAGATCTGGAATGCAATCAAGTTTTACTCTAGGGGGTTCATGCAAATTTTTTTTTCTTTTAATTTTAAATTTTGTTAAATGTATCCTGCAAAAGGAAAGTTAAGGAAGTTGAGAATAAAAGGAAAAAAAGGAAATACCATTTACAGTCTACTTAATCAGAGTGACTATTTTCAATGAAATCATGACTTCACTGGAATTATTAGCTGAAAATACAGCTGCTCTTTAAATAACTTCACATTGACTACTTTACTGCATGCAGAGAAATAGTTACAGACCATGAAATATCTTTCAGGATCCCTGATTTTTCAATAGCAATTTAGCAAAATGGGATCATGTCTGTGTCCTCAGATATCTTAAATATAGTTTCTCGTGGGCTTTTTCATGTTGACTTCTGAAGTATGGGTAAAGTAAGACTATTTTGTCTTTTGGTTTCATGGCTGTGTGTACTTTTTTCTCATAAAATAAAGTTATTGGTGTCATTTGCTTTATTCTGTTCCATAATATTTAAAGTAAGAAATGTCTATTTTTGGATTAGTTTGCTTTGTTAAAAGTATTTGTATTAAATCAAACATATTTATTAGAAATTATTTTCACCTTATACTACAGCTTAGACTCAAGGATCTTATTTTTTTCCTATTTCTGTAGTCATATAATTTTAGAATTTGTGTGTAAATGCAGAAATAAGGTCAAATGTTCACTGAAACAGAAATGTAGCTTAAGTCATTACAAATAAATTACATATTAATAGCATTCATTCTGGCATTTGTGGATTAATGGCCAGTTGGATTAAGAGTGTTTCAGCATGCAAATTAAAATAATTTGCTTAGTAGAAGTGTTAGGATAATCTTTTCAGACTCCCATGTTACTACAACAGCTTTTTTTTAATGAATATTTATTCTGTTTGGAAAGTGTACAACCAGCAGAGGAGGGGTAATTCAGTTTTTGGGATTCAAGTTTAAAGAGCAGTAGTGCTGCAGGGTGACGTGAGAGGCTCTGCTGGCCATGGAGAGCACGTGGAGAGGCACAGACCCTTCCTGTGGGCGACGTGCAGGGCTCCTGGTGCCGTGTCATCAGCTGAGCCTCGCTACTCTTGTGGTCTTGAGCAAATGCCAGCCTTTATTCCACACTGCAGCTTTGCCATTTGCAGGGGATAAAGCCTGGCTGAGCACAGCGAGCCTGGGTGGCTGCAGTTGGAGAGGACAGTGGCACCTCTGAGAAGCGGTTTGTCCACCAGCTGACCTCATGTGAAACTACTCCATTCGGGTTCTTCTTCCAAAATGGGCGTGATATTGGTGCTGCTGGGCAAGCCGTGTGTGTTCCTTGAAGTAGCCCTTGATTTAGACTGATCTACTTTATATTCTCTCTGATATTATTAATTTTTTTGGTTTTGTTTTTTTCCTACAGTCATCTCTTTGGAAAGATGGTTCGTCATTTCAGCTCCTTGTTTGGTTTCCCTGTCATACTCCTGTACCATTGGATGGGTTCAACTTTGTCTTTGAATCTGGAAGATCCCAATGTGTGCAGCCACTGGGAAAGGTAATACTTTTCCTTCTGCAAAATAAATGACGCAAAATCTGATGTAATAATTTTGCTTTGCTTGGCACTCTTCAAATTATTTAAAGCTTTTATTTGAGTTACAAATGGGGTAAAAAGTTTCGTTTTACTGCACAGGCAGGTGAGTTCATGGATAAGGTAAAAGGCTATTTAATGCTGGGCTGAAATGCAATCATCTTTGCAGTGAGGGTTAGGATGTAAAAAACACTACAGTGTCACCAGCAGTGTTACACAACCATCTGGGTACAAGAAGTAA
This sequence comes from Pardalotus punctatus, assembly GCA_013400915.1. Classification (NCBI taxonomy): domain Eukaryota; kingdom Metazoa; phylum Chordata; class Aves; order Passeriformes; family Pardalotidae; genus Pardalotus; species Pardalotus punctatus. The sequence goes on from VZTX01023504.1 coordinate 18,837, forward strand.
GTAAAAATAGCTCTTTCCAGTTCAAGTGAAAAGAAGTTTTACATATGCAAAATATAATTAACCATTTTGGAATTTGGCCAAATTTGATTATGCTGATTCTCTCCTATTCAGCATTCACAGGATCTGAATTAAGATTTGTTGTTTAATTATTTTGATGAGGTTCAAAAATTTATAACATGCAAAATTAAATTGTCATCAATGTAGCTGGTCTGTTTGTTCATCTGATTCCATGTGAACTGTAAAATGCCACAATGGGTAGGAGAGGTTGAGCCTCAAGTATCTGCTGAAATTCTTTCCTTGTGTAAAGGTTACAATAGTGAAAACAAGACCCTGGGTCTCATTATTACAGTTAAGCCTGTGATTGATCAGCTGGTCCATGAGAAAGTCTAATTTTCACAGTTCACTCAAGGACATCAGTATTTCCTGCACTTAATGTAAACTGGGCTTTATGCTTAATCATGGAAAGTGCTGCTAAGCCACTGTACATTTTTTTGTGATGGCTATGGCTGAATCTTTACAAAGACAGTTGAAACGTGTATTTACTTTTTTATGAAGTCTCTCTATTTAGAAAAACCCAACACTTAAGGACTTTCCTTGGGAATTTACCTTAGGCTTCATGTGAAGCATTAGGTGCCTCTGCTTCTACTGTTGTGTACAATTCATACAGCAATGTGTATATGAAGTAGTCACCATGTTAAATACCTGTTTATAGTAGTCTACGAGGTTGCTGGATACTGTCCTGTATTGTGGGTGCTTTGTTTACAGTATTTGTAGATAAAAAGTGGTTTTGGGGGAAGCTGCAACATAGCAAAAGCAAAATGGGAAAGAAACCCCAAATACAACTATTTACACTGCATAACATATTTTAAAACAAGCTAATCAAAGTCTGCAGAAGGAAAAATATATCTAAAAATTTATCTAGCAAGCATGCCCATTTTGTGGCGTGAACTTTTTTTCCTTCCTCTGGTGTGCCTCAGAAACAGGGGCGAAACTCCAAATAAACTTAATGAAACATCCTCACTGTTACCCGGAGCAGGTGACAAAGGGACAGAAGTGTGAAAGGGTAAAGCCCCAGATAAAAGCTCATGACTGTCACTGTCACTGGCAGTGCTGTAGGCTTTAAATAAGGTATATTTATATGCTGTCCCAGTCAGTACTAAACTGGTCTTTACAAATGAACTGTGATAAAGTGAAGAGCGTGCCCTGCCTCGGGCAAAGAGCGCAGAGCCTCAGGCAAACACCAGCATCCCACTGATATTTTGCTGGGCTGGCACAGCTGGGTGGGTAAGGGCTGCTCATCTTCATGTGGATGCAGGAAAACAGGGAGTAGGGGGTGTGCAGATGGGGTGAGTGGGTCTGGGTGTGCTTCCCCTCGGTGTGGGTGGTGACAGGAGGACAGGGAGACTGTGGCTGTCCCTCTGCAGTGGGACAAAGGCTGTGAGTGGAAGTGAGGGAGGGCTGGGCGGGCTCTGTAGTGTTTTGGCTGGTCCTGGGAACCAGTCCTGCTGCAGGAGCTGGCCACACATTCCTGTATTTTCAAACTCCCTTGCGCAATCCAGGACTGGCTGCCAGCACAAACAGACTTCCAAAGAGTTTTTCTAGGATGATTGAATATTTTCCCCTTCTGCGACAAGGGCTCTGCTTCTCTTGCCCTACTGACAGCTTTGGAGGCTCTCAGCATAGAGTTATTTCTAGGATGACTGAATATTTTCCCCTTCTGCAACAAGGGCTCTGCTCCCTTTGCCCTACTGACAGCTTTGGAGGCTTTCAACGTAGAGTTATTTCTAGGATGCTGTACAATTGTGCAATTTGTCAGAAAATAATAGTAGGATTTTGTATAGTATTTCAGGGGGTGTAGTGTGATGTGGGAGGTTCTCCATTAAAAATTATCCAGTAAGCAAAATAAAGTATGGTCTTTAATATTTATTAATTTCTGATTGCTGAAGAGACTGGTGGTATGATTGTCATTTTCCAGTAATTACTGTTTAGATGTATTTCTGTGCTAACATTCACTTAGTATCTAAAAACACTGGGTGTCTTCCTGTAGGTACGGATACAGTTTTTAGAAGAAATTTCTCAGAAAGTCCTTTCTTTTCTGGTTTTCTGTTTTGAGTGATAACAAAAGAAACTTCCTTTTCTGGCTCCTTAACTAGTTGTCCAGTCATCCATTTTCATTAATAAAATTTTCCACAGGAGAACACATATGACACACTACTTCAATTTGCTGCTTATTTGAGATACAGGTGTTCTGGTTTTAAAAAAAAATTAGGCTTACATCACTTTTCTTTAAATGTCTAGTAGTACAATTTCATCAGATATGTTACACAGTGGAAACATGATGTCTCTCTGCATGCTTATTTTTCTTTGCAAACTTTCTGTGTGATTTTGTTTCATATGAGTGTTTTGTTATATTTATTCCATTCTGTAACAGGATTCTGGAAAATACTTTATTTAATAAGACTGTACTATAAGGATTTGGTCAATGATGTCTCTTTTCTCTCTGTCTCTCCCCAGTTACTCAGTTACTGTGCAAGAGTCATATCCACATCCTTTTGATCAAATTTACTACACAAGCTGTACTGACATCCTAAATTGGTTCAAGTGCACGCGACACAGGTGATGTATAAATCCTAATATTGCCAATCTGCTGATATTGTGGATATTTGTTAAGGTCCTTGATTCAATTTGAGCATGATAGGTAGGATATTTTAGCTGTAATGTCCAGCCTGTCTAACTGCTGTGAACTGAGTCAACTGGAAGATGTTTCTCCAAGCAATGTCACGTGTGTTTTATTAGGAGATTGGGGTGCACCATCCCATGGAGTGCTAAACAACTTGGGAAAAACTAAATTATCCAGACCCTTTAAGGTGTATTTTTTCAGAAATACCATGAGAGACACCTTACTCTTTGTGTTCTGAGGAAAGTATATGCTGCTTGGAAGGAAAGTAAAAAGATTTGTTAAAGGAAACTTATTCTCTTAGCAGAAATCAAGCACAGGGTAAATGATTTAAAACTGGTGACAGTTGTAAAGAGCATTTTCCTCAGATGAATATGCCCATAAGCATGAACCATCACAAGTGAAAAAGTCTCCCCTCTTTTCCTGCTTTCTGACCACCCGTGAACCTAAGGCATGTCAGGGAATCCCTTGGACTCTTGAACTCAGCAACAGATAAATCAAGACCACTTCAAGCATTTTTCCCTCTTTTCTTATGACACCTGAATGTTTTTTTAGAATGTGTAAGAATATATACTGTCTTGTTTCTGAACCAAGATAATGTGACAAATGTTTATTCTTTCCTTTAGGATCAGTTACCGTACTGCCTACAGACATGGTGAAAAAACAATGTACAGGCGTAAATCCCAATGTTGCCCTGGATTCTATGAAAGCAGAGAAATGTGTGTCCGTAAGTTCAGCTTTTTTTTTGCTTTGAAATTCCATACATTCATCACAGTGCTGGTTTGACTCTCTTTGAAGCCAGTTGGGGTTGTGCATACGAAAATGAGAGGATGATTTGATTTCAGATGTCTAAGTAACCAGCATTGATGCGACTCTAACTCACAATTGTGTGGAAAATGCACAGTGCAAGCATCAGTGCGTTCTCTGAAACAGTAAATAAATGCAAGGTTTAAAACTGGGAGGGGAATGGAAGCTTTTTCTCCTTGGAACAGACCCCAGTAGATCCTCATGCAGAACTTCCCTTGGAGATACAGAGATTGGTAACAACTGTGTGGGGGTGCCAGCACCAACTTTTCTGGGTGGCACACACCCCTGTCTCCTCCTCTAACCCTAAATTGGGAAAATTTGTGTCCAGAGTCTGGCAGCAACCTTGGCTCAGTTCTGTCTCTCTTGTGTGGTCTTGTCCCTACAAACCTAGGGAGGTCTTAAAATGGTATTTGTTAAGAGCATATTTTACATCCTGGAATTTGAAAGTACAGCTTTGATTCCAAATGTTTTCTGCATGTGCAAAAGCAAGGTCAAAATATTTTTTAAAAAATGTATATATCTTATATCAGATTGGCAATGATTTTAGCCTTTTTGTTTGTAATATGTATGTATTAGACTTAAAAGAACCGATTTCTGACATTTATTATATGACATGTGTGACTGATGATATTTAATTTTTTATTAGGTAGAATATTTTTTAAACTGTGTTACAGTTCGACTCGCCATGAGATGAGAAGTGTGATGGTGATTCTTGTATGTAACTACAGCTTTTACATAGCTATAGTGTGTGTAGTAAATCCATTCTGTGTTAGCACAATGATACTCAGAACCTGAAAAATTCAAATCCCATTGGACATACTAATTTTTCCTGTTACTACATAAAAACATGCCAGATGCTGATACTCAGGACATATCTGCTCTGATTTTTCAAGTGATTGTGGAATGCTTCAGGCTTCAAATTATGTGAAAATGCAGAGCCTTCAGTGTAACTGACTGCATTTATTTGACCTTGGAAGGCATAGAGAGACCTTCAGTCTGGGTGATCTCCAGCTGGAGCATTTCCATTACTGTAGTTTTATTTTCCATGCAGTGTGGATTATTTTGTTTACTTAGTGGGCGTTGTAAGATGCCTCCAAAAGGCTAAAATCTATGTGGTGCTGTTGATATTTTGTCATTTGTTCCTTTGTTTGACTTCTCAGTTTACAAAGGTAAATTAGAAAAGTCTACTGGTAGATTATTTTGGTAGGGTCTAACATTGCATGAATTATAATTTTTGAAAATAAGCAACGAAATTTCAGGAATCTGTGTTTCATTAGTTGTGCCATTTCAGTTTGTCTTCAGGTGGGCTGACAAAAAAACTACATTTTAATTTTAAATCCAACATTATACAGGGTCAATACTTGGACTTTTATAAGCATGTAGGTATCTGTTAGCAATTACTAATCAACTTGCATTTGCAAAGAGTGCTTTGTGCTGTCCTCATGAAGCTCCTGTTTATAGAGGATGTAAGAAATGTTCAAATTTCTGACCTCTGCCTTAATTATTGCCAGTACCTTTGTAGAGCAGCGGGTTACCTGGATCTCAGGTTGTTATTTTTGCTCTTAAAAATTTCAGTGCATGTAGCAGTGTTTAGACCTGAAGGACTTTCTGAGGTGACCTGAGTGCAGTCTATATGCAGATAAAAAGGTAGAATAATAATTCAGTGAAGTTTCATAAGGGAGCTTAATCCTGGCCTTAGCAACTCCACCTTAGGCTGAGTGATTGACTAAATTTCTTACTTCAAAGAATTTCCTGTCACTTGTCTTCTAATATCAGTGGTAAATCCCTAGGAAATTTGGTATATAGATGCTAGGCTTAGTTACAGGCTAGAAACTTGTCCCAAAAGTGCAAATTTTTTTTTTTTTAGCATGTTTCTGGAAAGAAAGGTTTCAAAGGTTTTAAGACATCTTCTAGTGGCTTTCTTGTAGATGGACACACAAGCAAAGGTAGATTGTTCCTGGCAGCTGAATATTAATGTCACAGTTTCTGAGAGTGCAGTACCTTTCTGAGAACCTTAATGGAGAGCTATGTCTGCTGAAATTCTTCAAAACATGAAATAGAAAATGTACCATCTATCTTAACATATAACTGGGTATCACTCAATTTAGTAGCAAATAGTTGTCAAGTGTAGGAGAAAAGGATCAACCAAAGGGTGTGTTCTAGCATAAAGTATAGAAGTGAAGGATTTATTTGAAAAAACATGCTTATAATGCAGTTTAATAGATATTTGATTTTTTTCCCCCACCATAAATGCTTGTTTTAATTAATTTGGAGGAAGTTGGAGTTAAACCTTGCAGTCATTTACTTTATGTGCATAATTACAGCCAAAATGTTTTGAGCTTTATGTTAACTGATTTATGGCTGGCTTTCCAAAGTGTAAAAGCAACAGATCCTAAAATGTGTGCATGACATTATATCAAAGATAAAAATACATTTTTTCAAGTTTTCTTTTAACATCAGAAAATAAAGGTAATAGTGTAGAAAAGATCTTGAAGAAACAGTAAGGCACAAAAGAAAAGGGCAAATGAGATGTAAAAGCAAATGTGCAGGAGTGAATTCAGGTTGCTTTTCATGCAGTAATTGAGTTTTTCCCTTGCAAAAGAAGACATGGCAATTGCTGTCAGGGAATTTTTTGTGCTTCATACTGGTCGGTATAAAAAAGTTAGGTTAAGTTTTTCACCTGCTCTTAAAAATATAAGCATTTTTTTAATACCATGCCCAACAATTCCACAGAAATCCAAGAGAAAGCAGTTAATCTGTTCCTGGTGTCATTCATGTCTTTTTAGCTTCTTTTAGTGCCTTTCATGTGGTCCTCACCTTTTTGTAGCTCACGTAGCAAATTTTGGTTCTCTCATCCCCATACCCAGTGCAATAATTTTTTTACATAAACTGTCTCTTACAGATGTGGGATTCAGTTGCCAAGAGTCAGTTAGCCCAAAAGATGCCCAAATAATTTCCTTTTGTTAGAGAACAGTTTTTTCTGAACACCCAGAGCGTGGATCTGTGTGATCAGCACGGCATGAGAGGCGTGCAAGGAGATGGGTCTGGTTTCTTACAACTTCTTTATTTTTCCATTTTGTTCCAGCTGTCTCACAGAGGAGGTGGTGGAGCGTTGCTTTATTGTTTTTAAGGCTCAGGTCTCAGAAATTTGGGCTGAGCATGTTTGCATTCCCTGGGTTGTTCATACAAGTGCGCACGCTGCATGTTTACTGTGACCTCCTGTTGCCTCACAGTTTGCTGGCAAGGTTTTTCACACATTTGGTTCTGTGGAGAGCCTCACTGTCCAAGGCAGCACTAAGTAGGAAAGAATCTTCAAAGAGACGAGGAATTCACGTCAGGTTACAAGACTAATGGAAAATTGTGATGTATTATTTAAACTCAGTCTCTTCATAATAAGTAAATAGACAAACAGTGCTTTGTGTAAATGCCTTGCTTCATCAGATGTTTAAAAATTATTATTCTCCATGTTGATTTCTAATGAAAACCATTTAAATTCTTGTAGTTGCAGTGTCTTAGGATTTTTCTTTCTCTCTCATGGAGAGTATAGATAAACTGTACTTTCTTAATCTCTGTGTTTTGTGTTAGAGGTGTACAAGCCATAACCAATAGGTCTTTGGGGGTGGATTGTCTTTGGCCAATAGACAATTGTTTATTAGTGTGTATAAAAAGAACTTCTTGTAAATAAAGTCCTCTCTTCGCCATCTTGAAGCCTGTCTGCCTGACCTCTCTACCTGCTTCCACAAATCCCACCAACAACAGAAAAGCAAACCATAAATTCTCATCTGAAAAGTAGCTTGTTAGAAATAAAAGCTGAGAATGAAAACTAAAGGCTGTAAAAATAAGCAGTTAATGCCTGGGATCCTGTATAACCAAAGATTTTTATTTTATATATGATTGATCTTTGTGTGGTTTTCCTTGGACATGCAAAATGTAAAGATGACCAATTGTGCTTCATCATCTTTAATTAGGAAGAAAGCCAGAACATTTGCAAGTATTTTACCTAAATACCTAATTACTCTAGAACATTTTCAGTCCATTCAGAGCCACAGTTATTCACAATGTAGCCCCATTAACCTTCTCATTAATATCCACTTCGTCTTTTTCCCCATGTTGACTTTGTGTTCATTGGTATAGCAGTCAGATTTCTGCTTTAGTTTCTCTGGAAGTGTTGGTACAAAAAAAAAATCTCATCCTGTGCACATTTTTTAAGTTTTACTGTTGTTCAGAGTAGAAGTTATTACATTGTTTATATTTTGGAAAGTTAGGGGTATTTTGTGATTAGTATGATGCCAGCAAATTGTTGCATCTTTCTCCTGTGTGTATTACATTCTGTCATTGATAATGCTGGGTATAAGAGCCATTTCAATGTTTTCTTAGATGTTTCAAACAAAAGGTCTGTTTCAAAGTAAGCCTTAACTTAGAAATGCACTTGCAAATCATTAAAAAAAGAAAAAAAAAAGAATAAATTTCAGGTAGCTCTGCTGAGCACTGTTTCTTTATCCTTCCACTGAACTGTGCAGTCATTTGGAAAAATTGATATTAAAATTCTGGTGTTTTGCAAATCATATTTTATCCTTGCTGTGGCAAAAGAGCATTTCTTTGGATTCCTGCTGAAGTTCCCCTCTTTTTCTTGGGATGAGGGTTTGCTTCAGAGTTACAGGATGGCTGAGGTTGGAAGGGACCTGTGGATGTCATCCTGTCCGAGTTCCCTGCTCAGGCAGGGCCAACCAGAGCCTCTTGCCCAGGACCATGGTCAGATGTGTTTCCAGCCTGTCTCATATTTTGACTCTTTTTTCATGAAATACGGACACTGTCCCAGAAGTATTTGAGTAATACTAACGTGGTGTTAGATGGAGTCTTCAAACTTAGGAGAAATAGAAGAGACTGAAGTGAAATATATTTTGAAGAGATGCCACCAAGGATTAATACATTGATGTTTATTTTGCTTTTAAAAAGTACTTGAGACACAAAAGATCTGGATTAGGAACATTTTGGAATATTTTTCCTGGTGGCAGTTGTCTAATTGTTTTTGTTATTCCCTTCTCTGACAGCTCACTGTGCTGATAAATGTGTCCACGGCCGTTGTATTGCTCCCAACACCTGTCAGTGTGAGCCTGGCTGGGGAGGACCCAACTGCTCCAGTGGTGAGTTTTCACCTGCTTCTGCCTGTCTTGTACTCCTGCCATGGTGTTGTCCTCTCTTTTGGATGGATAATCATCCATTCTGTGCTTGGGCTCTGCTCTGTGATCAGGGTTTCTTTTTTCTGAGTTATCAGGTTACTCGGTGTAACCTGATTTTTCTTCATTTACTTGCAAACAGTGTTCCCATGTAGCAGCACTAATGAGGTTTTTTTGTGCTTAGAAACATACAGATAGCACAGGATCTGGAGTAAAGATACAATTTCATTTTACACACAAGAAAACCTCACATTTTTTATTTTACTAATGTGCAAAGTTTGATGGTGCCAGGTCCCATTAAAAAGCTATGAGCAAAGCCTTCCTAACAACTCTGTCCTCTTTTTCACTCTGCCACCGACTCGCCCATTTTCCCCTTCACTCTTCACTCCCTGAACTCTCACTGTCTTTCCATTTTAGTCTGGTCAAATTTCTCCCACTTTCTTCTCCTTTCCCTTTGCCATAAGAGCATGTGCAGGAGATGAGGGGAGCAGACTTGTGCAGACCAGAAATCATTATCTTTTCTTCCCTTTCAGCTCAAATACAGTTTCTCAGAGTAATTTTTCAATTCATTATAATTCTTTATTTATTCCATCCATCTGACCCCCTTTGTAAGATCTTTAAAAATGTCTTTTTGAGGCTAACATAAAACCACATATTTTGTTACAATCAAGTTCAAGGTTGGTCGCTGCTAGAGACTGTCCTGTTGAAATGAATGTATTTTAGCTAGCAATAAAAACAACTATATGTATAATTTAAATTTCATAAACCTTATAAATTTCTAACACACAAAACAGAGCTGGATATCTTGCAAAGACATTACACTGCTAGTGTACTTAGTATGTTATTCCTGTAAAATTAACAATTCTCATTTACTTTTCCTTAAAAAAATAGGGAAATGTTCTTTTTTTTTTTTCAATTTCAAATATGGTGCTATCAGAACTCAGTTCATCTGGAGCTGATCTGTTTTTCCAGCAGCATATTTGGTGGCATGAGGAAGAATTTAACTATTTTAAAATTACTTACTGCATTTGTTGTGTAGTTTTTGTGTATGCTTGCATGTGATTCATATATAGCTCTGAAGAAACACCCAAGTTTTGCATAAGGCATAAAACTGAAAGAGCCATTGTTCTTTCACAACAGAGTGTTGCTGTAATAGTGATCTTAATCTAATGCACTGAATTGTCAAAATGAATTGTCAAAATAAATTTTCAAAATATGCTTTCTTTCTGAAAACCTTATGTGTTGAACTCTTCTGTAACTATTCAAACTTGCAGAAGAAATGTGAATCATCAGACAGCACAGATTGCAAAAATACTGTTATTTATTGAGATTTTGGAGTCTGAAACTCACTGAAAGCATGTTTTAGATGAGACAGGAACCTTTAAATCTGCCTTTGGAAATAACCCTTCCTCTCACAGGGTTTCTGGTGTCCATTTCTCTTACCTGTCTGGAATAATTCACTTTGAGTACATGGGCAGGTTTTTTCCTCTGCTTCTTCCTCAGCTGGTTGCCTTTGATTGCTGGTCACAGCAGCCTCAATAGCAAAAACACTTTCTGGTGTGGCTGCAACTGGGGGCCAGAACTGAGAGAGCCTTTGTTCATTTACCTTGGAGCAGTGATCTCCGGAGAGGCTGGTGGTCCTCTAAAGGCTCCTGTGTGATGTTCAGGCTCCCTGGAACTGCCAAAACGTGTCTGGGATCATTGGTGTATCCTTAGGAGAAGGGGGTAGGCTGAGGAAGGGCATATTTCTGTGTGTGTGCTATGGGAATGTTTGTTCTGGGATTTATCATATTCTGTGTCCGCAAACCTAGAAGTCACTTATTTCACTAGACTGTCCTTCTGAGCTTGAGACCTGACGTTTGCTGCTATCTGTCCATGATTTCCTTATCTGAAGAGCCACAGCACAGGTCAAACTGAACTGGAAAATATTGAATAGTGTTGGAAAGACAACATGTAGTTGCGCTGTTTTAGAATTTTCCTTTCTCTCTCATGGAAAATATAGATAAACTGTACTTTCTTAATCTCTGTGTTTAGTGTTAGAGGTGTACAAGCCATAACCAATAGGTCCTTGGGGGTGGATTGTCTTTGGCCAATAGACAATTGTTTATTACTGTGTATAAAAAGAACTTCTTGTAAATAAAACCTTCTTCTTCGCCATCTTGGAGCCTGTCTGCCTGACCTCTCTACCTGCTTCCACAAATCCCACCAACAACAGAAAAGCAAACCATAACAACAAGTGAGAGGGGTTTGGCTTTCTGAGATTTCTTGTGGCTTGCCCTATGTAAAAGATGTTGATATTTTGCCTTTAGCTGTATTTTCTACATGATCCCCAACTTGGTTAGTTTTAGTAACACAAAGGTAAAATGATATAAAATAAAGATATGTGCTTTTTAATTTTTTTTTAATGTAACAAGTTATTAATTCAGTATGAATACGTGCAAGTTGACCTACTGTAATAATGTCCATCAAACATTTTCATTACTTAACTGAGTGGTGGAACCATATTTGAAAGACAGGCCACTGTTTTTGTAAGGCAAGGGTTCAGGGATTTTATGACTGCTGATAACCAGATAAAATGCCCTGAGTGAAAAGAAGATAATATCCTCAAAGTGTGAGTTATTACACCAACTTCCACATGTAATCATCTGTTCATTTTCATGGACCCAGTCATGTTGGAAGGAACTGTTCTACCTAGGGACCAAACATTTTGTCAAACTGCAGAACTAAACATTTTCTTCCAAATTACTGTCCTATCTCTATTGGAATTGTTTATTCTCCTTACAAAGGAATTTTATCTGCAAGTATCTGAGAACAGATTTAGTCCTCTTGCAGCATTTGTCCATCTCCGCCAAACTGATTTTTATCTGTTGTTTCTCAGGAGGGAATAAATTTTTTGGGTGACTCCCATTTCCTTTTGTAGCAAAGATTACCTCTTTATTGCCATGACTCTTCGCCACAGTTCCTGAATTGCTTAGGGCAGTGGCTGCTCTCAGTTTAGGGAGAGGAGGCCGAAGGTTTGACCAGAGTGCTGAGCCTGTCTTTTTTCAGTGCCCAGTTCTAACCCAGACCATAACTCTGCTCCCCACCACATCCTCTGCCTTTCTGAAAAAATCAACATCCCAAATGAGCGGAAAACAGGATTGGATCTGTTCTACAGCAAGGAAAACCTGAGTGGTGGCCTGGGAGTTTTGTTAATTAAATAATGTCTCTTCGGGGAACATTCCTGGGTGAACAGTAGTTTTTCCTCAGGTCTTTTTGTTTAATGGAAATACAGTGTATTAGGCAGTGTTTGCTTGCAGTGAGAGTCAGTGGGAGGTGGATAAAAAAGATGATGACAAAATACAAATATCTAAGAGGAAACACTGCTTGGATCAAGACATCACTCATTTGCAGAACACTTCCATTCTAGTGGGAGAAATGACAGTCATGCGAAACAATTTATTCTGATAAAGATTTATTGACTGAACACAATAGTCAGGACAAGTGAGTGGAGAGATGATGTGTTGAATGAGTGATGTGAGTGAACCAGCACAATCCACAACCTGTCAGCTGCCCTTTGAAGAAATACTTGGGAATTCCAGGAGTATAAATTGGCCAGGTCTGGGCTGGGGACAAGGACAAAATTTACAGAAGTGCACAGAGTGATAAACATAGGTATGTTTGTAGGTTTAAACACGTAGATTTTATTGAAAAACAAGCAAATGAGCACAACTTTTCCCTCCCAAACTAGATGACTGTTTTATCAAATTTTTAACTGGCATGTGTCAGATTGAGTTGTTTTAAGAGTGCTTTGACTGCAGGTTGAGTATAAAACAGTCTTCTGTAGAAGTTCATACATGTAGAAATAGTTGCCTGTGTAGATGTGGATATAATCAAATCATGTTGTACACTTGTAATTTATGTTTTCTGCCCACACTCTTGCAGCATTATTTAACATAATAGATAATATATGAACCTGATTGTCAGTTTTGAGTGTGTGTGCAATTCAAATGCACAAACAGCCTAACGTGCAGTGCCACAAAGCAACCAGGACTTTGTTTTTCTTCTCATGCCTGGCAGTCCGCAAATAATTCCTTCAAAATCAATAGGACACTTTCTGGATAAGCTGGAGCAGAGGCAAAAATCAATATTACGCTGATTCGTCTGAAATGCTTATAGCCTTGTGATCCCCCCAGCTGGCCTGAGTGGTAAAGCAAAAAGGGAATGACACGTCTTTGGTTTATGACTAAAGCATGGTTAGGATTGTTTGTGAAAATGGGAAGAGGATTCTTCCATTTTTATTGTGCTGAAGTAATCTTGAGATTTGTTTGAATCACTGGGTTTTAATTTGTAATCTGATTCTGTTGGTGATTAGTGGAGCTTTATTGGGACTATAGTCTGAAGTCATGGGAGTAGAAAAAGTGTCACAAAGACATAATTTGTCTCCAGGCTTTTTTAAAGCGCGAGAAGAAAATTGGATTTTTCCTTGATACATTAAGCTACAGGTTTAAGGCTGGCATCTCAGAGAAACCTTTACCTTTAAATGGGCTTATTGCGGTAACTTTTAAACTACAGTAGCTCTGCTACTATCAGATTTCCTTCACAGCCGTGGGTGTTTTGTAAAATTCGCAAATTCCGTGAAAATCTCGCTGTTTTCTCCATGGGACTTGGCAGATGCAGACTGTGGCAGAAACTGGATCTCTTGGCATAATGTGTGTGAGACACTCACGTGAGCCATGAGCAGTGCCAGTTTCCCAGTGGAGTCCTTGAATTCCTTTAACCCTGCAGAGAAGGACGTGTGAGTTGTTGCTTTTCCGTGGCACCCCAAGTGAGACAGCCCCCACATGCACCTTCCACACTCTCATGGAACAGAATCCTGAATTGAGCTTTTCTTTGGTTTGGTTTGGTTTTTTGTTTTTTTTTTTGGACCAGGGCATTGCTTTCCTTTCTCTCTCTTTTTTTTTTTTTTTTTTTTTTTTTTAAAGGTTTTTTTTATTTTGGATTTTTTAATTGGTGTTTATAGTTTGTTNAGCATTTTGACTAATGGAGCTTGTAAGATATGCTTAAGTGAGTTAGCTCATCCCTGAGTTTTCCAGGCCATCCAGCAGGCTGCACAAATAAGTTCTGGTTTTAACCACATCCTTGCATTAGAAAGGCTTGGTTCCCAGAACTGAGGAGCTGGTAAACACACAGGCAAAACTTTAGACTATCCTGGCAGAGAGCTATTTACATTTATGGAAAATATAGAGAAATAGCTTATTGCAGTAGTGCAGAACTGCCCCCAGCTCCTAAACAAAGGTGCCAGCAGATCATAAACAACCTTAAATTTAACCTGTTCTTATTTACTGTGTCTTCCCTATGTTCACTGCCCATAATTATTCTGTAATTATTACTGCTGTAATTTCCCTGAGCGACTTCTCCTCAGTTTTTTTCCAGCTGAACCCTGAATTTTCTCCTCTAACAACACTGAATATCTTTGAGTTGAGAAACTAACCCACCAGCATGTCAGATCAGGTGCAAATAGGAAAAACAGATATTAATGGAAGTTGCCATCTCCTTAATTTTTAACAGAGTCACAACAGTGTCACTGTGGTAGGTGGCATGAAAAATTCCAGAGCTACATAGCAGCTGTGCTTGTCTAGAGTTCAGTATAACTATGCAATTTAAATAATAATATTCTAATGTTCAATGTATTTTTGGTCCTGCGAACCATTTTGGTTTTGAAGTTCTAGGGAAATTAATAGATTTTACAGTCATGCTTCAGTGTTTTGCTGAATTACAGTTCTAGTCTTTAAGCAACAATAGAAACAAAAAAATTGTTTTCTGCAAAACAGAGAATTATTAAATTTACTTATGTTGAGATTTACTTAAAGGAAGACATTCCAGTAAATGGTGATAGTTTTATTGCAATGTAAATATTTTCTAGACCAGAGAGACTTTTCATTTTTGCTTTTCACTGTTTTGGAAACTCAGTAATTTGTACTGTTTACCTAAGTTAATTTTTTTAATAAGGTCTGTGGGTTTTGGTTTTTTTCCTAATAACAGTTCATAAGTATTTTTAGTGCTGATTGACTTTCAATATGCCTTATATATTGGCAGGCTTATATATTTTCAGTGGCTCACTTAGTAGGTTTTCCAGGATGTGAAGGATACCATTTGTGGCTAATTTAAAAATTAAGATGACCTTCAAGTCATTACGAAAAGAAAGGGCAAAAAGCAAACTTATGGTTCTACAAGGACATCTGTGCAAAACTATAATATGTATTTATCGCATCAGGGTCATGGACAACATGTCATACAAGCAGGTTCTTAAAATTTTTCCTATAATAATGATTATTTTTAACAGGTTTTATCTCAGTAACATGATAAAAAAAACACCAACAACCATCTGTGTGTGTTTTCCTTATCAATTATCCATCCTTGTATTCTGCTGTCCAAAGCACTTTAAAAGGCCTTGGAAATTTATGGCATGTGAAAGGCATATAGCTCCAGTCTTTCATAAGATCTGAAAAACACATTTTCATTGTTCTTCCACTTCACGGATCAAAAGGCTTTTATAAAGTAAACAAGAAAAACCCCTGAATTAAATTTAAGCTAAGCATTTTGAATAAAAATCCTTTCTTATACACAAAACAAAAAGTAACAATGAAAAATATGCCACAGGGTAAAAGGCCTACAGTATAACAAATGCAATCAGATAGAAACAAAAGACTGAAAGAACATACCAGATCCAATAGAAATGGCATTCTGAAAAAAAAAAAAAAATAAAATTCCATGCATTTTTGTGTCTGGGATGTAGGTAAAGTAGGTCTTTTGCTAAAAGGCGTTGGTATTTTATAATTATTATGAGTGATTCTCTGAAGGAAAAGGAGCGTTTAATATTTATGTGCCTACATTTTCATAGCATTTTGAGATGACTGGAACAGAGCGAAATAAAAAAAAGTTACATGGAGAATAATCCATGGTTTTACAAAATAATACATTGAAGGTTTTGTAAAGGGTGTTTTTATTCTAGTTTTCAGAGTAGCTGGCTTTTTTGACTCATCTCTGAAATTTCTGTTTTCCATGTTCCACATTTGCTGTCCAGGCTGACGTGCAGGCTGATGTCACTAGGGGCTTAATGCATCTTGTCAAGTTCTAAACACACTTGAGTATTTATAGCTTTCAAAATCAGCGGGATTTTACTTTGACTTGGCTTAAATTCCAGTTGGGAGAATTATTACCTGTTTCCTATTCCTGCAGGAATATCCTAAGGGAAACAAATGCCATCCATTTAGATCTGCAGCTAACCAGATGGAAATAGCAGAGAGTAGTTTCAAGAATACTCTCTAAGATTTCCAGTGGGGGTGATTATGGATTAGTGATAACTTCCATATTTTTGTCATGGTTTTTGCTCAGAGAATCAATGGGTTTCCCTTCTGTTGACTCTTGGAAGTCATGCCTTAGGGCATATCCAGGGATTAGCAATCTTGTTTGTAGTAGCAATACTGTCAGTGGGGTACTCCTTTGGATAAATCAAAGTTTTTCTCAATACTGGCCTTTTTCACTCACATTATGTTTGGCTATTAGTGGTGATTATTCCCTGTGAAGGCAAATCACTTATGGGCCCTCCTAGAAATGTTACTCCGTTCTTATTTACATCCTGTTCTCCGAAGGACTGGAGAAATTTTTACACAGGTCATTTACAGATGCTGTACTTTCAGTTGTAGATCACAGTCATATTGCTCCTTGTAGATCCTCATGGCCCTTATGGGGAGCTGTGGACTCCTCCTGCAAGTAAAATTACAAAGCAAAGCTTCCTCTGCCCCAGAGGACCTGTGGCTGGAGGCAAATAAACCAGGTAACACGAATCTGGAAGCATGTAGGGGATGAGGAAGGAAGCGAACACTGATAAATGGCCATGGCAGGTGGTGGCTTTGACACATCAGTGGACTTCATGGGAAGGAGGAGTTGCAGGGTAGGGAACTGGAGGGAGAAATCATGGCAGGTTTGGGGTGCTGAGAGCTGTGCCAAGGTGTGGAGGCAGCTTGAGGAGGAACAGGGGTGGCTGGAAATGCAACTAAGGGTTTGATGTCAGGGATGATATAAATGTGAGGCTGATGGATGAGGGGACACCATAGAGGTCATGAGAGCAAGGACAAGGGAGTGGAGATCTGAGAATCAGAGGGATGCCAAGGGTGCCACAAAGATTTAGCGTTGTCCTTGATGTGACAATGAAGGCAGGAGGGAAGGAAAGGAAGGAAGGCAAGGAAGGAAGGAAGGAAGGAAGCAAGCAAAAGTAAAAAGAGAGAAAGAGAAATGAGAAGGAAGAAAGCAAAAGTAAAAAGAAAGGAAAGGAAAAGAGAAGGAAGAAGGAAGAAAGAAAAAGTAAAGAGAAGGAAAAAAGGATATTAAAGCTATGGGCAGCTTCAGTTTGTTTTACATTCTGAAGCAAGGGAAATCACCTTTCGCTTGTTAAAAGCTGTAGCTCCTTGAACCTTTCTGAAGAAACTACGTTGGAAGTTTTGAGGGCGGAGAGATAGGAATATGTATATTTGCCAGTGTTGGGTTATTTTAAATTTATACTTCACAATATTGCATTCCAAAGGAGGGAGTATTCACTCCCTAATGTCTGTGGTAGGGAATTTTGTTTTCAGTTTTTCTAAAAGACCATAAAAATACATAAGCCTAATGAAGTGATAAGAATCTCCTCTGTTTTCAAACAGTGGTGTGTATTTCCAGGAACACACTGCAGTGTGTCTTGAAGAAAGATGGGTAAGATAGAGTAAAATCTCATTTAGTTCTGTTGGTGCTGCATATGAGACACCTGCAAAAAACTGATAGCAGGGACAGTAAATCTTAGTTTTGCTGTAGTTCTTCTGCCTCCCCAATAGCAGAAGAATAAAAGATCTTTAAAAATAGTATTGCAATAAAAATTGTCTGGCTTGAGTATAAAGTTATAAGGGAAATTCTGCCATAGTTAAAAGATAGGTGCAAGTTAGACTTTCTAGGGAGGTTTTTCTTCTGAACTGTTCTTTGGTTTGATCTGATAACCTTATTTTTTCCTTATTATAAGCCAACCTTTAGAGAAGTGTAGAATTTTAGGTGATCAAGGTGTGTTTGTCAGGAATAAACTGGGACTTGTTTGCACTTTTCTTTCTGTTGACCGTTAATGAAATCAACAGTTTAAAAAAGCAGGATAAAACCTTAGAGGCATGTGACCATATTTAGTTAAAAGTGGTTTTGTTTATAAAGAGCAATAAAATAGTTGCCAAATTCTACACATGTGTTCCAGATTGTTAGAAAAAAAAACTTACAAAAAAAAAGCCATTAAAAGATCAGGGCTTCCACCACCCCAGTTTGTAAATCACCATGTGCTCACAAAAGCTATTTACATAAAAACACATTTAGCCCAGCACAATAATGATGTGCATTACAGTTATTTTGCAGGGAAATCATATGCTGTACAACAGAACTTTACACCTTCAAATATGCTACAAAAGGCCCAAAATTGGTAGCAGTTTCCATCACAGGTTTCAGTTTCTTCTCAAAGGTGATTTTTTTTCACCGTTGAATCCTTGAGCTTCTCCCTGTTTCTCAAGTCACTTGACCCTCAGAGTCAGCAAGAATTTTTATCATGGTACACTTGCATAGCCTTGGAGATTCCTGCCATAGTGCCCATGTTAAACAGACTTTATACAATGCAGTGCCCGTATTCCAAAGGTGAGCTCCTGCTTTGGCTGAGCAGCCTTTGGAGAGCAGAGTTCTCCTTCCTATGTCTGTTGGCACAGTGCATAATGTGGGGACAAGAAAGATATTCCCAGGTGAACAGAATGTGTAAAAGGGAAAAATTACAAGAAGATGAGCATTAATACTGTGGTGGTGGCGTTCGTGTGTAATTTTTTTTTTTTTTTTCACTACAGCATAAGGTGAAGGCAGAAAGGACCCTGTGAATCTGCTGCAAAAGCTGACAGGGAGCCTAACTAATTCTTCTGTTTAAAACATAAAAACCTGAGATTGAATATAACATGCATGAAAGTGAGAAGAAAAAGAAGGCCTTTTGTAAGGAAGGTGTTCTGTGTAAGACACAGCAACAACAGGCCAGTTCTGTACGATCAACACAGAAAATTAATGCTGGTTTACTGGCTGGGTTTTGCACCTCTGAGTGATTCAGATTTTGCAGGAGTAGTTGGGGCTGAGATGCACCATCCTCGTGCTGAATCCATTCTGAGCATGGGGCTCTTGTCTCTGTGTGTTGCTCCCCTTTCCCCTTGTGCTGAGAGCGATGATTTACAGCTCTGGATCCATTCAGAAAATCAGTGTCTGAGGTTTTTGCGTGTGTCTGCCTGCGGTGTGTGCCCTGTGCGTGTGTGCCTGTGACCTGGGTGCAGCCAGCACAGCTATTCTCATTAAACTTCAGCTGACACTCTGTAACCTGACAGCGGTCATTAACTCCAAGGCTGTCCCATTCCACCAAATTAGCAGATGTGTGTGACTTCCCGCCCAGCTTTCTCGGTGTTTGAATCCCAGACAGCAGCAGAAACAGTCTGATGGAATAATTGGTGAATTTAAGCTCCAAAACGAATTAAAAGTAATCCAAACTCGCCACAGGAAACATTTCTACCCTTTGCATTCATCTTTTCTAACAGTAAACAGAGCATCAGTTTCTGACAAATCCCTCTAATTTCCTGTGGAGAATATTATTGATTATAATGCATTGGATGTAGAGGTAAAATATGTGATTTATCCATCTTGTTCAGTATTATTATTTATTCCCCTTAATCCTGCACACTTCTGCCCAATTCTGCCCATAAGTGACAGGTGGATGGAAGGCTGGTGACAGGCAAAACTGCACCGTGGTGGGACCACCACTGCCCTGGTGGAATCTGATAAAAGATTGCAGCGTCAATATTTGTTACTCACCTGCAGGGAGAATGGTCCTGAGACTGGGAATCTTATTGCCAGCCATAGGATGTGCTTTCATTTTAATGATTTCCTGCAAATATAATGAGAAAGTCATGCCAGGAAATGGACAAATGGTTGTGCACTGGGCAGTACATGCTCTCCAGGTGAGGCTGGGCACTGGAGCAGTGGCAGATGGGTGGTGGGAGAAGTTTCTGTTCTCTGTGGCTCTCAGAGTCATTGCACTGGGTCTTCAGGAAGCTGCAGGAATGTTGTTGGCTGCACCAAAAGCTCCATTCCCAGCAGCTGGTGAAAGAACACAACCTCTCACTCACCAACCAAGAATAAATCTTCTCTTGCCAGTCCCATCTTTGTAGCAAGGGCATGTTCTGGCTGCCCTCATCCTTGACTGAGCTCTGCACTGGAACAGTTGTGGTCTGGGAATCAGTCTGAATTCTTCTGGTTTTCAGACGTGCCTGGACAGGGGTTGTTTTGGGGTTTTTTTTTAATTGATTGTTTTATTTATTAATTAATTTTTCCATGAGTAATAGCAGACATTGAAATTTTGTCTGAAAGGAAGAAGACTTCCATCTGAATCCAGACTACCATGTTAAGAAAAACAAAAGAAAAAAGTAGGGTTTTCTGCTCAATCATGACAGAACAAGTGACTGTCTCGGACACCTCGACAGCCATGCATGTATTTATATATACCCCAAAATAGCTGGTTTCCTGACTGGTTGAGCATGAGGATTACACATTCTATTCTATGCAGATGTGTTGAAGATGCTGAAAGTTATCATGGCAAAAAGCACTTTGTGAGATGCACTGTGCTCTACACAGCAGTGCCGTATAAAACCGTTGTAGATCTGTTGTTTGTCTACAACAAAACCCACACATCTTTAAAGAGAGAGGCCAATAATAAGATGGGCAGTTTTTCTCACAGCCCAGGAGTATTCCTGGGTGTTTATAACACACAACACTACTTTCTGTTGCTGTCTATTTTATTGTGTGTAAGTGCTCACAATATCTCCATTTATGGATGCATGTTCTAGTGACCTGTCCTGCAAAAAAAAACCAAAACTTGAAGGAGTAGATTCTTGAAAAGACCCTAATTCCTTTTCATTTGTGTAGCCTGGGTGAACAGCTCTCACAGCTGAATAATTCCTACCCTGAGGAGCATTCTTGAATTACTTTGCATTAGTCTAGGAAAGTGTGCCTGTTCTCTGCCTGGCTTTTTTGCCCCAGGAGAAGACTGGGAGAACAATGGTTGTCAGTCTCCAAGAGGAGAGCCTGGGCTTACGGTCGCTGCAATTGAGGCTTTCCCATTGTGCTGCTGTTATCAACGGAACATAAAAATAAAATCAGATCATTTGACCATATGATTAACACATTCCTGTTGAACTCCAGGTGACCTTAATCTTCTGTCTCTTTACAGAACTCCTGTGTTCCTTAGGATAAAATTTCTTCCTTAGCATTAAGCTCTTCTTTTGCTGCTGAAATGCCCTCCAAATGGTTTGCTTATAGGGCTTTAATGGGATGTGTTTGGCAGACAAGAAAAGATGGATTTGAATGATCATAAAGACACATTAGATAACCAAATTTGTAACGTCCAGATGAACCATGTAATTGTTAATTTCCTATTGCTTGTTGAAATGTTTCTTGGGGTTTTTTTTTCCTATAAATATGTTGCAAGATTACAAAAGAAGTATTTGCAATTATGAAAACTGGTAGGAATTTCTGGATTTGTCAGAAACTGTAAGTCTACACTGAGTAAGCTTTGCAACTTCCTTGCGGGATTCACACAGCTGTTGGTGGATTTAGACTACATTTTTTAAAGTTAGCAAGACTTCCCTCTCTAAAGGGAAGATCATGGTTTGATGATGGAGAGTCCTAATGAAAAGTTTTGAGAATTAAGACATTCAAACTTGCATTTACTTCTCAGCCTCACGTTTTATAACACTGGCTTTCCTCGAGAAGAATCATTGCATAAATTGCCTAAATTAAGTCTGGTCTGCTTGCCTCAACCCTCAAGGACCAAGGGGCAAATAACCATTTCTGCTTCATAACTTTTCCGTTGTATCCTCGACCCGCAACACCCCCGGTGCCATAACATAAAAACCACTCTAAAACCGCCACGTTTTCCTCCCTCTGCCACATCCAGCGTGTGACAGCGACCACTGGGGACCCCACTGCAGCAGCCGCTGCCAGTGCAAGAACGGGGCGCTGTGCAACCCCATCACGGGCGCCTGCCACTGCTCCGCCGGCTTCAAGGGCTGGCGCTGCGAGGAGCGCTGCGACCCCGGCTCCTACGGCAACGAGTGCCACCAGAAGTGCCAGTGCCAGAACGGGGCCACCTGCGACCACATCACTGGAGAGTGCAGATGTCCCCCCGGCTACACCGGTGCCTTGTAAGCAGCGGTGGTGTCTTTTTTTTAGGGGGGGGATACAAGTTTTAAAGGGTTTAGATGAACTGTGCTGTTGGTCTGGCTGCTGAGAGAGCAGGTTTGGGCAAAGCCACGTTGCAGAGCACAAGAGAAAAAGCTTTGACCCAGACCAATAAAAACGCACAAAGAGCAGCAGGGGGTTTTTCGTGGCCATCACGAAAACAGTTTGGCCACAGGTTTGGAAAAATGGCATTGAAACATGGAGATGTTTGGCCTTGGTCATTCCAGAGCTGTGTCAGCAGCAGTGAATGAGCGCCAAACTATGTGTAAAGAAACGGCTTGGGAAGGAGTAATTCCTAGAATGCCAGGTCTGTTTCCTCAGATCTGTTGTGCGGATGCCGCGCAACACCGAGTGTGCATCTCGCTGTGTGTCACACTGCTCTTCGGCTGGGAGATGAACGATGATAGCTTTAAAAACAAAGAGGTGTCTGGGGACTGTGGTAACGGGTTGTCTGTGCTGTCCCCACCCTCTGCACAGCTGCGAGGACCTGTGTCCCCCAGGGAAGCACGGCCCGCAGTGCGAGGAGAGGTGCCCGTGCCAGAACGGAGGCGTCTGTCACCACGTCACCGGGGAGTGCTCCTGCCCACCGGGATGGATGGTAAAAAACATGCTCTGAAATCCGCACAAACCCCCAAAACTTCCATATTTGTACATTTCGTCAGGGGGAAAAAGAAAAAAAAAGGGTAGCAAACGAGGATAGCAAACACGGTCTGCTTGCAGCCAGGAGTAATGAGAAACATATTTTAGCATAAGGGACTGAAATAAAATACTTGCTAAACCATCTGTTACTGAAAACCCTCCAGTTCTGCACTGCCTTTTTAACTGTATCGGATTCTGGGAAGCAAAAGACACGAGTTGTGCTGTGACAAGGCAATATGCATTAGATCTTGCCTGGAAGTCATTGATTTCTCCACGTAGTTTGATATTATAAGGAGGTGACACCGTTGTCTGCATTAACAGTGGGGGTTTGTGCCCATTTTCATGTGTCCAGTATGCGTGGAAAAACCCCAAACCTTTACATATTGTGTTCACTCTTGGAGAGGAGATGGGACATCAGATTTTTGACATCTTCCTTAGGCTTCCTTCTCTTTAATCAGAGGATGGGGGAAGAAGACCTGACCTTGGAGCTGCCAGTTGCCTTCCCTTGCTATCAGGCTGCCTACTCTGAGTTGGCAAATAATGCAGTTGGAAGGTGATCAAGGCCCAAATAAATTCTTTAAACACATGTGCAGATAGTATTGACCATGAGCATTTGATAATACTTTTCGTTTAAATGTTCATTTTGTGTGAAAATTTGCATGTACTGATTGTTTAATTACCTTGTGATTACATTATATTGAGATAACCTTTGGCAGAGGCCAGTTTTTCACCAACTAGAGAGCATGGCTATAAAATGCAATCTCTGGTTCTGAGTTTGAGAAGCACACCTGACTACCTAGTTTGGATTATGGCCATTTTTACTTTTTATTCCATTTCACACTAATAGAGAAAAATTATTGGTCATAGACTACAAATGTTCGCATAAATTCTTGACTCCCTTTATCTGCCTAAACACAGCTACTAAAAAATGAGATGGCACATGAAGCAGTGAGGAAAATTATATACTAATACATTGTTAGCTAATACATTACTATTTAGACTTTTGACTAATTTTCCATTCCAAGTAATTATTTAACCATAAGTTTTAATTTTAGAATTTTCAGTTCTGTGAAATACAATTTTGTCAGTATAATCTTTTTTTTGCTTTTTCTCTAAGGGAGGTTTAAAGTAGCCAGGTGCAAATTCTGCAGTGTCTTATATTAGACCTGCATGTCTTTTGTCTGATGAAATGCCTTTTTCTTGAAATGGCTTGTCAAAAGTCTTAGGTTCTGATGTTTCCCTCACCACCCAGGTGTAATTAATTCCAAGGATGTAAAAGGCAGTGCAGAAATCTAAAACCCATTGAAAGGGGGCACTCATCCTACCTAAGCTTTTAGGCTTTGCTGCTTTAAGTGAAATTACAAACAGCTTTTCCATTCATCAGAAAAACACCTCAGCTTATCATAAAGTAGTATAATTGGGGTATTAGAGCAATTGCTGATTCCTACACCTCTATTCACTGGAGGGCATTCCTGGCTGTATTGATATATAGTACTCCTGGTAAATAAATTGGGAAGAGCTTGACATCAGTTAGTCTTAAATGTGTAAGTGTTTTCACAGGTGCTTAGAGAGAGTTTTTTCATGGGCTTTAGCTTCCAACATGGAAATCCTAGAAGATTATTCCTCCAGTGCTGGAACATGCCCCACACTTAAAGCTGGAGAAGGGTCTGGTGTTTCCAAGATCAGCACTGGACGAGTAATATGGGATCTCCTTGGTCTTCCTTCATTTCTTCCTTGTCCATTCAATCTGCAATGCCAGCTCTAACACTAGGATTTGTGTTTTGCACTCACAGGGCATGGTCTGTGGTCAGCCTTGTCCCGAGGGTCGTTTTGGGAAGAACTGTTCCCAGGAGTGCCAGTGCCACAACGGGGGGACCTGCGACCCGGCGACAGGTCAATGCCACTGCAGTCCAGGATACACAGGGGAACGGTAAGGAAAACCATTCCTGCCAGCCTGCTGAGCCTGGAAGGGATCTGCTACAACAGGGAAAGTTCAGAAGCTGGTAGAAAGAACAATGGAAGTATCTGAGATATCATTAAAAGAGCTGATTTTGATGGCGAAATGTTCACCATGTCACTCAGCTGATGGTGGGTTGCAGGTTGGAAGTGTCCACGTGAAGGAACATTTCCTGTGAAGGAGCTGCTGGAGTTTCAGTGTTTTCCTGCTGGGGCCTGTGCTCTGGCACTTCTTGTGTGTCTTCTTCCCTTGGAGTGTCTTGCATCCTGGGTTGTGGTGAGGAGGGAGGCTCGTGGGTTTGTGCAGATGTCTGGCACACACAGCAGCAAGCGAGGCTCGTTCCATCCCTCATCAAAGGCAGCAGGCTGGAGAGTTGTCTCCTAAAACACTCCACTCAAATGAAATTAAACATTCATTTTCTGATGGCTGTAAGTTGGCTTTGGCAGATTGGAAAGATAGTAGAGTGAGACATCGCTTTTGGAGGCAGGGGAAAGTGATGAAAGAACGTTTTCCTGCGTGTATTTTAAGCAGCACACAACTCATTTTCTGGAGTCAGCAGCAGCCTGATCACAGGGTCAGTCCAGGGGATCCCTGCCAGCAGCTGTGGGTATTGTGACCATATGCACTTCCCACATGAGTGTTCACAGGACGTGGGAAGTGTTCTGCCAGACATAATGCGGAAAAAGACCTCATGAAGAAGAGACATAATTAGTCCAGAGCCATTTGCATGCCAAAGTTCTATTTGTGTCTGTGAAGAAACAGTGCAGAAGGTGGTGGATGGGTTTAGACAGACACAGACAAGGCTCCAGGGAAAATCAAAGGAGTTACCATACAAGTGTCTACACACTGCTCTACACTGGTGTTTATAAAAGTAATTAAATTTCTCGTAATAATTTGAATCTGACTTTCATCTGAAATGCCTTACAGGTTGCAACATTTTGATCACTTCTGCAAATCTGAGCCTCCCTCTTTTCCTGCAAAAGAGGCTGTATTTGCAATTCTTTCATTTTTTGAGACAATTCCAAGGGCAGGAAGGGGTCAGTGGCAAGGTTGTAGACCTGGTCCTTATTTCATGTCAGAGAACTGTGTGGGCACTGTCTAAGGTAGCCCATACACACCACCTCCAAAGAGGTGGTTTTTATCAGTTAAATTAAAAAAAAAAAAAAATCATATATCTATATATATTTTAAGGTTAGATTTTGTCCAGTTTGGCTGGGATTCCTGGTTGTCAAATGCAGTAAATTCTTTCACAGCTTTATTTGTGTAACTTCATCAGGAAATACTGATTCAGGGTAGTTAGCTCTGTTATTATGCTACACCAAGAAAGGAAGATTTTATTATTATTATTTTGTTATGCTACCCCGAAAAGAAGTTTTTGTTGATGACTTCAGTTAGGACAGAGTTACAAATACCTTGAAACTTCAGAATATCAGTATCAGATAGAGACAAATACTGCAGAAACATGGAATTAATATATCTACCTATTTTACCTCAGTCAGAGGGCTCCGCTAATTTCTGTTACATCTTGCAGTGCTTTGTATCATGTGTCTTTTAAATTCTCATGTAATGAAGCACCAGTCATACATAAAAACAAAAAACCAAGTTTATAAGAAAAAGAGAAAAAGAAAGAAATAAAACCATTAATAATGTGCTGTATTATCAAGTATTATTTTTGTACAATCTATGACTTAACTGACATTCAGAATTTAAGAATTCCTTTGTAGAACACAGTGAAGACAAAGCTGAAAACATCAGACTCATAAGACAGCCAAATGAAATTGCTATCCAGAAAATGATCGCTTAATGAGTTGCAAATTTTGGAAGCAGGATACTGAAATTTTATTTTTTAGTAGTCAGGCTAAAGATACAGACTGATCTTTAGGTTAAACAATGTCTTCCATGTATGAAAAATTAAGGAAATAAGTCTGTTGGCTGAAGTGTCTATGTTCGCAAAATTCTGTGAATGAGAGAAGTTTGGTGCAAAAGTCTCTTTCTTAAGATATATTTTCCTTAAGCAGCAACAAAAATCATTGCTGCTTCCCCATGTGCATTAAAGTCAAGTCTTTACTGATTTTCATCTGTCAGAAAAATCAGATGAAAAGAAGGGGTTTGAGCTCCTGAAGGATTTTCCAAGTGACACAGATTTTTGCTCTATTTAAGTGGCCTTTTTGACCAGTAGATGAGATTCCTCATAAACCATATTTCCTTTAAACCTCCAGAAGCTGCCGTTTATAGGAAATAAACCTTTTTTTTTATTTTTTTGTTTTATTTGTTTTTTTTCCCCTCCCAGGTGCCAGGATGAGTGCCCAGTGGGGAGCTATGGGCTGCTGTGTGCAGAGACCTGCAAGTGTGTGAATGGTGGGAAGTGCTACCACATCAGCGGCGCCTGTCTCTGTGAGCCAGGCTACACTGGCCTGCACTGTGAGACCAGGCTTTGCCCCGAGGGAATTTACGGCCTCAAGTGTGATAAAAAGTGTCCCTGCCACATGCCCAATACCTGGAGGTAGGCTTTGCATCCTTCAGCCTGCTTGCTTTCTTCTAAACAGGATGCAGAAATACAAGTATAACCTGAAAAGGAGTATTTCCTGGTTTTTTGGTACTTTCATGCAAACCGAAGCAGCTAAAGATTTGTAAGTATCTGGCATTCTCTAACCACGTTGAGAAAGAAAACAACAACCCAAAAGAACCTTTGAATTTTTACTTGCGATCGTGTTTGATCATAATACTCACTGCTGTGTTTGGTCTCTGACCCATGAAATAAATGTTAAGATGAAGTGTGACCTTTATCTGTATTTATCATCTGAATAAATCATTAAATTGTTCACTGCATGAAGTCAGTACACATGGTCTGTCCCTCACATATTCTGGTTTATTGTAGATGAGAAATAACCGAATTGAAATAAATGGATGTCTAAAATTTTCTGAGTTGGGCATTAGAAGCTTGGACATTTTTCTCTCAGTCTCTCTCTCAATGTAAGATTTGCTGTAGGTGACTATTTTAATACAAAATTTCATAAGCCTTACCTGGTGCAAATCTGGGTTTGGAAAGTACATTTTTTTGTCATTTAAGTGCTTTTCCTAGTGAGCAGGTAAAATCCAGTCTCTGGAAATCAAATGAAAATAGTTTTCCCATTAGCTTAGCCTTTACCATCTCTCCTCATTCAGGCAGTAATGAGCCCCTTTTTTTGAGTTTTTGTGGACTTGACAGCATTTGGGTATGTTGTTATGAAAATATAAAAGCTATTTATTTGGAGAGAAAGTTTCAGCTGGGAGGGAGGGATGTCAGATGTCAGTTGAGGCGAGCCAACATATTTATAGAACAATTGTGGACAGCTTTCTCTTCTTACAAAACAGTCCTGCTGATCAGATACTGTGGTCATTGTGCATTCACTTACACTTAATTGCATTACTAATGACAGTACCTTGGAGAAGGTCGTGAGCACAATCTAAATTTTTGCTGCTGGAAGTAACTGTGTGAGGAATTTACAGGAGCTATTGAGTGTCACATAGAATGGTTGTACATTAATATAGCTGCTGTACATTAATATAAGATGCACTTTTCCTCATAGATAAAATAAAAGCCTTTAGTCAGAATTTAGCAATAGCTACTCTGTTAATTCTCTGTGAAAAAATTATTTTTTGGGTTGTCAGTGTTGTTCAGTACACCTTTTGCTGATGAACTGTGTGACAGCAAACTGAATTCTTTTCCCTTTTCAGTCATACACTTCTACAGTTGTGTGCCTGTGCTTCTGCTCAGGTCCCATTTGCCTGAAACACCTTGAAAAAAAATACAGAGTTGTTTTGATGTAAAATCAAGTAATTTATTATTTGGGCAATGTGTTCAGAAATAAATGGCACCATAACGCTGGGCCATCCCGCTCTCAAATTAGGCCAGCAGACCAACTACTGTTGTGTTAGGAATTATAGATAGCTACTTCCCTGAAAATCTATCTGCAGACTGTTGCAGCAGCCTGGTTTGACAGGAATGCATTGCACTATATACCATTTCTAATATTACAGGGATTACTTCTGATTCATGTTCAACACAGCTGTTCCTTCATTTATACCACTGGAAGAGACAGCTCGTGGTCAAATCAAATCACAAATGTTCACAAGTAAACAACAGCATATGGCTGGTCTTTTTTTGGGACATTTCCCCCCCTGTATGACAAATCCAAAGGCACTCAACAGCCCCTGAAGGTGCAGGAGCATATTTGCAAGAGCGTGATGATGTGTGAGAGAAACAAATATTTTCATTGCTTCGCAAGAGTATTTTACATATATAAGAACTTCCTTCGCCCTGGGTCAGGAAGTGACCAAAACCATCAAATAACAGGAATCAGGGGGCATCTGGTAATGATGTAGATGACAAAACTCCCTGTGGACACTTGAGGCTTTTGAGAATCTTTTTAGAAGCCAGTTGTGTCTGGTTGTCTTTGTCTCTTGATGTCAGTCAGCCACGAGCAGCTCTTTAATCGTGTCAGGGAATACCCTCAACCCTCTCTTGCCTACCACAAGCACTGCTTGGCCTGGCTGTAGCCAGAGGATCTTCGCAGCACTAATCCATTCAGCAGAAAAGTAATCCCAGGGCACGGGAAAAAAGAAGATTCCTTCTGCAGATAAACTTTGTGTGTCTGTAGGTCTGGGGTTCTGTTTTGGGGCCCCTGATACCATAAAAGCTTTTTTTCATCTGGGTGTGATCACTGGTTGGGATATCCTCAAAGAGGAGCTATTGCTAGGCTTAGAGCTCTAGGTTATTAGTATTAATCAATATGGAAATGAACTAAATGTTAATTTTAAAAAAAAAGCTTAGTGTAAAAAAATATTGCTCTAAAGTAAGTGTACATAAGTTGCAGAATACAATTACAGTTCTAGCAGTTTTCTTCACATGCATAGTTCAAAAATGTACACTTTTTTTTTTTTATTACTGTTTTATGATTTACAAACATTGCATCAAAACAGCTCTGACAATAATTCATTATTTGCATTTTGGGTGGGCTCAGCTGTAGGGATTTTGCTGCTGTTGTTGGTTGATGGCAGCTCCTGGAGATGAAAGGAAAGCCATTCCTTGCTCTTGGTTGTACCAGCAGCCTTTATTAAATGATTTGCAGAGCATAAAAATAGCTGTACTTGAGAGATTTTAATCTGTTTGAGGGGCCCAGAGGACAGCAACAGGTAACAACCCTCTTGTACCAACACTCTTTGTACAATTCAATTAAGATTTATTCATGACATGAGCACTAGTGTGGTTTTTTTTCCTGTCTCATGCCCTTTCTGAGATACATATGAAGGATTGATTGCAGTTTTATTGGTATAATACTAGTTTGGTTCATGTAATTTGGCTCTGTTTTTAAAGAGAGGATGAGGGCATTTTAATTTTCCATTTTGCTAATGGGCTTGTACATACAGGTACAATAGCTTCATGGAAACTTTATATATTTATATATTTTTAGGGTGCTGCAGAATTTGTTTGGATATTTTAATAGCAAAACATGTACATAAAGCATATAAAAATCAGTAATTTCACCTAAGTCCTTCAAATATATGATATGAACTACCCAAAAGTACTTTTTTTTGTCTGTATACAGAGTAGGGTTGCATTTCCAGCAAGTGCAAACAGACAGCAGGAATAAAAGAGGATATACTGCCAGCATCTCACAGCATCTCTTTATTTCCCTACCTTAATATTTAAATATTATTGCCAATTAAGATAACTGCGTGAGAACCCATCAAAAACCTTCAGAAGTGCTTTGGCTTCCTACATCTAATTACAAATCACGGAATACTAATTTTGGTGTCAATCAATACATGTGCAAGGATGCCTCAGTAACACTCACTGGGGGGCACAGAATATCAATGCCTCTGCCTCATATCCAGTGCTTCCTCATGCGTGTGGGCTCCCCCTCTCCTGGAAGGAAAAAAAGCCCCAACAACAAACCACATTTCCAATCATGAATTTACAGGATTCTGTGAATACTGGGATTTATATCTTAAAGTGCCAGTGCTACTGAATTTGTGTTATGAGTATATTCTGGTTCTTATCCTTATGACTATTTCGTTGTGGATTGAAATTTTTATTTTAATTTTCCCTGCTCTGCATTCTTCCATTGATGGGAAGTTGGGAATTTAGGATAGGGGACAAACCATCTTACCTTGCCGCATCATAATTTTGCATGTGTTTCATATGAGAATAGTTCTATTTCATCTTATTTCATAAGGTGTGCAGGTATGCTCATAACAAATAACCAGGAGTGTTCAGTATGAGCAACATGAGTTTTGAACCATTTCTGCATGGAAAGGCCTTTCCTCTCACTTTATGTGAACCAGTTTAATACTCTCAAAGGTATTTTAATATCTTGAGGGCCCATGGATTTTTACAGTGTCATAGTGTACGCAGTAGTATGTAGAAATCAGAATACACAGAGATGTTCCAGCTTTTACAATTCATGCTTTGCCTGATTAGAAATGGTTGTTTTCAACAATTTTAAGCTCTTACTTTGCCAAGGGCAGCCCTCAAGTCCAAGAGCAGTTACAACTGATGTTGTGTTCCCTCCTTATGCTGCAACTCTTTCAAAGATTGCTGTTGTTACGTTAGAGCACCTAGAAGTGCAGCAGGTATTTCTTCAGACTTTCAAATGCTCAGAAAAATACTCAGTTTCCAACACACCCCCCCACACAGAGTCAGCAAGTCTTGCAAAAACAGGCTCTTGTCATGGGTCATTTAATTTGTCTGCAGGAAGGCTTTTTCTTTTTTTTTTTTTAATTTTATTTCCAGCACTCTTAAAGGAGCTTCACTTCAATCAGTGGCAGGCAAATATCTCCAAACAGTCTTCCCATTGTAAATATATTGGATTTGGATATTAAGGCATTCCTTTGGTGAGAATTAAGCAAATGCTTTGTCTGCCAGAGTGCTACAGAGCACCCCATTGTGTCCCCTCGTGCAGCCTATATATCTTTGCACAGCTGATGATGTCCATTTGTCATGAGGCAGCAGCTGCCTGCGTGGCCCTTCAATGAAACTGCTGTTCCAGGTAGAGGCAGCTGCTCTGCCACCAGGTATGGCCAGCAGAGAGGGGAGATACTCCCCAAAAGGTCACTGCTCTGGTGGTATGGCAGGCTTCTGCCCAGTGCTGATGATTTTGTACCATTCCCTGAAAGATGCCAGCTGTCATCTTGCAATTTAAAGGAAATTTAAAGAATTTAAATTTAAAACTTTGCTGATGGGGTGCTGTGTTGTTATTTTGTGTTGGATGCCATGCTGTTTCTCTTGATCATGTTTCTCAGACAATAAGCTGCTGAGCTTGTGCAGTGTTACAAAAACGATCCTGTTAGAGTGGAAATGTAGCAACAAATTTTGGGGAATTTAATGATTTCATCCCCTTACTATTTGTAACATGGATATCTATCTTGTGGTAAAAAGTGAATTGTGTTTTAGCAAGGTTTCTTTTGAAATAGATACAGAAAAATGATGTCTCTTCATTTCCTTCCACGTCCTCCCAAAATGTCTGTATGCTGTATAATGTTACCTTTCCTATCTTAATTGGCATATCTTTTTACATAAACACCCAAAATTGTGTTTTGGGAAGTAAAATCATCCCATGCAAGGCCCTTCACACAACCCATCTGCACCAGCATTTCATCCTGCGGGAAGAAAATAATATTTATATATCACATTTAGTCCTGAATGACTGACTTGACCTTTCATCCCCCACGCTGGCAGCTGTCACCCCATGTCTGGGGAATGCTCCTGCAAGCCGGGCTGGTCTGGGCTCTACTGCAACGAGACGTGTTCCCCGGGCTTCTACGGCGAGTCGTGTCAGCAGATCTGCAGCTGCCAGAACGGTGCTGACTGCGACAGCGTCACTGGCAAGTGCACCTGTGCCCCTGGATTTAAGGTGAATAAGTCTCACAGTTTCGCAGTTTTCAGCCCCACCGCCCCCAGTCACGCGGCAAATTCTTCGAGGTGCCCCCGTGGTGTTTTCTCCGCCGCAGTGAGAGAAGTGAGGATATTGCATGTGCTGTAAGGCCCTGAAAAGTCAACATTTCTGGTGGGTTCTCAGTGCTGAAATGACAGCATTTTTGGAAAGGGAAGTTAATTGCTTTTTGAGATGTTGGTAAGAATGAGAGTGAGCTGTTGGGGTGTAAGTGAAGGGAGGAATGATGGGTTTCAGTCATCAGCTCCTCAATGCTCCATCCACAGAAACTCCAGCCAAAAGCACTTCTTTTTATAGTTCAGGACAGATTATTCTGCAACTTTTACACACATTTGCTGTTACATGTGCTTTGGATGCTAATTTAACATTTTACAGTATGACTGTTCTTGTACAAGTAATAACTGAAAACTTCAGCCAAATTAGCTCTTAAAAATATTTTACATACTCAAATCATTTACCATAAAACTGTCTTCCTGCTGTGTTCTGGTTTCATAAAGGGCTTCTTTTTTACTGTCCATTGATATAACCCAGTTGCTGTTTCCTGTGTGATTTGAGCTCTCACAGCAAATCACAGAAAACTAATACTTACTTTAAAAGACTTTATTAAAAAGTATTAAGGTCTCCCTGTCCCCTGATAAAAGGAGAATTTAGTGACAGCCTGGGACATTCATGGGCTATGTGTTTTCTGGCTTTTGTACCACTTCAGTCAGTCTAGATTGTGTTGCCTGAACCTCCTCAGATGGTTTTCAGTCTTTTTTTTTAATAATTCAGGGCACTTCTTGTGGTACCCCTTGTCTCCCTGGAACATATGGAGTGAACTGTTCCTCCGTGTGCAGCTGCAAAAATGGGGCCACCTGCTCACCCGTAGATGGTTCTTGTGCCTGCAAAGCAGGTAAGTGTCTTCTCAGATGGATTTAACTTCTCTGTAACCGCAAAATGAAGTTGGATTTTTGAAGTAGAGAAGACGAAGCTCAATCAGAAGCAGACACTTTATGATTCTGCTGCTCTGGGAGGTGAAAACAAGGAAAAGATGTTCTCAGGGAAGCACTCTGCTCTGCCAGGAGGTGTGTGGGGTGGGCCCTTCATCTGATGTCAGCATTCCTAATCAAAATCATATAGAATCCCAGAACAGTTTTGTTGGAAATTACTTAACTTTTCTAAATTTTTTTAATTAAATATTTTAATTCACTTTTAATTAATTGGTTTTAATTAATAATAACCAGAATGTTAACTATAAGTAGTGTGTTAGTCTTGAATCTTTAGCAAATTTTAGCCAGAATTTGGCAAAGTTTGTCATGAGCAGCTCTTGTGGGAATACAGCTTTGGGAAAAGCTTCTGAAACTTTAAGTTTTTAGCTAACTTTGATATGCTTCAATGAACAAAGCCTGGGGGACAGAGATGTGTTGTTCAAATTGGATACAAGAATTGCAGGATTTATGGGCTACAAAGACATTTTGCAGAAACCAGAAGATAAAGAAGACAACAAGATAACAAAGACTCAGTATATGTGTGTTGGAAACTCCCTACCTTTTTATTATCTTTTCCCTGGGTATTTTTTCTAAAAATACATGGAAGTTTGAGACTGAGGAGAAGTGTTCGAGTTTCCTAGACAAATACCCACTAAATTTTTCAGGGACTGACACCATTAAACCAGTTGTGCAGCAAATGTGGAGCGTTTACTCTTTCCAGAGGCACTGGAGCTAATTTAACCCTGTTCAGGTAGGTCCTGCAAAGCAGCTAGGTTGCGAGGAGAAAAATATTCCTTGGGCAATGCAGAATCCTATCTTCCAGAGCACCACGTAGTTTTAGTCATACCACAGTGAAAAAAGGACAGCAAACAGTAAAATTAAACTAAACCTAGGTGCCTGTCATGTAAACAAAAGAAAATTATAAATCCCAGGAAGGCGTTTGAGGGAAAGTGTCTCAATTTCCTAGCCGGTGTGGTACATTTCTTCCTGAAATGACCCCTAAATTTAAAGTTATCAATGAAGCACGAGGCAGCCTGATTTCTGTGCATGTGTTTTGCATAGCCTATTGATCAGGCTCAGTGCAGAATTATTTTTTCCCCCACCTACTGTAAACAAGGTACAAAATTAGAAACTTGGCCTGTGTCACTGGTGGTGTTAACATATGACTGACTACCTCACACTGTTCCTCTTCAATCCAATGGACAATCACATTTTAAAAAATCTATTCACATCCCAGTCTATCCAGATCATCTGCAGTCTGCAGATCACTGCTATCATCATGATCATGGTGAATGCTGCATTTTAGAGCCATTTTCCATTGTATTTCTTTTTGTATTTGGCGAGAGGTACCGGAAACACCAAAAAGGTCTTCTGTGTTTCCTTGGAGAATCCAATTTATGCAATACTTCCGTGTTTTCTCTTTTTTTTTTTTTTTTGTTAGATACTTGTTAAAGCCATGTTACAGGACTGTCTGTATTAAATGCTTGTGGAACAATTATGAAAGCAGCATCTTGAGCTTAGGGAAAATATTCCTAATTATTTTCAGGCTGCACCTTAGAACTCTCAGTGTAGCTTAGCGCTTCTCAGTGAAATGTCAAGGTGTCTTTATTTCCATTTCAGATCTTCCATCAGTCTCTTTCGCATGTCGGCACCCATCTGCAGCTGTGTGCTGTGCACAGATGTTACAAGGTGCCCTTGAACACCTTTTTTCCAGCCTGGACAAGCCCTCAGCTGAGGCTGCTGATAAATCCTGGTGTAAATGTTCCCCCAGTATTGCCCAACTCAGAGAAATGCCCCATGGCAGGCAGAGGGGAAACATACTCTGATAAAAATCAGGGGGAAAACCTGATTAATTTCTGACTTTAATCCCCCCCCTGCTTTTTTTTTTTGGCAGGCTGGCATGGTGTGGACTGCTCCATAAATTGCCCCAGTGGCACGTGGGGACTGGGCTGTAACTTGACCTGCCAGTGTCTTAATGGAGGAGCTTGTAATGCTTTGGATGGAACCTGCACCTGTGCCCCGGGATGGAGAGGAGAGAAATGTGACCTCCCTTGCCAGGTAGTTTAATAATTTCACTGTATTTTGAATTTTTGTAGGGGAATATTAGGTATGGAGGGGTGTCTGTCATTCTCTGTCTTCATGGGATGAGTCTGCAGGGTCAGGGACATGCACTAACAATTCCTCTAACAATTCTTCATCACATGCTATCAAACTGCTGCTGTTCAACTACTTTTAACTGTAAATTACGAGAGAAGAATACCAAAAATACACCTCAAATCAAGTAACACCATTTTAATTACTTCTTCCCTTATGTCTGTGGTTACCGAATGAATAAAGAACTTCTACTGATTCTCAGTCAAACATGAGAAACTACTCTTACCACCCCAACATGAAATATATAAATTCAAATACATTATTTCAAAAAATGTTAAACTGTAAAATTCAAATTTTTAAAATTTTGTGTAACTGTTTGGTTTCAGTTATATTTCATACACCAAAAAAAGAGAAATATTTTATTTAAAAATGGGTTTTTCCAGGGTTGGTTGTTTCAGTGAGGGATTTCAATTTTCTGGGAAAATTTTAACAAAATTATTTATTAAAATTAACTGCTCTCTGCTCTCCTTTTCCCTTCCCCTATAATTTGTTCACTTTTGCAATGTATCTGCTCTGCTGAGCAGATTCGTTGGTTTGATGTAATTGCAGAGGAATCACCTGAAGTGAACACACACCTTTTATATTTTCCTCCTGTATCACATTTAAGCTTCTTTCAGTTTGGACAAGCTCTGCTGAGCCATAACAGGATGGGAGTACCTGAACTACAGCAGAAAACTGGAAATCACCCTGTTTTGAATGAAAATTTGTTCTGCTGAACTGCACTTGGAACACCCAGTGGTGATTTTTGGGGCTTTGCTTTTGGTTTTAAGATGAAGCACTCATGTAGTGAGAAAAGCTGAATTTGGCAAAGAAAATTGAATACATTCTGGAAAGCTGATGGCAGTACCACCTGTGCAGAGTTTCCAACAATGCATCTCCATCAAAAGACTAATTTTTCTGTTTCCTCAAGCATCTTTGTTTATCACTTCGTGCCTGATTCTGAAGGATGATAAGACCTGCCAAGCTCCTTCAGCTCTTCCAAAACTGACATTTAAAAAAAGACATGTATTGTTTCAGAGCAGTTGCATCACTATCCCAAACTTAGTAAAATAAAGCTTAAAAGTGTTTCTGTGTCAGATAATTTAGCATGCCCATGCTCATTGTTTTCATCTCCCTCTCTCCATCTGCATCAAACAATGTCCATAAGCATTTACCTATTTCAAATGCAAATTCTGCTTCAAAATTCCAGAGCAGGAGAATAAATGGAAAGCTAATTCAAATACTTCCAGTTGTCTGAAATGTTTTTCTTGTCTGAGCAGAGACTTTATTTAAATCAATGTATTTCAATTTGTTTCAGTAACTTCAGAACGTTATTATCACTGCTCAGATTGTTGTTCAAGATTTGAACTACAGTTTGGACTTCAGTCCAAGTACATACCAGGCTAAAAATACTGCTTTTCAACAGCATATTTGAGGATTTCCTTTCATTCCAAATCTGATTATATGCAAAGGAAATGCCTAATCTTTCCTTTTTCTGTATATAAAAACGTATTGTTGAGATGAGCAAAAGGCTCCTTACACTGAAGTAATGTAAGATTTTGTTCTACTTTAGACTTGAAAGCCTGGCAGTTGAATAGCTAAATCCTGTGGCATTTAGTTAGAATGTATGCATGAACATCAAAGAACAGCAGATTAACTTCATATAGGTTTTATTCAGATTTTTAATGTGACTAACGCCAATTCTTAGCCTTGAATGCAAATGATTGGGGTTTAAACCTGAAATGTTTTTTCCTTTTTTTCTTTTCTGTCTTTGTTGTGGGTAACCCTGAAGTATTACTGTAAATTATACTGCCTTTTTTTACATGCTTTTTTCTTTTTTTTTAATTTGGATCTTACATTTTTTTATCCAAGATCAATTTGCAGCTGTACTTTGCCTTATTTGGAGATTGCAGTTGTAAAGAATCTGCTTTTCTCAGTTTCCTGGGTTGATTTTGTGTGAAATTATCCACAAATCTGTGTGCCAGCTTTGATGGAAGAAGCAGGAACAGCAAATTCAACTGTTTAGATGTTTTCCATGAAAATCACCCATGCTTTGCACAGCTGAATACACCAACAGGAGTGTTTCAACTTGTAACTTTAATCTCTCTTGTTTGTTTAAAAATGTTGCATAGGTGAAAATAAAAGTTTTGTTTTCTGTAATGTCCCATAGCCAAAGATTATCTCTTTTTGATGAAATGTATGTTGAAGTGCAGAGAAAAATGTTTTTAATCAAAAGAGAAATGTTTTAAATCCAAAGAAAGTGATAGTTCACATTATTTATGTGGCGAACTTCACACTGAAGGTATCTTGTAATTCAACAGTTTTCCTCGTTTTCTTAAAAATTATGCCTTTATGTGGTACCCTTTTTGACCCACAAGCAGAGATCTCAGGATTTGATGCAGAAAGGAGACTTAATTACTTTAGTCTGCGATTTTTCAAGAGGGCATAATTCATTCTTTATCTTCCCCTCTTTAATGAAAAAATGAAAGTGTAGGGTGCTGACATGTTCCAAACGCCAGAAGTATTTTACACTGAGATCAGCCTAGAGATTCAGGATATATCTGCGGTTACTTTTTGAGTTAGGACTGACCATAACTTGTTCCCCTCTAACTCCCAGCTGTCATCATCTCCGGGCTGTTCTGTTTTTCGTTGCCACAGGACGGTACCTACGGCATGGACTGCGCCGAGCGCTGTGACTGCAGCCACGCAGACGGCTGCCACCCCACCACGGGCTACTGCCGCTGCCTCCCGGGATGGTCAGGTACAGGAGACACCCTTGGCAAGCACTGACAGAGTTTCCCTCATAGTGGGACTTGGTTTTGTGGTTCCCTGCAAGAATTTTGTCCTGTATGAAAATTTTCTCACAGTTTTTTTTTTGGTGGTTTTTTGTTGTTGTTGGGTTTTTGTGGTTGGTTTGTTTGTTTGTTTGTTCGGGGTTTTGTTTGTTTGGTTGGTTGGTTAGTTTGGTTTGGTTTGGTTTGGTTTGGTTTTTTTTTTACATTGTGGTTTGAAGAACTATGTATGTCTAATCATTCACCAGAATTTGTGTCTGGCACTGTTGTTGCACCCTCTTGTTGGCGGAGAGCA
The DNA here is from genome assembly GCA_013400915.1 of Pardalotus punctatus. Classification (NCBI taxonomy): domain Eukaryota; kingdom Metazoa; phylum Chordata; class Aves; order Passeriformes; family Pardalotidae; genus Pardalotus; species Pardalotus punctatus. Next base: position 57,521 of record VZTX01023504.1, read on the forward strand.
AGACCTTTTGAAAATGTGATGGAGCCGTGAGGAAAAGCAGCTATTATGAAATCTAGGAGGAAGTTTTTAGTTCTCACAAGGATTTCTAAGGTTTAAAGTTAGGAGAACTCTTTGATCTTCACTGAGGTTTGATTGATGCTGTAGGTTTGCCCCTCTTGGAGTGTTCCAGATTTGCTGCCTCAGTGTGATGCTGCAAGGACCGCATTTCACATCACCTGTCTGTGTGGGCTCCTTGCATTTAACAATGAGGAGTCAGCATGAAAAACAACCTTAAACGAGCAAAGATGTTCGTGCTCTGAAAATCAGCGATTTGGGTGTTATTTGTGATTTCAGATACATGCTACTATTATTTAGTATCCACTCTTTTATAAACTAATGTTTTTCCCAGTTGACTTGTAGATTCATGATAGAATTGTTTTCTTTTTCCTGTGATGCTTTTAGACAAAGCAGGTGGAGGTGAGCTTATTATTTCCTCAGATAGATACAGTCTTATTACTGTTTTTTTTCCCAAACCTTTATTTTTATCTGCTCTTTCTTCCTAGCTCTGTAGATGGATTGCAAGCATCTTGTTTGAAGTACATAACACTCTGTCTACAATTCAGGTTGATTAGTCTTAGCTGATTACAGCTTGCCTGCTGTTTTTTCTACTTTCTGTTCAGATGAACAGGACTTTTATGATTATTGGGGGTAGGAAGTGGAAATCTCTAGGGGATGCAGACACACAGGCAGGAAGAGCTCCTGCTTTACTCTGGGAGACCAAACCTATCCATTATTTGCTTATTTTTTCTGTACATTAGCTCTTTTGAGAAGGCCTGTCTCACCACTGCCTGTCAGCCTGAGTGAGGGAGGCTTCCAGAGCCAGCATTCGCCTGAGACAGGACTTTTTTAGTTTAATTTTCTTCCCACAAGCTGCAGTGTGACTTGCCATCAGCCACTCAGGAGGGAAAAAAGTAGTAGAAGCTGTCTTAGTGAATTCTGAAAAAATACTATTAGCCTTATGCCATGTAATGCTATTTTTCGTGACACTACTTTGTGTCTATTTTGTTACAATGTTAATGTCCTTACTTTCAGGTAGTTCCAGGTAATTGTGTGTGTGTTTGTACACATTTCCACAAACTTACATTGGGATCTGCTCAGAATGTAATGTCATAAATTACTAAATGTATTAATCAAAGAATACCATCCTAAAAACATCTGAACATTGCTGAGCCTGAGCAGCCACAGTGCAGGTAGGTAGAGCTGTTTAAAAGTCCCAGATGCACAGCTTGAGGTACATCCTGTGACTCCTCTAAAATTCAGACAAATAATCAGGGTCAAAAGGCATGTTAATGAATGGATCCAGGTTAAAACAGGCAGTTTTGAAAGGCCAGACTAAAAACTTGGCAACATTTTATATGAGGTTACAGAAATTACTTGGATAGTGTGGTTTAACTAACCCAGGATGTGACAGAGGCTTCAAGTGCGGCACAAACTTTGTGCTTGGATTCAGCATGGAATAGAATAGAATAGAATAGAATAGAATAGAATAGAATAGAATAGAATAGAATAGAATAGAATAGACATAATAACATAATCTATAATATGACAGATCTAACAATTTTGTCTAGTAAAACCTTACTTCACCTAGGTACTAAGAAAGGAAAAAGACCTCACTAGAAAGAGACTTCAGGCCTAATGATTGACAAAATGGTGTCATCAGAACAGAATGTGTGTGACAGACTAGTTTTGACACGCTGGTGATGTCTAGACACACTTTACAACATCCACGGCATAGCTCGCTCCATACTCGGTGTCTGGAAAAATCCTCCTCCCACACTTCGCATGTCAGAGCAATACCCGTGAGGAATCCGGGCTTTGTGCGGATGCTTATATTTGGAGTGATTAAAAAAAGGGAGGGAATACTTCAGGAAAGGGCTCTCAAATTGCTGTGCTGTACCGTTGAGTTGCAGGAATAGCAGTAGGTTGTGGGATTAAGGAGGGAGGTTGTGTATGGATTTGGATGGAGAAACAGATGGAGGATGTGTGGAAAATACAGGGAGCTTCTAATACAGAAGAAATTATGTTAGAGTAGCTCTTTTTTTCTTTGTTTTTTTTGTTGGATTAGCAGAAGTAGGCATCAGACACAGTACTTTTGGGTGGGTAGTGTTACCTACCACAATAAAAAACAGAGGGAGAAACTGATTTTCGATTAGTCTAATGCTCATCTAACCCAAATGAAGGATTCAGCTGTTTCAAACCATTGGGAAGTTGTGTTAAAAAATAAATACATTTGAGGAGGCTTAAAAATGTGAACTTGTACTTTTTCTTTTTAAGCACCAATAAGTCCATGATGCCAAGGTGAACTTCCCAAAATGTTCTGATGCCACCAACAATATACAGACTTTCCAAAAACGTACTTCAAATGCAGCACTTTCCTCAGCCCTGTGAACAGAGCAGCTATCTACAGTTTCCCCAGGGAATTTCGTCAGAAGGAATAGTTTATGTAACTTTTCAGAAGCAAATGAAGGAGTGACACTGTTGTCCCATAAGGATGGGGAGGGTGGGTCAGTGACCTGAGGGTGTGAGGGAGTTCTGAGCTGCTGACGTGGGCAGGAGGGCTTGGCCTCAGCCTCCAGACAGAGCTGCAGCTCCCCACTGGTTCAGCAATAACATGCTCTAAGATTTAGTCTTTTAAAGTATTTTTTTAGTTTGTTTTTGAGCATGCCTAGTGTATTCTCTCTTCCATCTTATCTTCTGCTTAGGAACAAAAGTTCAGTTTTTTGCTATTGTGTTAAAAAACTCGAGAAATAATTAAAATTGGCTTTCATTAGATCTCTGTTTTTATTTAGGGTTTCTGTTTTTCATTTGGGTTCCATTTCATACAGAAGTGACTTAGTTTATAGGACCCCTGTTAGAAATCCTACCCTCTTTTGTAGTTCACGTCACGTTTTTCCTCTGCAGCAGCTTAATTCTACTTAGGAAAGCAACAGTTAAGGGTGATTTTTTTTCCTGGCAGTGTGACCATTCCGTCACGTTCCAGGGGCCACATGACAGGATGGCACAAATGAGAAACATCCGCCCACACAGAGGATGATGTCTGCCCCAAACTCTCTCATCCCTTGACATTTTCACTGTATCTTATAAATAACTTTTTTTTCATCTGGAGGGAGCTCAATAGCTAGAGAGTGGAAAAGAGTGAGAACCATTAAAATAGAAAGCAGAAGAAACACACAAAAAATATACTCTCCCGAGAGGTAATGATAATTCTATTAAATTACCCCAAAACATCAAGTTAACTTCTGTTAAAAAGGTACATCTACTCCTTCTCTCAACGTGGTAACTGTGAGTTTCATCCCTTAATTTTATCTGTTCTGCAAGCAGCTGTCAAAATAAACTTTTCCCAAATTGCCTGTAAGATTAGAGAAGTCATAATCTTGCAGACCGAGGTTTCACATTAAAGCATTAATCAATTAAATTAATTAAAGTAATTCAATTAATTAATTAAAAAGCCAGAAGTTTTTTTTTCCTCCAGACAGATTGTTTATTACTGTTAATTGCAGTGATGTGGGAGTTCCTAATCGCACATCACCGCTGCACCTTTGCATTTGCGAGGAGATGTCACGTCAGGGTAGCGCGACATTTGTTACTTTCAAAATCGATTTGGAGGCTGTGCGATGCCAGGGATTATGAAATACCACTGGTCTGCTATCTGCCCCAAAAACAATGGCATTGGTTTGTGGAAAAGACAGATGCAGTAATACCAGCCCACGTTTCACCAGCGCGCGCAGCGTTCACCCACAGGCTTGTCGGTTGCTTTTTCTGTGCTGGACACCTGCTGGCATTACTCAGATCACCCAGCACCAGATGTGTTGTTGCTGTGTCCTTCCATGTGCCCCTGACAGTGTTTCTGAGAGGCACATTTGTTGCTGGATTATCGGGGGAGCTCTGCCATCCGACACCCACCCCGCTGATGCGAACAGCCAGGTCTGCTGGGAGGCTGCAGCTCTGCCTTGGCCCTCAGCTTTCCATGAGGATGCAATTTTTCCCCTCCTACAAAGGGAAAAACAGACTTAGACAAGTTCTGTCATGGGTCTTCCTCACCTTTAGACCAAAGCCCAAGCTGCTGCTGGAGCACCGGTGCACCCAAGCCAAGATTCTCTTGAAAAAACATGGTTTTCTCTCCACTGTCACCAGTTTCCCCTGGGTTCCTGAAGGATGAGGCCCCACTGGGAGGAATACTCAGTGTGCTGCAAAATGAAATTATATTTGAGCACTCTCTCATGATAAATGACATATTTACTTCTCAAACTTAGACAAATTCTCCCATAAGAGGTTTGGCCCCACCCTACATCTGGATTTGTCTGTATCTCTGTTGTCTTTGCATTGTGGTGGACCTTTACGTGGAAGAAATACCACTCTTTTATTAAAAATAGCTTTAAATCAGTGATCAGGGGTATCTCTTTTCTACCTATGAAGAAATGATAAAAGGGAGAAGTGTTATTTCCTGGTGGCTGCCTAAAGATTGAAGAAAAGAAAAGCACCTCTGGAATGGATAGCAGTATGTGGCAAGAGTATGGCCTTCAGAAGGATACTAGAAATATCTCAAAAGGGATTCCTCCACTAAAATTTGCAGATCACGATGTTTGTCTTCAAACTCAGATGTTCTTCTTGACAGTTTTTTGTACCTGCCTTCCTACCAAAACTTGGGGCCACAGTCTCTCCTGCTGCTGCAGTGAAGCAGCTGAAATCAGCTCTTCTAGAGAAAAATCTCTGACCCTCTCATTAGCTCCTCAATTTGGGACATTTTTATTAATTCCTCTGGCTGCGTTCCGCTGTGGAGCAAGGTATCTCCCTCCCTCAAAGACAGTGAGGGGACTTCTAGATAATGCCCGTGACATTTTTCACCACTTCCCTTTCTTTGGGCTGCCCATCCATTATTTGACAGAGAAATTAGGAAACTAATTCTCTCCATCAGAAGTTGCAGCTGCCTTGAACAGAAGCATTAGTTTCTCTCAAATATGAATGGTGAGCTCTTGGACCATCATGGGAAATGTGTCATTAGTTTTAATGACACCAAAATTCCCTAGTCTCTGAAGGTCTTGTTCCTTCTTTAGTTTGGGCTCTTAGATATCCAATTTTGTATTGACACATGGGAAGTACACCAGTATATAAATAGGTCTTAATGCTGAGGGGCTATGCTGGAAGGTGTCTTGTGTGTTAAGATAAATTGTACAGCGAACACATATTCTTTATTTAAAAATAAAATTAAAAAAATAAGAAATGTTCTTAAAGTTTGGATAATGTTTTATCAGACTAATGGAGACATAACAAGGTGGAAAACAGCACTTATGCCAATAATAAATTTGCCTGGGAAGTTAGTAAGAAATAATTGTTTTTTGGGATTTTTTTTTCCCTTCAAATGCTAAAACAAATTAGCTCTTCGTTGATCTGACTTGGATAGATCATTGAGTCTCAACTTAAAAATACAGCATAGGGAGTGTGTAAATACTCTGCTAGCATGGGCAGAAGCAGTGGTATCCCTCAAGAATTCTTTACTTCATTCATGCAATTACGAATGCTGGGGGAATGCTGATTTGGATGTGAGGCCCCCAGCATAAAGCACTGGGCATTAAATGCACGAGCATTTCTTCAGAGCAGCTTAGCTGAAGTTTATCATGACCATTCAGCTATTGCCTAGCAACTTGTGAAGGCCATCAAAGAGCTCTTTGTCCATAGCTCTGGCAAAAACATTTTCTCGCAGATATCCTTATCAGTATCAGAACCAACATGAAAACTTAATAAAAACAATTTTATTGTGTAAGAGATTAATACTTGCATGAAACTGTGGCAGTCATAAACCAGTTGGTAACATTTTTGTAAAAGCTAATTCTGATCTTGCTTTGTAAGTTCTAGTAAAAATGTTTCATTTTCCTGAATAATTTCTGGCTTTTCTATCAAAGCATAGATTTCTTTGCTGAAATTTAATATAAAGCGTCATTCCGGAAATTAATTTTTTTAAATTTTGTTTTAATCCTTCTAATATTTCTGATGGGTTCTTTCTCAAAAATATATATTTGATTTTTACAGCTGTAAGATACAAAACTCAGATTGTTATTTTTAGGTGCTCTGTGAACTAATCTAAATAGGAGCGAGTGAGACTGAAAACTATTTCAGTAAGTAGAGATGCAATAAATCAGTAAAGGATTTCTGCCTTGCTGTGTTCGTTCTTGACATTTGCAGGAGTGAAATTGATTTTGCTTATGATCAGTAGCGAATAATATAAAATTATGGTGAAACAGAATCGTATTCAGCATTCTTGCAGTACGTTATGCTGTCATCATTGTTACTCAGTGATATTTAGTGTACACTGTTTATTTGCTCAGTACAGTGATGCCATTCTTCACCTCCTCACAAGGGATGAAAGTGGGAAAGAAAAGGCAGGTTTTTTTCAGTTTCCCTAAGGCATGATTTTCCCCGATTTGTACTGAAGGAGCCTTTTTTTCCCCTTTTTTCATTTTTAGTGGTAGTTTTTGTCTGTTTTAAGCCTTGTGGGTCTGTGCAGCATGGGACCCATTGTCTTCCCCATCCCAGCATGCCCTCATCACCCTCGGACACTCTGCTGTCATAAAGCATCCTCTGTGCACAGATCAAGACAGAATAATTGAGCCTGGTGTTATTGTATGTCACTGGTCTACATAATCTCAGATAATGCACTTTGGTAGCTCTTGGCAACCACGGGCTTGTTAATAGTGACCATTATACACTGAGCAGCGCTGAAACCCATTGAGGCTGTGAAAAATGTCTTTCCTCCAGCAGGGTGCACTGAGTGCAGCTCTATGTGATATGGCAGATAACCCTCATGTGGACACGGCTCTGAGGTGCTCTGCCTGTGCTTTCACAGACTTACAGACCCAAATTCTCAAATTCAGGAACCCCAGGCAAAGCAGCAGCTGGAAGAAGTGGTCTTGTTTCTGAAAAAAACAAACAAACAAAAAAACTCCAGTGATATCATACTACTCACGTGAACCAGCATCTCTCAAAGTCAAGGCACTCTTTTTACTCTGTTTATCCATTAGTGGGGACTTGATGAAAAAGTTGAACTGGGCTACTGAGAAACAAGTCAGCACTGCCTCTCAAATGTGGATGGGGACAGGAGAATGACATTTTCTAGGCAGGCAAAAAGTGAAAAAGGAGTGATGTAAGCAGCCTTTCATTTTTTGGCAATAGGTTTGTTTTAGGTCGGTACTAATGATCATTGTGCAATCAGGGCTTTTAGGTGGCCTGTGTACTGTCTGTCAGTAGCTGGATTTTTGAAGTCAAGTGTTTTTCTGTCTTGCTGGCACAGGTTGGTGCAATCTGCTGAAACACATATTTTTGATTCTTCAGTCTCTTGGTTGTCCTGCAGAGAGAAACAGTTCAAGAGTCTGGAGTTCCACCTTCCTCTAATTAGAGAGTTGGTCTTTAGATATGGGCAGCTTTGCAAGGCACATGTTGGGGGTATTGAGGATTCACCTCTGAGTCTGATCTATCAGCAAACCATGTAATAATTTTTCAGGATTTTTACAAACAGTGGGTTTTGGAGTTCAAAGTTAAAAGAGTTTTTTTTTTTTTTCCCTTGTCACATGTAAAACTGTTTTGCTTTTTTTAGGACTCTGGCAGCCAGTGAACCTGTGGCATATTTTGCTGGAAATACTTACAAAGCAAGACATGCTTGTGGTTGGATCCAGTCCACTTTTCCCTTAGTGGAGGGTTCATTCAGTAGAGGCATTACAATAAAACTTGATTGTTAATGCAAAGTGCTGCAGACACAATACGGTCTGGGTTCCACGGTGGTGCCTGCTGGCATTTAACATGCACAGTGCTTCTTAAAAAGCAGGAAAATTATATTTAATGTTGCTGCATCGTGGGGGAAAAAAAAAAAAGACAAGCAAACAAACAAAAGAACCCAGCAAACAAACCATGATTGGATGATTTATAATGAGTGGTTTGTTTCTGCCTTCCCCCAGATGATCTGCATGCAGAGATTCAGGTTGTGGCTATTTTATGATCAATTTTATACTAAAACCGGTTAAACAAAGTACCGACTGACCAGCATCCTTAACACTGTGGCAGCTAAGCATTTTGGAATGCTCACATGGTGTGTTTGGAAACCCTTTGTGTGCACTACATTTTTCCGTTCGGTACGAGGCTGAGCAGTAATCAGCTCACCACTAATTAGGAATCATTCAGCGTCCCACACCCCATTATTACACAAAATTATGTCAGACATGAAGAATTCTCAGAAGGAAAAGTTCCTGCAATACCTTTTGTCATGCATTTCCCAAACATAAAATCTGAAACTAAGTTTTGGCTGTTTTGAATCAGCCACGATGGAGGAAGCAAAAGCCATTTATGTACATATGATCAAAACTGGAATATGGGGGAAATTCACTCTTCTGGGGAAAGGCAGGAACAGAGATGCAAATTTATCTTGTTGCACTTTCCTGATGTTAGAGATGTTTCCATGAAAAGGTTGTGTGAGCTGTGTTTGAAAGTTCAGTCCTCTGAGAAGCAAAGGTTTAACCTAAGTGTGCATAAGAGCTCTTTGCAGATGTTTTGTTTTTTTGTGGTTGCAGGTATTCACTGTGACAGTGTTTGTGCTGAGGGACAGTGGGGTCCAAATTGCTCCTTGCCTTGTTACTGCAAAAATGGAGCATCCTGCTCTCCGGATGATGGGATCTGTGAATGTGCACCAGGATACAGAGGCACCACTTGCCAGAGAAGTAAGGACAACATGAATGCTTTAAAAATCTCTGCTTCTACCTCTGTTGCTTGGAATAGATATCATATAATATCATAATGCTTTGATAATTGCAGTGTGAAATGCTAGGAAATGCTCCTTGATTGCACATTTTCTCAAAATACGTGAGTATACAGAAAAAAAAAAAGGGTTATCTGAAATGAACACGTGTTTCCATCTAGTAGTGCTCCTCTTGTTATGGTACAGCTTTACTTTTATTCACTGTCTGTGCTGTGGCATTGTTATGAACATGACTTTCCAAGAAATGTACTAGGGCATTCCATTCTAAAGCATTTCCAAACGTGATGGATGAACGTTAACATTGTAATACAGGTAAATAAAACATACATGAGTTCCAGCAACTAAAAACCTTCCTGTTGAGTCTGCTAGGAATCACTGGCTTAGTTAGTATTTGTTATTTTCACAGTTGTTTTGTAAGAATAGTCAGTGGGATCAGGCCTCACAGTAAGGACAGGATGTCAAATGTACCCGTGGTACCTTTTGGAAGACTTGTCTCTGTAAAATTCAAATTGCAGGAAGAGAGATACAGATGAACTAAGGCAAATCATGCCAGAATCGGGGAGGTAAATAATAAGTCTGCCCTCCCAAATTTGTCACAGTTTGCTGGCAGTACTGCTGTCTTCAGTTTGAGTCATTGAAGCTGGGAGGGAAGGGTGTTCAGGGAAGAGAAATGTGAGTTCTCTGGAACTGGAAGGGAGCCCAGTGTCCAAAACAGGTCTCCCAAAAACAGGATCCAGGAGCAGGTGAATTCAGGACATGGGAAGATACTCCTGGGTCTTCCAAAAGAGGCTTAAAAGCAGGAGACGACCTGAAATGGTCACTGGCAGGGCGAAGGAGAACCAGAGGAAGGTGAAGTTCCATCAGTCCAGGAATGGCAAAATTTCAAGCTGAAGGCTCTGACATGGCACTGCTAAACCCCACATTAGTGTGGCATTAACATTCTTTGATTATTTCTGACTATGAACAGTAATTATTCTCACTGTCTCATCCCTGAGGGCCCTGCAGTCAGTCAGTGAATCCAAAGGCAGACCAAGTGTAACACTGCCATGTAAAAATGCTCCCTTGTGTTCTGGAGCTGTGCCTATAACCTGGACAAGAGGCTTCCAGTCCAGTGCCCCTCTGAGGCACGGTCTGTAGGCTGGGGAGACAAAGGTCATACGAATAATTTGGATCCTGGTCAGAAAGTGCCTTTTCAGTAAACAGGAAGACCTTTTGGCACTGTTTCACTTGGAAAAGTTAATCTCTCTGGAGAGATCTGGCCATATAACTTGTATTAAGTGTGTAATTAAAAGACTGAATCTTGAATGAAATTAAAATACTGAAAAGATTCCAAGGTACTTTTGTCAGTGCTAATTGCAGCTGTGCAGGTATTTCTCTTGATCTATTACCTAATATTCTAATCTATCAGGAAATAAATGCAAAAGGGGATTAGATCTACAAAGAAGGAGATTTTATGCGACAGCCTTTCCCCTTTCCCCCCCCCACCCACTTTTTTTCTTTTTCTTTTTGTGAAACTCGTGCTTTTAGCATCAGAATTAATTAGACAACTCTGTATTTCTGGCCTCCAGTTCTCTGAAAGTTAGGGTGACTCTGTACCATGTAAAAGAAAAGTTGATTGGATCACATCTGTACTTTTTATCCGGTGAAGTAATGGCTGTTTGAATTCCTAGTTAGGAAACACATCAGGAATCAAGGTCTAAGATGACCTTACCCATCCAGAGATAAAACTATTCTCTCTGTTACTTCAGATGTGCTTCAAAAGATGTCCTTGTTTAGCCAAACAAAGTATATATGCATTCCAGACATTATCGAAGTTTCAGGGTGGCTTGACATGTAATGGAATGTCAACAAAGTCGTGATGAACCCGAATACACCAAATCCTCGAGGAGAAGGAGCAGATCTTGTTTTGAGAGCGGAAATCACTGAGCTGCACAAGTAACAACGACCACCACTGCAGCTGCTGTGGGATAGCAGAGCCAGTTCCAGGGCAGGAACAAGTGCCCTGCAGGGTGGTTGGTGGCAGGCAGCAGTGGCAGCTTGTCCTCTCTCGTTCCAGTCTGCTCGCCGGGGTTCTACGGACACCGCTGCAGCCAGACCTGTCCCCAGTGCGTGCACAGCAGTGGCCCCTGCCACCACATCACGGGCCTGTGTGACTGCCTGCCTGGATTCACAGGAGCCCTCTGCAACGAAGGTACGGCTTGCCAGAAAGACTCCGTGGGGTGCACACACCGAGTGCTGGAATGATTTCCATCCCATCGCTTGGAAGCCGTAAAACCAAAGACAGTTTCTGTTGTGGAACGTTCCGTTTATAAATCAGGAATCTTAAGATGTTTGACCCTTAAGGGTGAAACTCTCTGTACTCTCAGTTGTAATATTTGTGTAGTGACCGTGGATATTGTGCTCACCAGAATTTTTAATGCCTCAGTTTAACATTACACTAAGCAATGCCTCTCCTGATCCAAGTACTGGTTGTTTTCTCCTGAAATGAAGAAAATAAAATCTTGTTCTGATCACTGAGGAGTTCTAATTCTGACCATGTCTCCTTCTCAGTGTGTCCCAGTGGCAGATTTGGGAAGAACTGCGCTGGAATATGCAGCTGCACCAATAATGGGACTTGTAATCCCATTGATAGATCCTGCCAGTGTTACCCTGGATGGATTGGCAGTGACTGCTCTCAGCGTAAGTATCACCTGGTTTTTGCCCCTTTAGTTTTGGAACAATTAATCAGACTCCAGCTATTTAAATTACCCTTTTTTTGGTAAAGAAACACTCTTAAGTCAGAAATTAGGACTTCATGGTAAATGATGGAGAGAACCTAAACTTCTCTGGCCAGGCCAAGAACAAAGAGATTTTCTCAGACACAGGTTAGTGCTCTGGCTGCACAACCATCCTTGTTTTTACAAAGTGTTTGAACATTTTGTTAAGAAATTTTCACTATGCCCTGTTTTTAAGTGCTTGTAACTTTGTGATGGATTTTTCTCTTTCTTCCTTTTATAAATGTTTTCACAGACAGGCATTTTAGTGTCATTCTGCCTCACTTAACGAGTATTGTCTTGGTGCTCTAAACTCAGTGGACTCTTCATTATTGACTTAAAAAGGAGAAGGGAAGACCCTAATTTTATTACTTTTTATGAAGTTATTTTATTAGATAGTCATTCTCCGTATGCCTGGATGGGTCTATGCGATTTCCTAATTAGAGAAACGAATTGTCTTAAGGAAAACTCTCACAAGAATCATATCCAACCCCATAAGGTGCTAAAATCCATGCAGTCTGAAATATACACATGCCAAAATTTCAGTCAACCCATTTTTGTGAAGAAAAGAAGCTGCACCATACCCTGATACATCAGAATTCAAGAGAAATTTTGCTGGGGTTGCCAGGGAGGTGTATCTTTTAATAACATGGCTCATTGGTTTATATAATTTACGGTTTGACTGTCCCAGGTTAACTGGCTCTGTGCAAGTGCAGGGTAACATCTGGTCAGTTCAGGAAAAAAAACTGAAAAAACAACTTTCCTGGATAAATTCTGTGAAGTGATTAGCATGCACAACCCAGTACGATACCAAAATAAATCTTGGGCCCATTCCTGTGGAAGCCAGTGGCTACAACGGTCCCTCTTTTTATGGTAAAATAAGTAGGTAGTTGGGAGAGTCACAGAATAGGGGTTTTTAGGAGGAGGAGGGACTTACTCACTGAATCAATATCAAGAAAATGGTGCCAGCAATATGAATGGAAGTGTTTATTGAGGCTGTGCTCACGGACCATAACAGAGGAAGTTTATTTGCTTTGTATAAAGGCCTTTCGTTCACATGGAAAATAATGATTCCATTAATTTCTTTCAAAACCAGCGACCTTTTTTAAACTTCTAACCTTTTGCCTGTGTGTGATTTACATTCCTTCTTAGCTGACCACTAATTTCCAACACAAAGCAATAATAAAAATAATTACAAGGCATAACTGAAGTGAAAATAACAAAAAAACAAACTTGGTGCTTTTTTTCAGTACATCATAATACAATTGTTAGTGGACTGAAATTTGGGGAAAAACGTGGTACTTTTTAAAAATACAGCTCACACACACATGAATCATTATGCAAATGTTTGAAGGATTCAAGAGTTTTATTGGTCTCAGGCAGGTGTCTGGACAACCAGATCAGTGCAAAACAATAAAGAGTTACCAGCCTTTTAAATTTACACAGGAATAAAACCAAGGCTTCTGTGTCTGACCTGTTTCTTCTCTCCTGTGAAATTCTGACATTGTAGTTCCATAAAACTATTTTTAAAGAATGACTTATTTTACTACTTATTTTTAAAATACTTCTTAAGTAGTACTTTCTTTACTAAAGCAAAAAAACCCCTCAAGATGAGAATCCTACTTAACAGAAAGGGTCTATTCTTAGAGTACCCTCTTCACTTAGTGATATTCTACCATGAATAAAATCATCTTTTGCTGTCTCTGAATAGTAATTAGTATTTTGGAACCACTTCACAGTTCTAGTGGCAGCACATAGCATCAGATTCATCCATCATGACATTTCCAAAGCAGCCAGTAAATTCTGTCTCATAATGAGTCGACATGATTATGAGCAAAATAATCTCCACTCTGTAGATAATTACTTGGGGTTTAGAAATATTATATTGATTATTGAACCCATGGAAGCAACTGAGTTAACCAGATTAAGGTGCAGACCTGATTATCTTCACCACATTTAGGTAAATACTTTGAATTTAACGATGGAAACACAAGAAGCAAGCTTAATACTGGGTCTAAAGCTCTACGCTGTACAGGAGTTTCAACCTTTTCTTGTTTTCCTTCACTTTTGAGATTTAAAAGCTGTATGCTCTTGACTGTTTGCAGATTAAAAAATAAATGAAGAAAGGAAAACTTAATGGCTTTCTCTGTGAGAAAGCTGCTATGAATGTCCTATTTACTGAGTATCGAGCTTGCATTCTTCACACATTTAATATTTTTCAGCACTTTTTACCTGCAGTAAAATGATGCCTTAGCTGAAATAAATGAATAAATCTGTGGCTGTTTGCTCAGAATACAGCAGCCCAAAACATGCACTTGGGAGAAAAACAGCAAACGCCAAACAAAGCTGTGCTCATGTGTGAATGGAAGCAGCTCTATTCATGTGCATCAAGGAACCTTTGTCATCCGAGGTTAATTAATTGCTTTGGGTTGTTCCAGCTTGCCCACCTTCCCACTGGGGACCAAACTGCATCCACACATGCAACTGCCACAATGGAGCTTTCTGCAGCGCCTACGATGGGGAGTGCAAGTGCACCCCGGGCTGGACTGGCCTTTACTGCACCCAGAGTAAGTGAATTTTGTGTTCATTCTCACTCTGCTGGTCTGTGACACAATTAGCCTCCAGAATAGCTTGTAGCTCAGCACCTGTAATTCAAATACTGATACAGAAGCTATTTTATTTAGAACCCTGAAAGATGATTTCACTAGACTGTAACAACATAATTTCTTTTGGAATTTTCTTAGTTTAATAATACATTAATACTAAATTTTTTTTACCCAAGAGCTTTTTTGTTAAAGTAAAATAGCTGTGCAGTGACTGGGTGTAGGTATGTGGCATTCTTAGCTGCATTCCGGCACATTACATGCTGGCAAAAAGCTCATACAAAGTTTGAGAAATAAACATTTCTTAGAAATATTCATTAAATAGTAGAAATAAATACTGATAAAATTGGCAAAATATTGATAAAATTGGCTTCTTGTCTTTACCATATTGTACTTTCAATTTGGTTTGCCTTCCATTCAGTTTGTCTCATGGATTGTAATCCTGGCCGCACCCCCTATCTTTGATCTCAAGAAAAATATGACCACTGACTTTGTTTTGCATTCAGTGTTCAAATACTTATTTTCCATAAAATCAGAACTCTCCTGTTTCAAATGAGTGATGTCATAGTGGCAAGAAATGACAGATACAGTACAGGACCATATGGATGCAGTTCTGGAAGACATTCACTATGCTGGTTCACCTGTCAGTTATCAGGGGTTTTGTGCTTCCTGCTGGTGAATAATGATCTCTTTGCAGTGGTGTGTCTTCTTCATACTGAAATGGTTTCTTTGTGAGTAGCTCAGGTACAATATGTTAGTACTTTTGCTCTTTTAAGGCTTCAGCATGAACTATGAAGGAAATATGCCCAAATGTTCACTGACTGATGGACAGACTACCAAACTGCCCTCTTCCTCCTCCCTCAAATCTCCTTCTAAGCTCATTTTTTCAAGAAGCTGTCCTTGCTGTCTTTTTAGAGCCTCTGCTGCCTGCAGAATTTCCCAACCACATTTTTCCATCGTTTTTGCCTGATGTGTGTTTTAAACCACTTCAGACAAGGCACGTCTTGGTGTGTTGTGCTGACAGAACGCCCGGTTTCTGGGGCTGCAGAAGCAAGCTCTCAGCGACACACGGAACCAGAACGCTCCACTCCCAGAACAGCTGTTTCACCCCTCTCCCTCTGCTTGTGTTGCAGGGTGTCCCCTGGGGTTTTTCGGGAAGGACTGTGCCTTGATCTGCCAGTGCCAGAACGGAGCCGACTGCGACCACATCAGCGGGCAGTGCACGTGCCGGACGGGCTTCATGGGGAGGCACTGCGAGCACAGTGAGCACAGCCCTCTGTCTTGGGACACAGTCCTGGGCTCCAGGGGCACTTCTGATGGGCTCAGAGCTGGCTTCAGCCTCTTCCCAAGCAGTTAAAACCCAGCAGAATTAAGTGGTTAAGATTGTGGTGGCTGTTTCTTTGCATTGCGTTTTAGTTGCTTTGGGTGTAATGCTAAAGGAATACCCAATTACTCTGTCATGTAAAAGCAACACAATTAATCCAAGGAGTTGTCATTAGCATCCTGTGAAAGCAGCAAAATGTATCCATTAGCACAAACCGCAATGACAGCTCATAGTTGGAAAACTAGAGATAAGAACTAGCGCATCAGTGGTAGGGGATGAAATTAATCTTTGCAGTGTGGTTTTAGAGCACAGCTGGATTGTAAAAGCATCATAGGTGGCGTTTTGTTTTCATGCTTGTGTGGTTCTCTGCTCAGGAAGATCAGGAATAACACCACTGACATCAGTGGTGGTGTAATGTTGTACAGCAATGAAAGAACAACCAGGTTCGTGAGCACAGGACTGTTTGTCCAACCTTTGCTGACGTTTTGGAGCTGTGCTCCCAAATTTGTGCATCCTGATGACATCTGTGTTTCTCCTCAAAACACCAGTAATGTTCAGGAAGAGATAACTTTTTAAGATAGTCTCTTGATGTCAAAACATCACTTTGAATAATTTGGCAAATCCAACTCTGTTAGAGATTTTATATTTTATTCTTCGAGTTGATAATAACAATTTAACGATGTTAAACTAAATGTTTTGCTATTCATTCTAATTTAGGTCTTAAAATGCCAAAACATGACATGATGGGTTTTGCCCACCCATTTACTTCAGTTTTCATAATCTTGTTTTATTGAGTGTAATCAAGAGAAGGAGGGGGTACATAAACATGAAATTTTCTACTTGAGTTGGGATTTGTCAAGACTGCAAGAACATCTTCTGGCACCCATTGTGTTACCTTATGTTGTAAATTTTTTCAAATTAGGACTGCATGAGAGATGAGTTAGATTATTTTAAGAAGACAAAAAGAAGTAAATATAGTTGCAGAACTCTTGAGAAATTTCAGAAAACTGAGCTTCAAGAGGTGAAGAAATACCACATCTGTTAAAACCATCAGAACTACTATCATGTAACAGGCCACATAGTACCAAGAGGTGGCAGTATAAAAGAAATAATTTATATCAGTGTAGGATAATTCTCTACCAGGATACTTACATGAGGTAGGAAACACTTTGATCAGTAATTAATTACTGTATTCAATTCACTCAGGAAGAGAAATCATTAAGTACAACTCTCCCAATTACCTTATTCTCCATAATTTATCATTTTTCTCTAGTCAGTAGTTTCTTAGTGTCTACATTAGTATCAGATCATGCTATGGCCAGCACTTCTATTTTTCTATAAATGTGTGGCGCATTTTAGAGTCATTTTTACAGCCCTTTCCTCTTGCTCTTGCACATCAGCACATCTGTCACACCACAGGACACCATCCAGGTGTCTGGCTCCACTTGTATGATTATGTGATTTTTCAAGCACTGGAATCGGAGTGTTCTGGCTCTTTATTCACACCTTGCCCATTTCTTCACTGCCCTTTTTATCTTTTTTATCTTTTTCGCTTTCTTCTTTTTTTCTTTTTTGCCTTGATTCCTCACTGCACCACCTTAGCATCACTGCACGTAAAGGATGAATACACATCTAAACACGATTTCTCTCTCTCCTGCACACTGAGGGTTCCTAAGAGGAACCATTCCAGGAGAGATCTGAGGCCAATGACACATTGCCATCTGCTGACCACGGACAGGAATGTGTGGGGTTGGACTCTGGTGCTGCAGACCTGTAACTCCAGAGCTTGTAGTGAGTTTTTGCTTGCTTTTATTCTGTGCAGAATGTCCCCAGGGCACATATGGGTACGGATGCCGCCAGATCTGTGACTGCCTGAACAACTCCACCTGTGACCACATCACAGGGACCTGCTACTGCAGCCCAGGCTGGAAAGGGGCCAGGTGTGATCAAGGTAAAGCCCAGATACAACAAAATTAACTGTAATTGTTTCACGCAGAAACGGGATTCACCTATTAAACACCATCTTTGTATCATTCACTAAATAAATCTGACAGGTGTATTTCAGTAGGCCGCTATATATTAAATTATGTATGTTTTGTGGGCTTTGAATTAGAAACCTCAGTGATAATTAATTGGAGCAAAGTACTGGAGTGAAGATTGCATGAAATACAGGGCTGTGCTGCTCAAAGCTGCTGATGGAGCATGGGCTTTACCTGCCTTATGCTTTTTGCCCAGAATATGTTCTTGCTTTTTCAAATTCATGAAAACATCTCTTTCTGTGAAGATTGAATGTTTTTCCTTAAGGTTAGGATTGGTTTCTGACATAATTCTATTGCAACATTATTGGACACAGATTTAGAAGTGAAATTTTGTCTCCTGCTCCTGACACATGACCCTTCTGGGTTTATGCCACTTATTTTCTTTTCTTCTTGTGTTTCAGCCGGTGTAATTATCGTGGGAAACCTGAACAGCTTAAGCCGCACCAGCACTGCCCTCCCTGCTGACTCCTACCAGATAGGAGCCATTGCAGGCATCATCATTCTCGTGCTGGTGGTGCTTTTCCTGCTGGTGCTGTTCATCATCTACAGGCAGAAGCAGAAAGGCAAGGAGACACACATGCCCACCGTGACCTACACCCCTGCTATGAGGGTCATCAATGCAGATTACACCATTTCGGGTAAGTGATGTTTAGGACATCTTTTTTTCCCTCCTTCTCTTGGCTTTGTGCTCAGATCTGTCCCTAACAGGGCTTGAATTCACATATTTCTGCTTTTGATACCATGAAGGTAGCTCATCCTGGCAAAATGTATTAATTGTAAGGAAAAGTGACCACATACCTCAGTTTACTGTGCAACATTTTGCCCCCTCACATGTTTTTTCTGCATTAAACATGGGCATTTCTATTCCTCTGTTCCTGCTTTTACATACAGTTGGAGTGTGGCAAAATCTGGTTTCTACAACGGACTTTAAATTCAATGCCAACAGCTTGGATACAGAAAGAGCATAGAAAATCAGGATTTCACACTATCTGTGGCAAGATCCTTCAGAGAACCAGAGAGCAAAGTGGCTCCAGTTTGAAATTAATTAAGGGAAGGAGCAATGAAACAAAGAGGAGTTTCTGACCTATTAAAGTGCCTGTGAGTTGGGATTCAGTGGGTACAGGAAATTTCAGGCAATGGTGCCGTCTGAATACTACTGTTAAGGAAAGCAGCAGCTGAAGAAGACAGCAGGAACAGTTGTTAGAGTTAAGAAAAAAGCAAGTCAGCCAAGGTCCTGGTGTTCTTGAAGCACCAGAAGATGTTCAAGTGACAATACAAGTGACAATAATGGCATGCTTTTCCTGCAAAGGAAAAACAGAGTAAGGGACCACAGCAGAGAGAAAAGTTAGAAGTTAGTGAATGCTCCTTGCTGAAAGTGAGGGCATGACTTGTCACTTACTGCCCCATATCTCTAATTTCTTTGAATGAATGAAAAATACTTAGTTTTGTGTCTGTTGATTTGTTTTTTTTAAAGAAACTCTGGATCAGATTTGGAAATCAGTGCAGCACTGTCAATGATGCATCTTAAGAAAGAAATGCCATGTTACTTCCAGTTGTTCATTTTTGTTCCTTTCTTTTCAGAAACCATCCCTCACACCAATGGTGGAAATGTCAACAGCCACTACTTCTCTAACCCCAGTTACCATACTCTGACTCAGTGCTCCAGCCCACCTCATGTCACCAACATGGAGAGACTGACCTTGGCAAAGGTAAAGCTTAAAAATATGGAAACCTCTCTGTCAATCAGTCTTTATTTTACTTTGTTCCCTAATCTTGCCTATTTGGCTTATTGTTTCTCTTCCTGATTATCACCTGGAAATTCAGCAGCTTCCCAACAGTTTCAGTTTTATTTTACATCTTTCTTTGAAATAGGCAAAAACCAGTCAGCTGTTTGTGAACCTGAAAAATATGGAGCCTGGAAAACGAGGTGCTGTCATGGACTACACAGGAACACTGCCAGCAGACTGGAAACACGGTGGCTACCTCAATGAGCTTGGTAAAAAAAAACAAAAAAATAAAGGAGGAGAATGTGAATGTTATTCATTGTGTGTGGTATGCATCCCTTAAGGCAGTTAGAGATTAAAAAGTGACCCCTAGTGAAGAATGGTGAAATAGTTTGATACCCAGTGCAGACATGATATGTAAAATATCTCATACTACTTTTATGTGAACATTTGCTTATGGATTAGTTTCATAAAACAATGGGTTTTGTACAGCAAGGATCTGCTCGGACAAAATTACAAATTCTTATTTAATAAATGAAGGGTTGCATTTATTCTTTTTTAAATCACCACAAAATGCAATCAGTGGTTTAGAAAATATTTCTTCATTATCTGAGCTGCTTCATATGTAAATGCCAGATCTTCGCAGCTAAGCCTCCTGTCTGCTAAAAGACAGAGCACTATCTTTAAGAAGAAAAATTCCCAAGAAGTGGTGAGAGTTGCTGTATCCTGCTTTATGCTCTCTTTTCATCCTTTTCCAGTCTCATGCATTCCAAAAAAGGCTTTATTGCACTGACCAGTGAGAGCCTTAAAAGGGACTTTCAGTGGCAGTGTAATTCAGAAAATTTAATTACCCTCATTTCTGGTACCGACATGTATCAGATTTTGGGATTCAGAACAACAGCATGCAGCTTTTTTTTATTCCTGCTCTTCCCCAGTCTTGGTCAAACCACAACTCAGGCTCATATCTGTTGTTTTTGGTTTGTGGCTTGGTTTTTGTTGGGTTTTTTTTCAGGAAAGGGTTTCAGTCATAATGCTCAATATTCAGCTTTGTATTTTCTTAGAACATTGTACTCACACTAAATGTTCCTCAGAGATACTTTCTGTGGTTAACCCAAGGCAGGAGATCTTGAGTAACAGGGAGGTTCCAGAGGACTGGCTGAATGCTGATATTATGCCTGATTCCCTAGAAGATCACATAGGATTACTTGGGTAACTCAAGGCTGGTGACCTGAGCATTAAACTTATAAAAACAACAGAACAGCTGTCATAATACCTAATAAATAAAGATGGGGTAGGAATAAAATTAATTAGGTTTAGGTCTCCTTGAATAATAAAATTTCCCTGTTGAAAACTGCATTTTGTTTAGACAGTGCATAGATAAAGTGATTTTAGCCTTCTATAAAGCTTCTAGCATAGTGCCACAGTACAGCCTAATTAAAAAATCAGCTCTCCACAATATCAGTCAAAGCTATTTGAATAGGTCAGTAACCAGGAACGTGACAGGTCTCTAAACACAGCTGTCATGCATTGCTGTTTGCATTTATTGAGAAAAATCTGTTAGGTAATTGCAAGGTTGTAGATTCAGATGTGATCTGTTCAGGCCACTGGGACTTGAACAGGGAGACCCTGATTTGGAGTGGTTTAATTTGGAAGCAGAGCTTCAAGAATTGGAGTGAACTCCGTACGCCCTGAGATTTTCAGGTTAAGGTGGGATGCCTTTCTGGTAGATAGGGTTTATCCAGACAAAACAAAACAAAACAAAACAAAATTAGAAATTTTTAAAAAACTTTAATCCAACTGCACTTATTCAAGAGTAGCTGGGGCAAAGGTAATGGCCTGTGATATGTGAGGTCAAACTTGGTAATTTAATGGTCCTTTATGACCTAAACCACCTCCCCTGTTCCTGTTGGAAAGTGTGCAAGCAAAGAGTAACAAGTGCTTGCTTCTGTGTCCCCATCCTGGGCAGCTCCACAGTGCTTGTGAGAGAAGTATTCAACTAAGGCAGAAATTAGTCCAAAGGCAATTTTTAAACATTTAGAAGCTGTTGTCTAATCATGTTTGTTTTCTTTGATTTTACAACTACTCTGTTTTTTGTATCATTTCTTTCAGGTGCTTTTGGACTCGATAGGGGATATGTGGGAAAGTCCCTGAAAGGTGAGGTTGTTTCCTGATGTATTTAGATAAAATGACATAGACGTTCCTTTTATTCTTCTAAATTACCTTTGGTTTCCGGGTGAAAAGTATAAAAATAATTGTGGACTAAATTTTTCCTAGACATTGAATCAATGCATGATTGGTTTGTTTGATGATGTGGGTTTGGTGGTTTTTTTTTGAAGGGAGATTGCTGGATTTTTTTAAAAACAAAAAACAACAAACCAAGACATTTTAATGACACATCCATGTCACATACATCAAATGTTCCTGTCATGCTTGAGTCACAGCACAGCTAAGAGTTTAGGACTCATGCTGTCTCTGCTGAAAAGCTTTAAAAGAGAGACAATTCCAATTGCAGCTGGCATGGTCTGCATGACCACGAATCTTTACCACATCCACTGCAGGCCTTTGGAAAGGATAACAAAATACAGAGACACAGACAGGAATGAAAAGCTTCAGAAATTCAGGGTAGTGATCTGATATTTTGATCTTCTGAACTACTCGGTTTTCTCGTAAGACTTTGCGGTCTACTATGCTGGTGTGTGTCACTGTTTGTGGTACCTGAGTAAGGCATGCCAAGGCTGCCTGGATATGCAAACAATGGAAAAGGTGTTGCAAGGTCCATATGAATAATGAGTTAAATACATAGACAAAAGCAGCTGGTTTGTCCCCTTGTGTATAATAGCGCAAAATTAAACTGACAGAGTGATTTATTACACCTAGCTTTTCCTGCCCTTGGGTCACAACAACCCCTGCAGCTCCAGGCTGGGGTGGAGTGGCTGGAAAGCTGGAAAAGGCCCTGGGGGTGCTGGTGACAGCAGCTGGACGTGAGCCCAGGGGTGCTCAGGTGGCCAAGGCCAATGGTCCCCGGGCTGTGCCAGCCATGGTGTGGCAGCAGGAGCAGGGCAGTGACCGTCCCTGTGCTGGGCACTGCTGAGGCCACACCTCGAGTGCTGTGTCCAGCTCTGGGCCTCTCCCAACAAGAGAGACATTGAGACATTGGATATCAGGAAAAATTTCTTCACCAAAAGGGTTGTTAAGCATTGGCTGCCCAGGGAAGTGGTGGAGTCACCATCCCACGGAGGATTTAAAAGTTGTTAAGATTTGGCACTTCAGAGACATGCTTTAGTGGTGGATTTGGCAGTGCTACATGAACAGTTGGACTCAATGATGTGAAAGGGCTTTAATAA
The DNA here is from genome assembly GCA_013400915.1 of Pardalotus punctatus. Classification (NCBI taxonomy): domain Eukaryota; kingdom Metazoa; phylum Chordata; class Aves; order Passeriformes; family Pardalotidae; genus Pardalotus; species Pardalotus punctatus. The sequence continues at coordinate 80,087 of VZTX01023504.1, forward strand.
CCTAAACGATTCTACAGTTCTGTGATTAGAGAAAGAGAAACCAAAATTGAAGATGCTCAGACTTTGCAGCAGCAATTTGCTCATGGAAAGATCAAGTCCATTAAAGAGCACAGCTGTTGAGGTGCTGTCATTAATTGTACAGTAACTTAGAAGTGTTACGACTGGTTTCCATTTAAATATTTATTCCTGAGTAACATTTTAGAACTCAGCATTAAAGAACGCCCTTTTTTTTTTTGGTAGTAATGTCCATAACATGTAGCATGCCTGAGACATTAACACATTGTTCTTTTCCCTAGATCTGGTGAAGAATTCGGAATACAATTTAAGTAATTGCTCACTGAGCAGCTCTGAGAACCCCTATGCTACTATCAAAGACCCACCAGCTCTGGTGCCAAAGAGTTCGGAATGTGGCTATGTGGAAATGAAATCCCCAGCACGTCGCGACTCCCCCTATGCTGAGATCGCTGGCTCTGCCACAGCCAACAAGAACGTGTATGAAGTTGGTAGGTACAAAATCCACCTCTAAATGCTGGGGGTTAAGAACTTAGAGCACAGGACCTCTTCCTCTTTGATTCAGTTTAATCAAAACTTGTGAAAATCACTGGAAAATCAAAATTACATGTTCAGATTCTGTGTTCTTCTCAAAAGCTGGAACCACCACCTTCCTCTCTTGCTGTAATTCACACAAACAGGGTTTGAAATACCTTCAGCTCTGCTCTGTAACCTACAGGTACCACTGAATTTCCCTGGTGTGAAAGCCTTTTCTTTAAACTACAGCATAGTTTGGTTTGCGTAGCATTTGATTGCAGTATGGTTCAGCTCTAGGTTAGACGGAACGCAGCTGCAATAATTATGTAAGAGGGATAGAAAAGTTCCGTTTCCTTCCCTTGATCAGAATAACATGGCATCTTTATCCACAGACACAGTATTCCACTAATACGGGCCATACCTAGTTACTGTATTTCTTTAGTTACAGAAAACTTTGGGGTCTTGTTGAGTGGTAGCTATCCTGATCATCTCTGGACTGAAATAAATTGCGTCCCAAGTCACAGGACACATTTTCCTTTCTTGTCTGCAATTAGAGATCACTGCAATCCATCAACATCCCCATTGTGCTTTTAAGAGCTGTTACAAAGCCTTGATTAAAAACCGGAATTTAAGCCTGTTTTTTGTTTATTTGGGGTTTTTTGTTGTTTAGTTTTGTTTTATTTTCATTTGCCCACACATAAAGAAGAGATACTGGTCCATGTGGTTCTGTCAGTAAATGCACTCATAGCAGGGCCTTGCTACATGAGTGAAGCCAAAATGCCAACCTGTGTTTCTACACCTGCCTTTCAGGACTCAGCATGATGAGGAATCTTTCTACTGAAGCAGAAACTGCCATGAAATATCAGCGTTCTCTTTCTGTTTGCTGTTTCTATTGCTGAGTGTATTGTGTTATTTTGCCCCACAGAGCCCACAGTGAGCGTTGTCCAGGGTGCGTTCGGCAGCGGCGGCGGGCGCTTTGGCCAGGATCCCTATGACCTCCCAAAAAACAGCCACATTCCGTGCCACTATGACCTGCTTCCTGTCCGAGAGAGCCCCACGCCCTCCACAAACGGGGTCAGCAGCGAATGACCCCTCAAGCTGATGCCTACAGCCCTGGGACTCTCAAGGGGCAGAGTGACATGGTCGTGCTCCTTCCTCTCTAGTTTACCATCTCTCTTGGCTCCTGATCTGTCCGGCAGAAAATTGCTGTACCTTCAGCAGAATCTCAGCACGAGGTCTGTATCGCGTATACAAGTGACAGATGGACAAATGCCACACTCTGGGGATCCTGATTATTCTTCTTTTTTTCATGGCAGTAAATTTTATAGAAACAGGTATGCAACACATTTATACTGTAATATACTGGCTTAAAAAATAGTAGTTTAGTCTTGATAACATCACATTTTAGCAACTTCAAATATAGGCTTCATGTCTGTCATGTTTCAGAGTAGTAATACTCCCAGGATGGTGCAATTTACCAAATACCACTTTGTACAGGTGATCTGATTCACCAATAGTAGAAGGAAAACTGCCTTGCCAAATTTTACCTTCCATTCTTATCTTTAGTCAACACATATTATAAAGAAACAAGACCTGATGGGGATAAGGTAAGCACAACATTGCAGTTGTTTGGGAAATCTATCATCAGGCTCTGCTGTCCATTGCTGGTGGTGGATATACTCTGCTTGAATAGTTCTGGAGATAAAATAATTCCATACATCAATATTACATAATGCTTCAAGATCTCTAAGTACTGCAGACCCAGCACCAGTCTTCAACAAGCATTTTGCCACAGTTCAGCTTCACATGTTGCAGTTCTGACCACTATTTCTGCCACACACAAACTAATAATCCATAACATATCAGTAATTACTTCAAAAAAATGTAAATTGGATCAGTTTATTTTTGTCACCATGGACTGATTATATAAGGAGTGGACAAAGGTGATGACTTCTGTAAATCTTAACTGCAAGGAAGGGTTTACATTTTATAAAAAGGTAGTAATAATGACTGTAATATAGAATAAAGATAGTAAAGTGTTCTGACTTTTTTTTCTTAGAAATAACTAAGCAAACTCTGTGCATACTTGCTAAAAAGGCACCTTTTCTTTTTTATAGTTGATGTAGGGAAACACATGCTTAAGCTGGTCTTTTGCATTGCTAATAATGTGACACATGTACCCCCCCCCCACCTTCATTAACTTCTGTCTCCATTTTTACGCTGTGTGTCTGTGTTTTTAGTGAACTAGCTTGTAACTGCAAAAAAATTCTAGTGTGTGTGTCCATTTCTTTTGCATTTCTGCCAACTGGCCTTTATTTTGTCCGGTTTAAGGGACCTCTGGGCAGAGCAAGAGGATCAAAGTAAGAATTCATGTCATACTGATGTCTATCAGAGACAATTAGCAAACACAGAGTAGTTTAGCCTAATTCATTAATTTGGGGGGAAAAAATCAAGCTGTTTTTGTTGAGAATGACAACAAGAACACAGAAGACTTAAAAACCGTTCCTCTTTAAAGTTTAGCTTATTCTGTTGACCACGTGGATGGAGACCATCTTTCCAAAAGATGGTCTCTTTTTTCCAAGAGAGGCTTTCACTCCTTCCAAAACAGTCTTCCAAAACATGAACTGCATGATTCGGTGGAAATTAAATTCACCAACCATTAGACAAAATTCTCCCCAAACATGTCAACTTAAAAATAAAATGGTTGCTGTACACCAGACATCCTCTTTCAGTGGAAAGTTACTTTTAGGAACCTAAGAAGGAGCTGCCAGCATTTAACATGACCTGGCAGTGCCTCTGTAGCAACTTGTCCCAAGGGTTGGTGTGTCCCTGATGGATGGGGAAAAGGATACTGGCTGTTTTTCAATTCCCTGGGCATTTCTTGTACATCCACAGGATAAATAATTCCATTATCTCTGGATTTTGCAAGTACAGAAATTACCTAGAAGATTTCAAAGGCTGGTTGCCATTTAATCCATGTCTAAGATGAAGTATTGATTGGGTTTGTGTGCATATAGATAAAATGTAGAGCTACTGGTATATACGTTTTTTTTTGTATTGTGTGAAACAGACTTTAAAATAAAACCTTTCTTCTCAAGAGCCATGAATAGAAAATGCTGCATTTAACAATTGTGAGGTCACAGAAACTTTCTTGCTCTTTGCAAAATTTGAAGACCACTAGGTAAATTATCTTCACATTACAAACAATTCTTTTAACATGGAAAACTGAAGAGCTGAACAAACGGTGGGAGGTTTTTTTTAATTTCCAGTATGTCACATATCCTCAAGTGATATATTCAGTCAAATATTTATGAAAATAGATGAATTTACTATGATTTTGCTTATAGTGTGTGTTCTAAGTAAACACATTACTGAGGTCTGCCGTTCTGCACGTGCATAAAACTGCTGCTGTGCAGTCAGCCTTAGCAATGTCTGCATAAATCTGAGCTGGATCTGCAGTACGTACAAGGCAGGCAAATGGCTTGTGAATTTACTTCAGAGAAGGAGCCTTGGTACGGTGCTCAGAACACTGATTTCCTGGAGTACACTCTGCTCTCAGCTTCAGAGATCCCCAGCTCAATCCTCGTGACTGCCAGACGGCTCTTCTTGTAGGTCCCACTGTGGTCTTCACTCAGTTTAAATGCTTCTGGAAGTGCATCCTGTATCACAGAGGAGACTGAATCAGTCAGCTGATGTAGCATAGCAAACATTCAGAGAACTGGCTTCACCACAGACAGGAATGGAAAGGGATGCCTTGCCTCTATTCCCATTACAATAGTGACAAAATATAACATTGAAAATGGAGGTAGCTCTCCCCTAGCAATGTGTCACCATTTTAATAAAATGCTGCACGAAGTTAATAGCTGACTTTAAAGTAGTGAGTATAAACTTTAGGCTTTAAATACTGTAGGCATTATTAATTCAGGCCACTTAGAAGCATAATGAACCTCATGGCTTTTTACTATATATCAAAGATTTTTAACAACAACACACTGTTACACACATAATCTGTCCTTATCTTGATCTACCCAGAGAACTTCCATTAACTTTAATTGGAGATGCACATGCAGATTATGGGAAGGAAGATTTCATTGTACTCACACTGAGACAATCTGCAAGTTCATATTGAAGTGAAGTTAGGATTAAATAAAATCAAAAGCAAGGAATGTGTTACTCTAAGTATACTGGATTTTCAAGTACACTAACTACAGATTTTATCCAATATGTGTCCAAATAGTAATTCTTACACTGAAGCTCTAAAGTCCAGACTGAAAAATACAGAGCTAGGTTTGACAAAAAATGCTTTATATTAAAGACTGTATATACAATATCTGAAATGACTGAAAACAAATGAGTGTATGTTTATCAGTTACTGTAAAGAAAACCTTGTCATTTCATACACTCATACTAGTGCTAGAGCACTGAACATAACTCTATCTTCAGTTTTTTAGCCCACAAGACTTCACTTTGATATGATTGAAGTGTATTATATTTTTAAAGAAAACCTATCGAGTATGCCTGGCTTTTTTTCCTTAGTTGTAACAAGAAAGTGTTTGGTTGTGAAAACATATATATATATTTTTTCCAAAGATGACTGATGTTCATCATTCTCCCTCTCACTACCATATACTTCATTTCACTTCACATACCTGTAGGTTAATACAATAAAGTTTCTAATTAAACATGGGAAGTGCTTTGATTTTTTTTCCCTTTGTTTTTTGTTTGCCTGTGGGCGATCTTCTCATAGCATGGGAAATGCATGAAATGTCATTTTTGCTCCCATGGTTTAACCCCAGCTGGCAGCTGAGTACCATGCAGTAAGTCACTCACTCCTTGTTAAACCTCATATGGTTGGATTTGGCCCTGGATCCAGCCTGTCCAGGTTCATCTGCACAGCCCTCCTACCCTCCAGCAGATCCATGCTCACTCCCAGCTTGGTGTCATCTGCAGATTTGCTGATGGTGGACTAAATCCCCTCATCCAGATCATCAGTAAAGATATTAAACAAGACAGGGCCCAACAATGGGGCCTAGGAGACACCACCAGTGACTGGCCACCAACTGGGTGCAGCAGGATCCCCATCACTCTCTGGGCACAGCCTCCAGCCAGGTCTTGACCCACTGAAGAGTGAATCTTAGTTCCTTCAAAAGCTCCTTGTTGGATAGATGGAGCCCATCTGGCTCTAGCAGGCCTGGTGCTGTAGAAATTGCCCCGTGATCACAGAATCCAAAATTCTGCCAACGGCACCAACCCTTAAATCATTTATTGATCATGTGGATTCTCCTGTTCATCATTCATCCCTGACAGTGTAGGAACTGCACAGAACACCACCTGAGTTCCTGCCCCATTAGCCAATCAACCCAGAGCCTTGAAATCTTTTCTAACTACCCTACTGTTCTTTTCAATCTCATCACTGCCAGCCTGGACAACCAGCAGCGTGTAATAATCAGAGGGCTGAATCAGTTCAGGGAGTTTCCTGGTGATATCCCGTACCCGGGCCCCAGGAAGGCTGCAAACCTCCCTGTGGGATGAGTCTCGTCAACGTACAGGGCCCTCTGTTCCCCTCAGAAGGGAGTCACCTACTGTGACTACCCTTCTTTTCCTTTTAATGCTAGAGGTAGTGATCCATCTGACAGATGAAGCATAGTTGGGAGGCTCTCTAGGCAGATTATTTTCTTCGGTGTCATCTGGCTGACCCTCTGGATCCAGGGCCTCATACCCTTTCTGAAGCAGCACCTGGGCAGGTGATGGGGGTCGGGAGGGAATTTTATTACCTCCTGGAGTAGGGGCCATTCTGTGGCACTGTGATCCCAAAGCGACCCGCCCAGCACACGAAGGACAGGCCAGCGTGACACAGTCACCATCAGCCATTGTAACCACTCACAAGCCAACACCACCAAGTTCACCAAAATGATGGCCCTAGGCCAGCCCACAGGGACAAGAAATGTCCCCACAGGGAAGGCATCCTGCAAGAGAGGATCACAGAACCCTGACAACAATGGCTTTTTTTTTTCCTTTTTTTCCTTTGAAAAACAATAAACATTGTGAGTAACAACTCCTACAGCAATACAATGAATGCTTCTAGCTAGTTTAACACACTCTGATCTAGAGGAACAAACGACTCTTACTTGTTCCAGCAGACATTTCCAGGCATGAGAGTTCATTGACTCTAGAGGTACTTCACTCACAACATCTCTCACAGAGAATTCTAAATAACTTCTTATAAATAAATACACCTGGGAAGATATTGAAGGGCTGAACAGTAAAAATTGTATACCTGTTGGTCTTGACTAAAGCAAAGAATTCTGCCAGTATTTCAATGTGTATTTCTCTAAGACTGTAGTGAATGTACAGATTTATTCTCTAACAGGATACAGCTTCAAGGGTCTATTACAGGCTTTGGATTCTCACATACTCAGCTATTTTCTGTGGAAGACTGAAAGTACTGTCAAGGCTGAGGGCATTTTTTGTTACTGGAGTAACAGAATTTTCTGGAAAGTAGAGGCAATGGTCATAGAAAAGCTTCAGGTTTTGTTCCTCCCTCTTCATTCTTGTTTCTCTAACCTTAAATTTCACCATGAAATCCAGAAATCACAAAGAAAAAGAACAACCTCCTGAAAAAAAAAAAAAAAGAGAACTCTTGAAATTAACGTAATTCAAGGATACTTGGATTTGCTGAGTTTTCCTTAATAAGATATATAGACAGTGCAAGTATATTTGTCAGGCCTTATTTATCAGGCCTTAACTGAGAGACAATTCAAATTTCCGTATTAGCTGGAACGGGTGCCTGATGGCAAAATTTAGTTAACCACATAGTATTTTCCTCCCGTGTAGGCAGGGAAGGATGTTGAAAGGGGTATTTATGTCGATGGTGCTGGTGGTGCTCAGGTGGCCAAGAGGCC
>VZTX01023505.1:0-13874 GCA_013400915.1 Pardalotus punctatus
GTGAAGGGCAGCATGGTGCTGACGTGGAACATCACCTCGTAGCCGTGGTACGTGGTGTACAGCGAGTGCGTGCCCGTCGAGTCGGCTGGGGGGGCACGGCCTGAGCCCCCTCCCCACGGCCGGGACCCCCTCCCCACGGCGCGGGGGTCGCGGGTGGGGGGCAGCGAACAACTTCACCCCCGGCCCGCGCCTGTCCCGGGGCAGCCGAGCCTTTGTCCGGGCTGGGGAGAAACATCTGGGATGGGGGGGACCCGGCCCAGCGCCCCGGCCCCGCGGGCTGCTTTGGGGTTAGAAAGTGTGCGTGGAATAAATAAAAATAACTCGCCCAGCCTGGCTTTGGGGGGGCCGCGGGTTTTGTTCACGTTGTCCGCCGATGCCTCGGGGGTGCAGGGTTTGGGGGGGCTCGAAGTGATGCCCCCCCCCTCCTTCCAGGGGTTCTCCGGGGTCTCGTCTCCCCCAGCCCCACTTGAGACACCGGGGCAGAAGGTTGGGAAAGTGCTTTTAAAAGCACTGACCAGATGCACTGATGACACTTTAAAAAAGGCTTTTCAAAGAAAAGGAAAAAAAAGAAATTCCCTGGCTGTTTTTTTATAGCGGTGAAGGGTTTTTACACGCTGGGCTGATATCAGCCTTTTTTTTATGAAACTTCATTGAAATGTAGTGGCTGAGCCTACAAACACTTTGGATCGTGTGGAGATTTTTTTTTTTTTTTACCCTTATGATTAATGAGTTAAATTTATTGGCCAGCTGCCCTTCGTAACCATGAATGAGTTCCTAAAAAAAAGGCCAAAAAAAAAAAAAAGGAATCTTTTATCTCGTCCCAGGCCTCTCTTCCTCCCTCCCAAAGAAATATTTTTCTATCATAGCAAGCTGGCCAAAAAGATCAATCTTCTTTTTGAAAAAAAATAATCTGTAAAATTAGGAAGAATAATATTTACCTATCTTGCAAGGTTGCCTGGAGGGCTTTATTTTTGCAAAACACTCCGAAAACAAAATTTTTTTGTTTCCAGTCCCTTTTGGGAGCAGAGAGGTTCAGTTCTCACTGAGCACGGCCTGGCTGGGCATCCCCAAACACAGCCCCTGAAAAAGCAGCTGCAGGTGCTCGGCGACCCGAAGGAAAGAGCTGTAACATCAGACTTTTTTTTTTTTTTTCACTTTTTTTTTTTTTTTAAACAAAACTCTGCAAGGACAAGAGAGCCTCCTGCGGGGAGCAAGTGTGGGGGAAGGCAAGGGGGCGAGCTGAGCCAGACAAGTGCCTGAGTGATAACTTGCCTGAACCCTTTGATAAATGAGTTGACTCTTTTTTTTTTCTTTTTTTTCCTTCTTTTCCCCCCTTCATTCGCCACACGCCAGGAACAGAATTGGCCCGTACTAGTGGAATTGGCAGCAAAAAACTAACATACAAGTGTGTCTGGTCAATAGAGCGCTTGTTCCTGCCGCTGGGTGCTGTGTGAGGACTCCGACTGTGCTCTGGCCCCGGAGTAGGACGCTGCAGACACGCTCAGGGTTTTTCTTTTCTCGCCCCTCTGCTCTGTCTTTTTAAAATATTCATCAGTGGGGTGGGCAGTTTGCTGTAGTCATTAAAATATCTCTCTCCCCTCCCCCTCTCTTTCTGCAGGACTGCCACTGTTGAGTCTGTGGGAATATGAATCAGCAGCAGCAGAGAATGGCTGCAGTTGGGACAGACAAAGAGCTCAGTGACCTGCTGGACTTCAGTATGGTGAGCGAGCGCGGCCGGGGGGCTGCGCAGCCCCGGGGCTGGGAGCTGCACAGGGGAGGAAATGTGAGCCTGTAAATTGGACATGATGGGTTTCAGATGTGCCGTGTTTGTGTGCGTGCACATGTGCTGCAACTTGTTTATTTTCGAGTTAAAGCAAAGCCTCTGCCCCTCCTCTCCCCCTCTTCCCCTCAAACGTGTGTTGTTCCCTCACAGGGAGGGCAGAGAGGTTTTTTTTTCTCTGGATGGGAAATTTTGGGGGAATTAACGGAGTTGTGTGTTCTCTGTTTAAATGCTCATTGGGTGACTGTTTCTGCAGCCATGCAGAGATGTAACTTCAGTAGCTGATTAATCAAGCTTTTTTCCTCTCCCTAGATCCAGACTATTAAACTTTTGCTCCCACAGGTTATTTTGTCACAGTTTGAAACGTGTCCAAGCTCTCCAGCGCGTTATTTTTGCAGGAGTTGGACACTTGTGCTCCCCATGCTCTGCTCTTCTGTATCCTGGAAACCTCGAGCTGCGTTTAGGAGCTGTTTATTTTCAAAGAAACAGGACCTAAGAGTTCCCCCCGAGGGGTGTGCAGAGCTCGGAGGGAGGAGAAGTCCCTTTAGTCACAGCAGAGCGGGGTTAGACCCTGGCACATCCCGCTGTGGCACCGCCAGCGGTGCTGCCTCTCCTTGGCAGGTGACTCGTGGAGGGCAGAGCTGCTGTTCAAAGGCAAATAACTGTCTGTTGGGTTCCTCTGTTGTGTGCTGCACCCTCCCGGCGCCGGGAGCGTGTGTCTTGCTGCCGAGATAAGCAAACGTGCTGCAGAGATAGAAACAGCAGCTCCAGGAGGGGGAATGGCCACGAGAGTCACCCCAGCCCGGGTCAGCCAGCCTGGGCCCTGCTGGGCTGGTGTTCCTGCCCCTTGGAGGAGAAGGGAGGAAAAGTGGTGGCAGAGCTGGTGTCACCTGCTGTCCTGGAGGCTGTGCCACCTGTGGATGTGCCGAGGCTCGTCTGCTGTTCTGCTGAGGTTCAGCCATGAGAAATAAACCTTTTAATACAGCTGGGGGTTGTACCTGTCCTGACAGGGCTCTGTGGTGGGTGGGGGGGCAGTTGGGGGGCTCTCAGGACCCCCAAGAGCAGTGCTCCTGCAGGAGAGGCCCAGTTCTCCCAGTTCCATACTTCTGTTGGGAGGCTGGTTCTGTTAAATTGCTGGTGATGGATTTTTCCACGAGAGTGTTTTACAGTGGGTGCAGGGACTGCAGTGATGGTATCCCTGTAAAACCAGGAATCTGTTCGGGGCTTGCTGTGGTTATTTGTCCCTCTCGGAGGTCCTGCAGGTTGGCAGGAGCCCTGGGGCTTCCCATCTCCTGCACTGGAGATTTGGAATTGTGTTTGGGTCAGTACCACAGAATCTGCTCCCTGACCAGGGCTGCAGCAGCTCCCACTTTACTTTTTCTCCTCCTTGGGAGAAAATCAAATCCCATTCACTATTTAAAGCTTTACAAACCCTCAAGACCTTATTTTCCAATTTAACCATCCATCCTCATTTGCATACCTAGAGCTGTATTCCCTGGAGGAGTCCTGACCTGTTCCCTCCGTACATGAATGTTTCCATTCTTGGAGGTGAATCCACACCAAAAAGGTTGAATTTGGGTTTGGATTCAATGCTCTTACACTGGGTGTAATCCTGGAAAGGACCAGAATCCATCCTGTGCTCCTCCAAGGCTGGTGTAGAGGTGCTGGGGGTGGCTGCTCGCAGCATCAGGGCCTGCAAATGTCATTTGCCAGCAAATGACTCAAAGCCATTCCCTCCAGGATCCGTTGGCCGATGGGCTCCGGCGCAGCCTGGAGCGGAGCCAGCTCTGTTTCACAAACCCTCATCTCCGCACACCCTTCTCTCAGTTTGCATAAAGGGAATATTAACATCTCTCCTCACGGATGAGGAGCCGAAATGGAAAAGCTTCCTAGGCAGTGGATGGTGGGTCTGTCCACGAGGCTGCTCCATGGTTTGCTCTCCCTGTGTCCTTGGGATATAGGATTTTTGACCACAGAGCTTGCTCTTCCAAGTGTATTTATATTTTTCTTTGAATAAACAGGAGGGGAGCATTGGTTCAGTAATCCTCTCCAGGAGAGTAGAGGGGAGGGAAAAGTAGAGATACTCAGAGCAGCTGGAAGCATTTGCTTCAGATCAGTATTTTGATTCCTTTTTTCTAGGGAAAGTGTGTTCAGCCCCAGCAGTCTGTGCTCCAGCCCTGCACTGCTTTTTGCCGTGCAGGGAGGGAATTTCAAGGCCCTAACAGGGTGGCATGGCCTGCTGTGAGTTCCTGGGGTCAGTAAATGTGAGTTCCTGGGGTCAGGGCTGTATGAGAGCCGGGGGACTGGGTTTGCAGTCCTGCAAGGAGAGACTCATCCCTTCTTTCATAAATAAATCAATCCATTGGGTAGATATTGAGCTCCAAAGCGCCCACCCAAAGCTTTGTGCCACTGTGATTTGCCAAAAAGGGCAAAAGTCAAAGAAATCTGTGAGCAGGAGCTGAAAGCTCAGCAATGCTTTGGGGTGTGCATGGCAGCACGCTTACCTCTACCCCCAAATAAATTGCCTTTTCTAATTGCCCCCAAGTGCAGGTAATTTGTACGCTTGCCTTCACCACTGTCCCTGGCAGCAGGCCAGGATGGGCTGGCAAATCTGGAGAGGAGCTTTCGAGAAATCATCCTGCCTTATAAACCAGAGTGGGCAGCTCAGCCCGTTGATGAGGGTGGGCTTTGGTGGCTGCCAGGCTTTGCAGCTCGGCCTGATGGGCACGGGCTGTGTATGGGGAGAGCTGCCCTTGGCTTTGGGAGATGCTCAACCACAAGGACTTGGATGTCAGGGAAAGGTTCTTCCCCCAGAGGCTGCTGGGCACTGCCCAGGCTCCCCAGGGAATGGTCCCGGCCCCGAGGCTGCCAGAGCTCCAGGAGCGTTTGGCCAGGATGGGATTGCTGGGGTGTCAGTGCAGGGCTGGGGGTTGGACTGATGATCCCTGGGGGTCCCTTCCAGCTCCGGATATTCCCGGATTCCATGGCTTGTCGTGGTTTGGTTATCCCAGGCAGTGTCTCACCTGTGCCAGCGCTGGTGTGCAGTGGGCAGGTGTCACACAGGTGTCCTGGCTGGGCTGGGCTGCTCCGAGGACAGAGCCCCCCGGGCAGGGGGCACGGGCTCGGAGCAGCCCCGGGGCTGGCGGTGCCGCCGAGCGCCAGCCGAGCCGGGAGCGGGCGCGTGCCAGTGCCAGTGCCAGCCGGGGGCTCTGGCAGGAGCGAGGTGCTGTTAACAGCCATGATTATTAGCAGAGTATTAACCATATGCTGCGGGGAGCTGCCTGGCAGAGGGGGTTTCTGGCTCGGCGCAGGGTGGGCAGGGGCTTGAGCAGTCACACAGGCCCTGCCGCTCACGGCTCCGCGGCTCCAGCCCCGGCTCCGGGGGTGGGAGCCAAGCTGTTGGCAGCGAGCAGGGCTGGAGCAGCTCCTCCTGCCCTGCTGGAGGATGCTGAAGCTGTGCCCTGCTCCAGCCCAGTGCCTGCATTTCCATGATAAAACTCTTGGTTTTGTTCAGAGCAAAGCGGTTGTAGAGTTTAAAATTTGACTTCACACTGCAGCAGGCGTTTGGGGCTGTAGTCAGGAAGGTCTGTCTTAAGTGAACACGTATATAATGTCCTGCTGGCAATGTATTTTGTGTCGAATTCCCTCTTCTCCTCGAATTAACAGCTGGATGTTTTCCATGCTGCAAAATAGATTTCAGGTTTGGAGTTCAGGCCTGAGGTTGGCTTAGCCTGGAGTTCATCAGGTGGGAGAGGGGAGAGAGTGAGCACTGATTTAATTTGAAAAAAGACACACTTCTAGAAGCACACAATAAATGAAATGCTGCTTGATGTTCCTTGTTTCTGGCAATTTCCCTTTCTTCCTTAGGAGTTTGCTGTGTGAGGTGTGGGGTCTCTTGGCTCTAACCTCCGCAGGGGAGGGTGCAGGCATTTGAATCTTCCCATGCTCTGGATTTGCCTCTTTTACCCTGGGAGAAATGGAAGGAGAATGAATTCTTTGGGAGGGGTGGAAATGGACCTAGGAGGGATTGCAGAAGTTGCAGTCAGCTCTCAGGAAGGCTGGAGGTAGGACTTGAAAAACCAAATACAGTGACTTAAGATGGGGGATTTTACATAACCGTTTAAATCTACATTATTCAAATCTAACAAAGGCCAAGTAATGACCCAATTACAACTCTTGAGAGCTCATGCCTGGGTCCCTCAGTAGGTGCCAGCTCGGGTTCATCTCCTCCTCCCCCCAGTTTATTTTTAAAGCAGCATTTAAAAGCAGAAAGGAAATTTGCAGTGGGTGGATGAACTTTGCCTGTGAGCAACACACGCCAGCGAAGGCACTTCATGTATGACTTGTGCCGGGCTCCTCAGGGCAGCTTCAGCCCACACCACAGTGGAAAAAGAGGCTGGGAGCAAGAAAAAAGCCCAGAACACCTCCTGGGGTGGGCAAGTGATAAGTGCGGAGGGGTAACCCGAGGTTCTCCCCTCTCCATCACCCTTCTTTAACAGCTTGAAGTTGTGCTGGGGGCTTGGCATGGATCTCAGGGCAAGGTTCTTCCCCCAGAGGCTGCTGGGCACTGCCCAGGCTCCCCAGGGAATGGTCCCGGCCCCGAGGCTGCCAGAGCTCCAGGAGCGTTTGGCCAACGCTGCCAGGGATGGACAGGGTGGGGTTGTTGGGGTGTCTGTGCAGGGCTGGGGTGGGATCAATGATCTTTGTGGGTTCCTCCGAGCTCAGAATATTCCAGGATTCTGTGCTGTAGCATCCGCACCTGCCCTGCTGTGGGAAGGGGTCCATGACTCCTAAATCCCTGGGGAGGGAGAGCAGGAAGGGGTTGCATCAGCCTCAAAACCTCCCTGAAAGCAGGCGGAGGATGGGAGGGGTTCCCCGGGCTGAGGGGGAGTGTGGGGGTGTTCTGGGGGTGTTCTAGGGGTGTTCTGGGGGTGTTTTGGGGGTGCTGGGGGGAACCCTCCTCCTGCTCCGCAGAAGGTGCTGGGTGCACAGTGGAACAAGGCTGTTCATTTTCTCCACTCGTGTTTGCTGCTCAAACCGTGGGTTTTTCAGCCTCAGCAAGTGCTGAGCAGAAATGCTCATGAAAAGAGCCTGCAGTGCCGTTTTTTTTCTTTTTTCTTTTCTTTCTTTTTTTTCCCCAGTATTTGTGTGTGTGCTTTTTGCTGCTTAGTTCATGGTGCATCCCTTCCCCCCCTGCTCGCACATGCAGACCTGCCCCTTGCCACTCGGAAAAAAGGGAGTTTAATCTTAATCTTCTTGCCTACCTTAAGAAGAGGGAGTGAGCACAGGCAGGGTGGGATCAGCCACGTAAATTCCATTTTCAGCACTTTCGGAGGTGTTTGCAGAACACCCCCCTGCCCTGCGAGGCGGAGGGGGCAGGGAAGCCCTGCAGCAGTGCAGAGGAAGGTGAGCTGCGATCTTTGGGGTTTGTTTTTATTTTCTAGCCCGACTTCCTGAGGAAACAAAGCTCATCCGTCGGTGGGGCTGCTGGGCCACCCCGAACACCTCGGGAGCCTTTGGGGTGGGCAGCAGCCTCAGGGCACATCTGAGGGGGCCGTGGGCAGGCAGGTGAGGGCAGGTGTGTGCAGGCAGCTGGGGTGAACACTAAACACTGTTTACAGCTTCATTTAAATCCACGTATAAAACATCTACACCCCGTGCATGCATATATATGATCCCAAATTTGTGCTCTTTATGAATGGCAGTTGGTTCCTTAACTGCTCTCTTTGCATGTCTACCACATTTAACTGTTTTTCGTTGGTTTTTTTTATTCTCCCCAGCATTTGTGAAAACAAAGCTGGGCAGACGGTTCTGTACAAAGGAATGTTTCTGACCACAGCCAGACATCAGCTATGTCAGGGCATGAAACGCTGCCTTTCTGTAGGCTCTTGTGCCATTACATTGTTTAATCTTCAAAGCATTAAACTTTTGAGTTACTCAGACATTACAAAGCTAAAAATAATAAAAATTCAAATGACTTGGTGGTGAAAGTATCTTGAGTAGAAAAAGGATATTAAAATGTTAATTCACTAAGCGTTTTCCCACCAGTTGTTTTATTGGCTGGAGCTCCATTTGTGTGGAGGAGAATTAGTTTTCTTTTCTGCTGCACGCAGGTGCATGTAAATTATTAAATAGCAGCCTCTGAAACTCTCCCAACTTTTATTAAAAATATTTATACAGGTTAGGTGACAAAGTGTGCAGTATTTTTGAGGAAGCTCCTGGCAGGAGACGCTCAGTTGTGATAATGAAGCTGCAGCGATAGAGCAAACAAATCCCCAGAGCAACCAATTCTGTGAAATATATTAATTTTTTAACTCACGAGCAACTATCTTTGCCCTTGGAGCAGCTTCTCCCCCCAGGCCCCAGGGCTGTGTCAGGTCCTGGTGCTGCTGGAGCCCCCAGAGCAGTGGGGTGGGAGCTGCTCCATGGGGCTGGGGGCTCATCCCTGAGCAGGGACACTCACGGGCAGCCCGGCCCTGCCCAGTCCCTGCTGGAGGTGTGGGACGGGACTGGGACTGCTGGGACAGCTGGGACAGCGAGGGATAAAATGAGTTTTGCCGTCATTATCCTGCTGGCTTTTTATGAATGGAGCTGGCCTTTCCCCAGGGCTCGCCTGTAGCCGGGGTGAGCAATTTTGGGAAGAAGCTCTTGGTCGGGACCGCAGCAGGGACGCTCCCTGGCTGGTTTGCAGCTGCCCCTGAGGAGCCAGGGGCTGTGCACTGGGGTGTGTGTTAGAGCAGGGCTGTGCCTCGCTCCTGCCCCTCCTGAGCCATGGAGAGAGGCACGAGGAGAGGGGAGCTTTTTGCATCAATAAAGAGCTGCTCTTCCCCCTTCCCTCCCCCAGTTTGACCCCTTTGCAGTAAAACCAACATACTGAAATCTCTTTTCCCTTCTCTCTCATCTCCTTGTTTTTCTAGATGTTTCCCTTGTCAGCGGCTAATGGAAAAAACAGACCCACGACCCTTGCGAGCACTCAGTTTGGAGGATCAGGTACTGTCATCTTACTTTTTTTGTTTTTTCCCTTATACCATAATGTTTCTTGCAATAAACCTGTGTTTGGTTCCAGAGACGCCGTAGGGGAGGGGGTTCTGTGCTTTGGTGATGTGTTTTTCTGGTGCTGCTCTGCTGCTGTTCCTCTGGATGGTTTCCTTGCTGCTCTGTGTGTCTCTGGGTGGGCAAAGCTGCTCTTGCCGATCCTGTTAAGAAGTTGCTGCCTGAGCTGGGTTGTTGTCCCACTGCTCCAGGAGCCTGGGAGCAGACAGGGCTGTTCTCTAAGCTGCTTAGATGTGTCGGCACTGCCCTGGAAGACTTTTGCCGTTCCTCTCTGAGGATGGGGTCGTGGTGTCTCATTCCTGGTGCAATTTGGGGTCCTCCATGCAGCCCCTCCAGCAGCTCCCTGCTGTTGGATGGGACATCCCCAAAGGGATCTTGCAAAGCCCACCAGGGATGCTGACATCCCGGGGCTTTGGGAGCAGGGCAGTGGGGAGGAGTGGGCTGGAGATCTGACTTGGATTGGAGACTCTGACAGTGTGCTGGCTGGTTTGAAAATGTGCTCAGGTGGGGAATTGCTGGGCAGTGCTGGTCAGGGTTTTCATGCCCAGGGAAGCTGCTCTGTGCGGGGCTCGCATGGTCCCTGGCGTGAGGGAAGATCAGCGAATTTGCCCTTCTTGCTGAACGCTTTGTGGACGGTTAAAACTCGACCTTCCCTAGCCTGGGCTGGCTCCAGCTGTCCAGGGAAAGTCCCAGCCATGCTGTGACACTGGGAGACATCCCAGAGACTGGGCTGGGATTCCTGGAGAGCAGCTTTGATGCCCCGGTGTGCTGTGGAGCACTGGGGAACCTGCAGGAGCGGGATGGGGGTCTGCCCTGCCCTGCCCTGCCCCTGCCCTCCTTGACCAGGGAAATGTGATGCCTTCAGAGCTGTTTAACTGTGTGTCAAGATGGTTTTGAGCAAACACTTTGGCAGGGAGGGAAGCTGTTGAGTGGGCGCTGGAGGAAATCGGAGGGGAGAAAACTCTTGGCTTAACCCAGATGGAAGCCGCTCTCTCCAGCGAGTGTTTCTTGTGCTGTTAAAATAATCCACAAAAGACGTGCTACACGCTGGGGAGAGAAGAGCGGTGCAGGAGCTCCCATTAATCTGTTTCCTGCTCGCAGCCTGCCTTGGCTGCCGGCTCTGTGGAGCTGGCCAGGAGCAGAGGCTGGAGCGGGGCCCTGCAGCACAGCCGGACCCCCCTTCAGCCCAGAGAGCACCAAATCTTTGATTCTCCCCCCCACCCCTTCTTTTCTTTCGGGTGAGTGAAAGGTAATGCTGACACCACCCTTCCTCTGGGCTGCTGCTCTCTGAGCCTGACCGGGAGCAGTTCATGAAAACAGAGCACTGATGTTATACAACTGCACTGAGGGACGTTGCACAATCCCTGCTGTCCCTCAGACGCTGCAGAGGCTCCTTCATCCTGCCGTGGGCATCCTGGTTTGGCTACACAGCTCAGGGCTGGGTGTAAGGGGAGAGTTTTGCTCCAGCAGCAGTTACCCCTTGGTCAGCCATCCTTGGCCTCACCTGGAGATCAGGGGACAAATTTCATCTCCATGTCAGCTTTGGGACTTCTCCCTGCTCCTGAATCTTTGGCTTTTTGCTGGTGGGGTGAATAACTGCAACATCAGCGAGGTGTGCCATGCACTGGGGTGTGCTCTGCCTGTCAGAAGGATGCAAGGTGTGTAAACAACATCCCAGATAATGGCAAGAGGTTGTTTACACAGTTTGTTGGTGTCAGTTTAGCTTTATTCACTGATTGACAGCAAGGTGCAATCAGGTTCTAGTTAGAATTGTAGAATCATGGAATCCTTTGGGTTGGAAGGGACCTTAAAACGCATCTTTTTCCATCCTTTGCCATGGGCAGGGACACCTTCCACTAGACTGGGTTGTTCCAAGCCCCGTCCAACCTGGCCTTGGCCGTTCCCCAAGGTAGTTCAACCCCCAAGGTCACTCATCCCCCAAGACACAGGCCGCCATCCAGCTCAAAATTCGATTTGAAATGGAATCATCATTAACCCTGATGTGGTCAGAGGGTGGAGAGCAGATGGTCCTTGGATTTGGGGACCTGGACTTGCTGGGGGAGCAGAGCAGCTTACAGCCACACCACAACCTGGGCCTGGAGATTTGCTTCCTAAATCCTGCCGTGCAGGAAGGCCTGGGCTTCATCTTGAACGTGCCATGTGTGCTTCAAGCGCTTCTCAGCCAAGGCCTGCACCAGCAGTGAAAGCAGTGCAGCATTTCCCCTCCCCTGCCTGCAAAGGAGAAGCAAACTGATTTGTGTGAGTCTGAGCTCAGGGCTGTGCACCACACTGCGAGGATCTCTTTATCTGGGTTTGTTGTGGTGACCTCAAGATAACAAAGTGATGCTGTCTCATGTGCCAGAAATGTTGGTGTTTCAGCCTTCTGCTCACCCAGGATGGGAACCCATCACTGCGTTGGTGGTGGTTGGGTTGGATGTGAGAATTCATGATCTTCCTCCTCCCATCTCCTTGTGGAAATCCTGGGGCAGTGTGGAGCTTTTATTCATTTTCCCCTCCAGAGGAGCTGTTACCTCCAGGCTCTTTCCCCCTGAGGGAAGTGAGGAGAGAAGGAGGGAAGGCACCAAAGCACTGACTGATCACTGCTGGCCAAAATGAGATTCTTGCTTCCAAAGCCCAGCTGGTAAATAAAGGAGCAGAGGCATTTGAAACAGGGAATCCCAGTGATAAAATTGCCCCAAATTCAAATCCTTTTCAAATCCAAAATTTCTTTACCAGAAGTGTAGTTAACCATTGGCACAGGCTGCCCTGGGCAGTGATGGAGTCACCATCCCTGGAAGTGTTCAAAAACCGTGTGGATGTGGCACTTGGGGACATGGTTTAGTGATGACCATGATGCTGGTGCTGGGCTGACAGTTGGACTTGAAGATCTTAAAGATCTTTTCCAACCTTAACAATTCCATCTTTCTAATAATTGCCCTGGCCAAGCTGCTGGTGGCCCCAATACCAAGGGAACCCCTTTTTCTCCCCCCAGGCCAGAAAGATTCAAAGTGCTCACACAAACTCTCCAGCTTCGAGATCCCTTTGCTTTCCTATTTGCCTCCTGCTTTTATTTTAAGCCCTGCCACTGTTTCCCTCATTTCTGTCCTCAAATGCTCCGGGGAGGAACTGGTTTTGCTCCCCCGCCGCATGGACAATTCAGCACCTCCGCTTTGCCTTTTCTTGGCAAGGAGAGACCCAACAATTGCCACGAGGATGGAGCTGACGTCACCCAGCCCGTGGCTGCAGCATTTATAGCACATATAGGTCACCGCGGGAAGTTGGTCTTCCTGGGGCTGGGAGCTGCAACCAGTGTTTGCCAGCATGGGCCGTTTGCTGCCGGGGTTTTATTTTAGCCAGGCTGCTCAGCCCGTGCCTGTTGTCCTGCTCCTCAAAGGGTTTCACCATCCCCTCCCCAAAAAGTGTTTGTTTTTTGCAGCAGCAAAACATCTCAGAGCGTGTCCCCCGTCGTGTCATAGTTCATAAATGACTAATCTGAGTTGCAGCGAGCTCCCTCCCAGCCAGCCCTGCCTCGAGCAGGAAACCACTGGGGCTGAATTTCACATGGAAATGACCATTTTAATTGACATCGAGGCAGTGGGAGTGGCAGGAGGCAGCAGAGTTGTGCTGTGGCCTCGTGGCTGCTGAGTTTTCGGCAGGGTCGGTGCGTGCCGGCTGCACCTTTGCTCCAGCAAAGGGTTTTGGGCTCTGCAGAGCAGGAAAATAAACTCAAGGCGTGTGGCTGTGCGAGGTAAAACATCTCCTGGAGCAGCACACGAGCAGCACTTCCACCTGTGGGTAATGTGGAGGGTGTGCAGCCCTCTTCCTTCCCATTCCGGATGCTGTGGGGTGCCAGGATTGGGTCCTGTTGGAACAGGAGCCCAGGGGTCTCCAGCTGACAAATTACTTTGTCCTCTGCCAAAAAAATACCTTTTTTTCCCCCTCCCCTCCTTTTAAATAAGTGAATTCAGCATTAAATGTCTTTTCTTTCGTGCTTTGTGCCAAAGTGACACAAAGCTCCTTTGCTTGGGCTTTGGGGTGGGTTTGGAAGGGAGAGTCCCCTCCTAGCCTGTGCTGGAACTCCCACCCCCAAAATTTGTTGGGTGCTTCCTTGCTGGTGAGCTGAGGCCCCCTGTGAGGGAATTGCTTTGATCGGGGGAAGTTCATCAAGTCCATTTGAAGCTGGCGAAGCAGGGAGTTTTTCAAAGGGTTACAAGCTGGTGCATGTAACAAATTTTAAGTTATAGTCTGGTGAACAAAGCAAATGGATTCTCCCTGGAGGGAGGCGAGCCCGGATCCCCTTTGAAAGCCGCTTTAAACAACGCACGAACTTGGATACCTGTGGCAACAGCACTGAGAGCCATAAATTCTCTGAAACATGGGGTTGTCTCTTTGATTGGTGCTATGGGGGAGCTGTTTGAAGGTTTAATTATTTCGAGTGTGCAGGCAGCCCCGTGTTGGGAAGCACCCACGGGATGGGCAGGCTCTGGTGGCAGCGGGACGGGGCTGGGCAGGACGTGGTGGCCCTGGTTTGCAGGGGCACCACGACAGCAGGGCTGGGAAGAGCCGAGCGCAGCGTTTCTGTCGCCGGGCTGTCAGCAGGCGAGTCCCAGGCTGCAGGAACCCATTTGCAACTATTTTCCATAGTGAGGAAAGCAGGAGCTTTTATTAGCAAGGCTGTATCACGTTTTCCTACTAACTGCCTCGAGTTCCCACATGTTTTGCTTATGCTGAAGTGGGAGTGCTGGGCTCCGCTTGCTATTTTGATGGATGATGAAAGGCAGACATGAGGTGTGCAATATGGGACTTGATATTTAGAACTGGCACTTCCCCTTCAAGTTTGGGATCAGGGCTGCGTGTTTTTGCGGCGTGCCCGTGCAAACTGTCACTGAATACACCAAACAAAAAGCCACCACAACAGAAAAAGGCAAAGCAGAAAAATTCACTTGCCAGCCCATTGGTGTGTGACCGTTTGTTTCAAAGTAAATGTTACTGTTTAGCCATCATCAAAGGAAATTAAAGGAGAGCTGGGGGTGCTCAGCTG
>VZTX01023506.1:0-56125 GCA_013400915.1 Pardalotus punctatus
CCGGATCCGCCGAGGCGGCGAGGTGGGTGCATCCCGCGGCGCCGGGCGCTGCCTCCCTGCCGCCTCCCCTCAGGGCTCCCCGCCCAGGAGCCCGCCGCTCAGGGGGCAGCCGGCGGGGCAGAGCGGCGGCGCTGCCCGGCGGAGCACCATGCTGGAGTCCATCTGTGTCACCGGTGAGTACCGGGAGCGGGGGGAGGCGTGGTCCCCGCCGCGCCCGGGGCAGCCAGCGGGCAGCCAGCTCTTCATTGCCGGGCGGGGAAGTCTCGCCCGAGCGACGCCGCGGGTGTCGGTGGGGTGTCACCTGCTTCCTGGGGACGAGGGCAAGGGGCTCCACACCAGCCTGGCTCCAGAGCAGGAGTCCCTCTGGTGAATAGGGGGTGAGCGTGGTACCTGCGGGCCCTGCCCCTGCCCCGGGACACTGGGGAGTGCGGAGGTGACACCCGCTCCGCTGGAGCGAGGCATACATCGTGCTAAGAAGAACGCTAATAAAACTATGGCTAATTATATCTGGTGTCTTTCACTCTTTGGCTCTACCCTTTGCTGTGTTCTCATAGACGTTAACAAATCCTTATACTATGTGTGTATAAAAGCCTATATTATGACTATGTAACAATAATACAGAAGAGTATTTAGTGCCACACAAAACTGTTATCTTTTGTGCTGTGTACATGTGGAATGCAGGAAAACCTACAATACAGTTGCTGCTTGAAAACAGATGTTTTCCTTGTTTAAATTTGACATCCTTTCATGTGTCATTACTTCAGCTGCTCAAGCCAATGTTACTTTGCCATGGGGAAATCTATCTACAAGAAATCTGCTGGAGGTGTCTTGGTGTGCCCTCATTCACTACCCTTACAATCATAACTAAGATCTCTTACAGCTGCTCTTTCTCTGCATAATTGATACGCTGTTCCATCTGTGCATGAATATGACTAGAGTGTTACTTCGGATAAGGGGAACAGAAATAAAGTTCATGGGATCGATCAGTGCATCCCTGGAGACGTGTAATAGGCACTGCAATCTTAAAGGATGAGATTTTGTGAATGATAGTTGAGTCTGTATCCCACCATCAAATATTCCTGACTGCACCTGTGCTGCAGTAGCACATCTGCTTGGATGAGACTTTCATCCTGTGCGGGTCTGCCTATAAATCAGTGTTCTGTGATTTTATCCTGAGTTTATTAAATCAGTGGGAGTTTGTTGCTTGATTTCATTAGAGCCAAGTTTTCACTTTTACTGATTATTACTTTGCTCATGTAATTTAATTTGAAGGACCTGAATTTGGAATCAGTTACATAATACTGTATTTCAATATAGAAGCAAACATGCAGGAAACTGCTTACAAGTCAGTCCATACTTTTTTTTCTTTTTTTTTTTTTTAAGGTAGAAAGAGTACATCTCAAAGAGCATTGTCATTTTAAAGAAGAAAATCCAAGCTGCCAGTCAGTCCTATAAATGCAGAGCTGCTTTCAAACACTGGAAGCTAATGAATCAGATATACAAGTTGGCTGATAGCTGAAACCTACCCTTGGTTTGAAGCTTGGAATTAAAAGCTGAATGACAGATAAAACCTTTACAGGAGGAAAGTAAATAGGTGGATTTTTTTTTTTTTTGGGGGGTGGGGAGGAAGTCTTAGGTTAAATGTAAAAGTTCCCAATATAATACAGGCTCTAGTTAATAACTAAGACGCTTGTGAAAATAGGAAGTAACTCCATGTCAGTGTTTTTACAGAAATTCATTGCCTAATTCTACTGTTAAACTCTTTTCAGCCATTATAGACAGAGCTTACAGTGCTGTCTAGGTCAAGTTACCTGACAGCTTCTGTTCAAAACTGGAGTGTTTTTAAACTTTAAAGGTGTTTCCAGTGGTGAGGAAATAGCATATAGGATTCTGGTCAGATTCTGTTATGCCACAAATAGAAGCCTGTAAGTGTTTGAGAGGCAGTGGAACATTACAGGTTAATATACAACACTTTATGTTGCCTGCTTTTTTGCAGAATATTCTTTCTGTAGCCCTCTGCATGCACAAACCATACACTCTAGAGCCCATAAACTACAGGGTATTGTGAATCTATTCCAATTGTCTGAATATTGGAGATAAATATTTCTTTGTAAAGTAATTGTACCTTTGCAAAGGGTGTCAAAGGAAGAATCTTACTTGTCACATCTGTATAGTTCCTTCTCATCTTTCCGTTTCAAACTTAACTATTGCTTGTAGACAGATCACGTAAGTATTATATACATTCTTATAAAATTGAAAATTCAGGTCAGCCTTGAAATTATTTCTGATTTTGAGCAAAAAGAAACTGTATTTTAACATGGCAATGGTAATCTGAAAAACAAAAGTAGTGGCTCAGACCATTACATTTCTAGGATAGGAGGAAGTGCTCCATGAACATGTTTGCTAAGCACCCTAGTCACATTTGCAGTTTGGAAAGGATTTGTTCATTGTGCATGTATAACCTGAGTGACAGCTGCTCGAAAACTGCAGGAGCTCTCTGCTGTTCAGAACAAGGCTAGCCAGACAGAAAGATCTGTGCCCACAAATACCTGTCATTAACCTCATGCCACCTATGGAACAGGTATTTAAGAAGCTGCTTGGATAGTAGCTGCCCTGTGGCCTAGAGCAAGGTATTTATACAACACTCTCCAAAGTCTAAAAAAATGCTTACTTTGGGATTTTACCATGAATATTATTGACTTATTATCTCAATCCATCAGTTTCTAAAGGATGGAGACCAATAATAGAACCTGGCTCCTGAATATAACATAAAAGCTAACATTTTTTCAAACAAATAACCTCTGACAAGATTAAGCAGTGTCTGCAATGGTGCAAGGTTCAAGGCTAGGGACTGGGTTGCAATTTATATATGGAAACTGTTTCATTAGTGCAGAATCTGAATGAGATTTGTAGTTGCCACATATCCTCTGTTAGCAGTCTTGGACTCCATCCCTTTTCCAATACTGCTGTGACACTGGAATAGCTACCCGCATATAAATGGAAGTTACAGGTAAAACTCCTCTGTTTGCAAAATCAAGCCTGTGGTATTTTTGAATTGTTCTGTGACATGTAGTACACTTGAGTCTGCAGGATGGAGTAAGTCTAGTATTACCAGTTCCAACTGATATCTTGACAATGATGGAGTTTCAGCTAGGGCACAGTCTGGCTGCCCTGCTAGCCCATCTTATGGGATAGCAGAAGCCCAACAGTGTGGCACTAAAGAGGGGTAGAGCTCTACTCTGGCCCAAGACAGACCAAGTTGCCATTAACAGGAGGGTTTTCTGTTCTTTGGTACCCTAATTATGATAAAATGGGGAGAGGCAGACCTTCTGTCCCCTCATTGCTTATGTCTGTGTCACCTTGCGCTCCAAATGTGGCATATTGTTTCATGTAATATTTCACCTGTATGTCTAGGACCATGTTTTTATTACTGTGTTGTTGCAGAGAGGGACAAGATATAAATAAATGGAAGTAAACATAATGGAGAATCTTTTAGGAAGAGACTAAATTAGTTTTGTTGTGGTTTTGTTTTATGGTTTTTTCTTAATTGTTGAAGTGCTTGTGGCTTTGTAACTGTTCAGTGTTTGGAAGAGAGAACAATGAAAAGAATCTTTATACATAAATTACATGAGGGAGGTTCTCAAAGGTGACTGCAGTCCTGGGCATATGTTCTTTGACAGTTTTCTACTGCAAAAACAGCACACACAAAAAAAAGTCAAGTCAGGCAATTCAGATTTGTAGTTCTCAGAACACAATGTAACACATGTGAATGAGATACAAAAGGTTTTTAAAACCTATGGGATCTGTAGCTTGCTATCTGTATCCTGATATGCAGGATAGCATTACACCATAGCATGGTGGTTTTCAATTTGCCTTTTAAATATATTTTAGAAGTAATCTCCAGTAATCTGTCTAATGGTATGCAGAATTTAAAAGATGAAAATCACTGCTAAGCAATCCATGCAATTAATCTGGGTTGATAATCCATTCCAACTGGCTACTTTATTGCAGCACGGTATCTCAGTACTTTGTGATATACTGAAGAAGGTTTTCAGAAGGCAGGCTGTGCAATGAATTGGTTTTATATTCAGAATACAAACCTCTTTTTCAATCACCAGGCATTGCTAATCATTGGAAACTCTTGGATATAGTAAACCAAGTTTCCTAAAAGATAGTAGATTCTTAATTTGGTTGATGCTGTCTGATTTACAGATGTGAGTTTAAAATATCTATTATAGCTTAAACAAATGTACTCAAGAAAGAACTTCAAATTTGGTGCTTTGCAACATGATTTTGAAATAGTCTCAAACATTATTTGCTGATTTATTTGGTAATGACATTCAGAAGACCTATACACAATTTTAGAACAGCAGTTAAATTACTTCTGTGAAAACTGCTTTGTTATCTATTATAATATTTCACATGTGCTGGATTACCTGTTGATTCTAGGTTTCCAGTACAAATAGGCATCAAACAGTATCCTTTAGTGAGAAGAAAATTAAGGACAGCCACACATAGTTTGGCAGCTGAAAAATCACTTTGCTACAAGATTGCGCTTATAAAGTAACTACAGATTGGGGACAACTATTTTTGATATCAGCCATGTGCATGTGAAACCTGCCAGTGCATATTCAGCACTCAGCCACCATTTGTGACACTTTCAGGAGAATTCTGACTTACGATGTTAAGCAATTATCTACATATAAATGCATTTATTACTGGCCAACTGTACCACTTAGCTCTGACAGCTTGCTGTCATGAGTTTTTGGTATTACATTTACACAAGGGTTGGGAGGGAATGGGTGGTTTAAGGTCATTTTGAGTTGTTTCCTTGAATTCAGTTTCTGTTTTTTTCTTTGCTGTTTATAATTTCTTAGGTACATGCGTTGTATTAGTTCACATTATTCCATTTTAGCAGTAATGTAAGGTTTCTGTATTCTTTGTGGCTTTTGAGAACTGGTTAGTAGAGAAGGTGAAGTGTTAATGCCTCTAGGGCCGTGTTATTTCTTTGTCTATATTTTAAGAAGTAGTTGCGTAATTTCCAACTTCAATTTTGGCTACCTAAGCAAAGTCATGCGCTCAGAAATTTTATATGTGTTCAGACATTCTGGAAACCCTAACTTACCCCTCTTAAAAGTAAGGATTCTCATAGAGTAATAGTTGATACAAGTCTGAAGTCAATCTCAAATACTTACAAGAAATATGAGAGTGGTCATCCTATTCTGTGGTCCAAAAAATGCATCTCTTTTATGTATTTAGTTAGATGTTGTTCTCCTTGTGATGGAGAACTGTGGTTTCTTACCACGACAGCTCATGGGAGAGCAAGATAAGCCATGTAGGCAGGTTGTCATGTATGTGATGAGAATGATGTGACAGAATTTGAACAGGAATGCCAAGGAGCACGTTCCTGTGCCAAGCACGGAAAGCAGTTCACAAACTTATCGTGGAAGAAAACTGAGTTTGCATAGGATACACATGCTTTAGTGAAAGGGAATAGTCTAATGCTTCTATCTCTCTCCTTTCCAGTGGAGGAAACACCCAGGCTGCAGATCACCCATCGTATGTTCATGCAAATAGGACCTCTGGTCTTTCTGTTTTTTAGGAAAGGATGTTCGGGAGAACTGAGGAACACAGGTTGATGTGGAACTGACAGAGGTCCAACAGCATAAGATACATTGTCATGGTGCTTACAGTGGGAGCAAAACCTCATTTTACGGTGAAAATAAAGCTGAAATTAAGCCACTGTCAATTTCTCGCCNGAGGCATTTAATGATCTCTTGCTAATGTTCCATTCAGAGTATAATTACTGTATGTAAAGTAATTATGGCTCAGCTATGTATGACTGTGGGATGAAGCTCAAATCCCTTTTGCAGGCTTTAATCATGCTCCATATCTCCTCTTCTGTGAATCCTTTTATTTTAGGTACAGAAGTAGGAAACATTTCTCTGTGGCATGATTTATTTGTACCTGTAGTTTCAGCTCACCTAATGTTCTAGGAGGAACTGATTGTCAAGAAGAGGGGATGGTTAGAACCAGTGTAGTGAGGTCACTGCTTTCTAAGAAGCCAGCACAAATGTTAAATGCAGTTTTAATCCTCAATGACTTTTCTGTGCAGCTGCTTTGCACCAGGGACCAGTCTCCTCCTGAAGGCTATGCCAGCAGTCTGAGCAAGAAAGGAGGGTTCACTTGTTAAAGGAACTTCATTTGCTTCTTGCATTCAGTTTAGTTTACAATATTTCTTCTCAAGTGTTTGTTTTTTTTTAGAGCCAGCTGTTACTGTAGAACAACTTCGAATAGATGAAATAATAAGTGTTGTCTTAAGGCTTTTCAGGAGTGTAACTAGCTGATCTCTCTTCTCTTTAAATATAGCTTATTGTCTGTATTAAGACTGAACACGTGAAACTGAAGTCTTTTAAACATATATTACTATCCATACGGTGTTGTAAATTGTTCGTAGTAGCTGGCCCTTTCCACTTTTCTCATCTTTTTCTGAGAGTAAATTCTGTGAATCAGATTTTGCAGATGAGATCACACCAGACTGCTTGTATCACAGCACAGATCTCTGTGGGACTTCACTGTAAACACTGCTCACATGCCTCTGTACAGTTTCCTATTTTTTAAGTTATTCTTTATGCATACAGAAAGCCTTCCTTGCATGAGAAAGATCAATCAGATTTTGTTCAGAACTATATATTTGTTAATCCAGCAGTAAACATTTGTTTACTCTGCCTGCAGAGTCTTTTCTAAAACAACCTAGTTCTTAGCTGCCACCAGTGTAGTTGTGCATGGAAATGTAAGCATAAAATACTTTCTTAACTGGATCTTACAAGTCCCAGTCTAATAGTTCAAAAGTGATATACACACTCAGTTCTTCCTATGCCCAGAAGTCAAGATTAATGTGATATGACTGCAGTCAGGACATTTTATGTTTCGTTTGTGTTGCAGTTTTGAGTCCTTAAGATTAGTATCACTGTGGGAAAACCATTTTTGTCCTCATTTTTTCTTTTTTCTTCTCCCCACTAAATGCAGAAAAACTTCACTGGCCTAAGACTGAGCTTTCTAGGAAATCAATCCTGAGTCTGGAAGTACATAAACTGAACATTAATAATGAAAACAGCCTCCAGCATCCACCTTCTGGGATCCTTAAGGACATTTTCACGACAGGAACCAGTAGCTACAATGTCCTTCTGCAGAGCAAAGAGGAGAAAAAACACCACGCTCAGAAGCAGCCATCCGCTCACCACAAGAAACACCGGAAAACCACCAAGTGTTCCTCCAGCTCGCGGGGCAGCGAGCACCGCAAGCTCAAAGTGCCACTGCCCCTGCTGGGCGGGGGGTGGTACTGCACCAGCAGACAGCCCCCCATCCTCCTCGCTGGCCCCGTGGCCACCAGCGGCAGGTTTGCCAACAGCGCAGTGGCTGCGGGGGGCAGCGCAGGACTGCCCCCGCGGCCCAGAAGTAGAACAAAAAGGCACTCTAATCTCACAAGGCCAAAGCAATCCCAGTCCTCAAAAAGCCATGGGAAGGAAGGCGATGCCTCTGGCCAAAAACTCTGTTTGCTGACTGCAATCAAGCCTTCCAATGTGGAGAAAGAGAAGGTTAAATTTTTCAACTCAGATTTCACATACAATCCTCAATTTGAATACGAAAACCCTGCTCTGCCAAATGTGTTAGCTAAGCACAGCAATGCATCTGACAGATTTCTTAAGCAGGTATAGTTACCCTTTTTTGCCTCCTTTTCCACTGGTTATTTCTTCCTACACCTTTGTGGTATTTGGCTTTGTTTGTAGAAAGTAATTTCTCCTTATTCTCCCCTGCTGTTTGAAAAATGAATCAAAGATGAGAATGCATGAGTAGAACTGAAATAAGATCTTCTTTATTAAAAAAATTAAAACTTTCCTAAAATTCACCGGATTTTAAAGGATAAAGGCACAATTCCTTCCAAATGGGTTTACATGAATCATAATTTAAAGCAAGAAGGTTTTTTAGGCAATGAAGCAGAGTCCAGTACAAGAAAAATACAGTGCCTAAACAGACATAGGAATAAGGCAGCATAGAAATCCTGCCAATCCTCTTGGTGACACGGGGATTGGGAGGGGCAATTATTGGAGGTCATTGTTATTGGATAGGTATATGCTGATGTTCCTTTTTTTAATCAACTTTGAAAGGTTATTTGAATATATATTACTCATTCAAGCAGCAGCCAAATTCCGTTTCAAAGAGAGGTAAATTTTAAACAGACAGTTTTGGTTTTTCATAACACACTGCCACACTGATAACATAGCTAACAGATATTCCCACTCTGTGTAACTGCCTTGGCTTTCTACATGAGTTACAAAAAAAACCGAACAACAACAAAAGCATTGCTTTCAACTTTGACCTCAGTGACAAAACCCAGTGCTTATCTGTACAGTACCAGAAGCAGTATTCTTCCCCCTTTTGCTATTTTTAAATGGTTTAGAAGATTTTTTTATTTTAAAATGGTTTAGATTTTATTTAAGTATGACAAGCTTTTCTAAACAGAGACCCTTATGTTTTCAAGTGATACTTAACTTGGGAAGACATCCTGCCATTCCATGAGTTTCACTTCTTTGTGATATGAATATTTCACTTAAAAAACCTAAAATTCCTGGTGGAAAAGATGCATGAATTAAAGGACTAGGGATTCTAAGAGCTGATTCCTTACTTGTGAACAGACTGACTTTTTTTTTTTTCTTCTATATCGAAGAACATACAGAAGTGTTATTGCCCATTAAATCATTGTATTGGTAGTCTTGGTCTCTGTTTTCACATTGAAAATATCAGTATATTTTTAAAATTTAGTTTCTGGGTTTTCATTAAAAATTTATTTTCTTTACAAGAATACAGAACAACTGTTCTATTCTTAAAATCATCTTCCATGCTTGCAAACAACAAACTAAATTGTAATGACACCAAATAAAACTGCTCCATAACTAGAGCTTTTGAACAGGTTTTTCTTTGATTTTTTTAAGCAATATTAGCAACGTAGATTACAGCAAATCAACAATTACTAATCTGACAAACCGAATTAGATACAAATTATCTCTTTCAGTGTGGGCTAGAAGAGTCTTAAACGTCCTTTTATGCCTGATGATTTTCTGGAGCAAGCCCGTCATTGGTTTACTCTTCTTTTTAAAAAAATCCCTTAAACCTAAATAATGAATATTTTAATAATGAGTTATTACTCAATATTATTCTAATTTGTAAGTCTACCTTATTACCTGTCAATAATAAGTATGGGAAAATAAAGGCTTTGTAACAACTTTATGAAAAGCACTAAAGGATTTAATATTCAATGAAGTATGTTATTTCTGAAAATTAACAAGGAAGATATACATTGTTTCACAAGACTTAGTTTGAGTCACTAGAAAAGCACAAAGTTCAGCCCCTAAAAATACCAAACAAAAATACCTTGCACTTAAAAATGACGAATCCAGCAGCTTTAACACAGCTCCAAGCCCAGCAGGTGTCACTCTCTCTCTTTTATCTACAACTCGCTTTAGAAATTTTCATCTCCTCGCAAATTTGAATTTAATTTCATGCAAATTTACTATCCATAAAAAGCAGCATTAATCAAAATTTTAATCAGCAAGTATTGTAGGAGCACTTGCTTTTCCTCATTGCTATTTTATTTTTTTCCACGCAGATTTTTCTTGTCAGAAGAAACACGTAGGTATCTTATAGGAAGTTAAGTTCACAAAGAATGACTTTAGTTTCAAAAAAAGTGCTCACAGTATCAAGAGCTGGGTCTGCAGTAAAAACACAACTGTGCATAGTCATCTTTTTTGCTACAAGAACAATCAATTCCATTTTGTTGGGGTTTGTTTTGAAACATTTTTGGCTTGTGTTTATTTCTCCACTTATTTTAGAAAGCCTTGGTATCTGGTGAACAGAATTATTCCTATTTCTTTTCTACAAAAGGTGCTCATGGCAACTTACATTTGCTTGTTCTTTTATTAATAAAAAGCTGTAAACCCAGCTTATTGACTGAAGCCACCATTTTTATAGGGGGCTTTTAGTATACTTAAGTCAAATGAACTCAAAACCTGACATTTCAGAATTTTAGAGAATATTTCAGTCATATCAAAAATTTTTTTACCCACAGCTGTGCATAGCCTGCTAGGACATTAAAACAGATTGTGTTTTCTTTTTGCCCTTTCTGCATTTGTGCACGTCTATGAAATTGGTTAATATAGCATTACTGAAATATGTCTGGAAGACAAATCATACTCTGCCCCATTTATTTATTATTTTAAAGGCAGAGATCACCGAGGATTTGCAAACCATTAACCCAGCAATGCTGCAGTGGGGAACACACAGGGTTGTGAGCACCCACTTTACCCCATGCCTCTACTTACAGCTTTTAAACCCTGGGCACAGCCCAACACTTTTATTGACTGACTTTTCACAGACATAAAGAAAACATTTTGGAGTTATTAATACATTTGAAAAATGCTAATTTTAGTGTCTTTCTTCTTGTACTTTCTTCTCTTTGTTTCTCCCTATTTCATATTTTCTTCGTAACAAGGTTTTTCACGAGTCACACAATATATGTGCCTTTAGGGAATTAAACTTGAGAATAGAAAACAGCATGCAGATTTGCACTCTTCACATTGATTAACATATCTGATATTACAGAAGTTCATTCTCTTATCACTGTGCTTCAAGGTCACTGCAGCAACTGTGTGCTCGAAAAGTTTTCTGGCTCAAACTACTTATGAAGTTTCTTAGCACTGCAAGTATTTCTTATTTTTGCTCAGATGCTAGAGATGGCAATATTCGCTTAGAAGTAATCGTCCCCAGGGTTTGCAGAGCAGACAAACTTAACAGTTGCAATTGGCTGAACCAAAATCAGCAATTTACAACTTTAACTAACCTGTTTACTTGAATTGTACAAGGCAGCAAGAATTCTATTTCTATATACATTAAAAAAAAAACAAACAACAAAAACCCCCCAACCATTTTGTTGAATGAGTGATCCCCCCATGAAAGAGTTATACATCCTTTTCCCTTGTACTCATAAAAATACAGTAATTTTAAGTTAATAAATAAACCAGTTATGCCATATTGCAAGTGTTTGTTTGTCACCTTTTAAGGCAATAGTACAAGTAGCCTACAATTAGCAAATTTATCAGATGTTGGAAAAAAATTTAGGTGGAGCTGGAAGGCTAAACAACATGGCATTCAACATTGAGTAATCCTTCGCTATGTCCAAGTGATGTCACAGCTTAGGCATGTGGAAGATTCAAGAGCATAACACTGTCTGTAAAAAGCACTTAATTGTACACCACTTCATTCTCCACTAGTAACAAATTCCCTTATTAACTAAGATTTATAGATAAGGTGTGCTAATGCATAACACAAAGCGTATCAGGTCATCCAAGTAGTGTAAGTTCTCAGGGTCTGACACAAACTTCTCTCTTCCCCTAGAAGAAACTATAGATCACTTCTGGTGATATCACAGTAGGAAGATAGGTTTATTTCAGAGCACAGTCTCATACAAAAACCCAATGAGTATCAACTTTTACTTCTTTACAAAGTAATTTAGAAGTTTTTAATTAAAAATATTTCTGCCAGCTCTAAATTACTTAAATAGGATCTTTATGCCACTTTATGCCAAGAAAAACATGCAAAAGAAAAGCCCCTATATACACTAAATAAAACTCAGAATACTACAGCCTGACTAGACCAGCCTCAAAAATCTTCACTTACCTTCCTCCCTCCATTCCTCTTGACCCAAACAGCCACCATTTTTTGGCTGTTGATCAGACTAACAAGCTCAATGTGGTACTTAGTGTTACCTAATGATGCACCTTGGGAGCTTTTCCCCCCCAGGAGCTAAGTTATGCAGGAAGAAAAACAATGGTGTCTGTAAACCTTGTCTCCCTTGTAAATCTCAGCAGAGACTGCAACCCTTTTGCATTAGAGCTGCTTCTGAATGTTGGCCAAGCTGACTGAAACAGGGGGCTGACTTCTAGATCACTGAGCCCCTTCTCTGACTTTCTTGCCTCACACTACTCATGAGAAGTCTTATCAGGACATATTTCTACAATAACTCTCAAGTAACTGAGCTGTGTTGCTGATCATGGGTGACTTGGGATTCAAAGATCTACTTAGCTGTAAATAATTTGTTTTAAAAAGCCAAGACCACCATAACCTAAACCAGTCAATTAAACAGCCTTGCCTTGCTCTTGGTAGTGCTTCTATGTCATTGCTTTATTGAGCATCAGTAGAGTTTGCTTTGCAAGGGGGCTTGTCTTGAGATTTCTTCTTCTTTTGGCACTCTTTGGTAGTGATCAGAGGGATAAGCAGACCTTTTAGGCAAAAATGAAAAAAATAGGAATTATTACTCCTAACCAGTAATCTGGTACAGCCACACAGTTTTTTTCTGAAGGGTTTACAGTTTGGCCCTAGGAAGTGCAGCAGTACCAGTGTTCTGTTGGCCCAGAGGCTCGAAAACAAGCTCACAGTTGGGTGCTGCAGTAGGCAGCAGCTGGCATGCTGGTCTGGATTTTCCCTTTTCCCAGAAACTTCTTGCAACACCTGACTGAATCATCTCACCTTGGAGACAGGTGCAGAGCCTCAAATTAAGGGCTTGGTGTTGTAGTCAGTGTCTGGAAACCAAACATTTCCCAAACCTTTTAACCTCAGGAACCACCCCCAGTTGGAGTGGTTGTGGAGAGAAGTGCCAAAACCAGGAACATCATGGGCGATGGGGTTTGTCTCAGTGCCGGGGCTGTCTGCCACTCCCCAGCGATTTGTGTGCAATTTTTCTGTGCATGATGGCTCTCCCTGCTGCTTCAGTGCTTCCAGAGCCACACCTGCCCACTTGGAAAGAATTTTCAGGACCTTTTTCCCCTTTCACTTGAAACAGAGTCAAGAGAGAAAGCAATAGGGGTGAGCACCCTTCTTAGTAATTTCTGAGTATCTGCTCAGCAATGAGGAGGCTTAAGCTTAATGGCTTCCTCAGTATGCGGGAGTTCAAACTTGCAGCCCCTATCTGGATGTGGCTGGAATGCCAGGGTATGGGTTACCTAGCATGGCACATAAAGAAGTTTCCCCTTGAAGCTGTGAGCGATGTCAGGTTGAGGTAGGAGAGGCCAGAGTGCATCTGTGCTTCTTCAGGAGGACCTATGTCGGAAAAACTTCTATTTGTATTTTGCTGTTGATTCAAGTGCCTCACATCATTTTAGGAAAGTCTTCAACAGCCCAGGAAGGTGCCTGCAGGCAGGCAGGAAGAGCTAGAACTTGGGTTTCCTGATTCCCTAAATCATTCTGCCTCTTGTAGCACGGAGGTCTCAGCCCCAGGGAGTTTGCTGTTACAGACAGCCAAGCAGTAAATTTTATGTGTGTTCAGTGTGTGTCTTCCCACTGTTTGTTGTGATGAGGTGGTTTTAGGAAATGCCTGCACTCCAGCTAAGGTAGGAGAGTCCTGTGGGATTTCATTTCAAGTGAACTTAGGCATCCTAGAATTTAATTGGGTACTTAGTGTTTAGTCTAATAGACTTAATTGAAATTTAATATAAACAAGTTGTGAAAACAAATTTCATGCTAGAAGATTGACTGAGATTGCTTCTTCCAAAGTGAGCAAATAAAGTTAATTGTTCATAGAAACCCAGTATACCAAACAACTAGTAGGTAACATAAATATCTTAAGGATCTGGCACCTGGCAAAGGAAACTAAAGAACTGTTATCATGAATTGTTCAGGCTGCTGTCTGAGAATAAAATTCCTGGGAAAGGGGTAGGAATATTCAGGTTGCTTCTTTAGCCAAGGATCTTATATAAGACAGGCAAATGTCTCAGCATTTGCAGACACTGAAAAAATTATAAAACAGCCAGTGATCTTAGAAGTTAAAATTCATAGGTAATTTAAAAAAAAAAAAAGGGAAAAAATCATTTGGAAAAATGTTCAAAACAAATAAATACTGAACATTAGGTGCAATATTTATTTAGCATTCAGGTAAGTGATATTTCCCTCATCAAAGAGCTAGTAAATGTCAAGAATATGTGTAGCTGTCATTGATGGGTATCAGTAGCAATTACTCAGGGTTGCTTAGTTTCAACTTGAAAAAAATTAGAGAAGAATTGTTAGTAGCTATGAGAGAGAAAAAATTATCCAATTTTTGTGGAAAATCAGTCAATCTGATGATGTCAGAATTACATAGCTGGAGACAAGCATGTTACCAGCTTCATGGAGGGATATAAGTGTATAATGTAAACAGGGATTCAGTCTGCAAGATTTTCACTTTTATTGTTAGTGGTATTTTCTTGGCAAGAGCATTAATTTTTTAAGGTAGTGTCAGGAGCTTCTGTTATCAAGTCTATGACAAAAAGCTATTCCCTGTAGCTGCACTGTTGCTGGGAAAGAAGTTATTCCATACCACATTTTCTTTAAGGGTGTGAAATGACATGCTGGGAAGCAGATTACTGGGTATGAGTGTTTCATACCCCACCAATAACATCTTCAATATGCAGAGTTCAGATCATGGTTATGGGCATCACACTAAGCTTTCCACCTACAAAGGACTTCTTCTAGCAGCAATACATAAGAGAATTGTTGATACCACTCTATTTATCTCATGAAATAGGCCTTCATTTTGGGGAGTTATAAAGAAGTACTGTGGTTTAAATGAAAGGTTTAAATGAAAGTTCTGTAAATAAAGCTCCCGCTCTCTCTCCTCTTTTCTGAAACAGGCAGCCATGGTACAGGGATTTCGTTGTAAGGAGACATTTTTGGTAGAAGTATTATTGTTAAAATTATAGTTACACATCTGTCTAATCATGGTTCAGTGTTCCTAAATTAGAAAATGCCAAAAAATGAAGCGAAATGACAGTAATAGTTGATCATTTTCAAATTCTTTGGAAAAACATATGAAGAAACATGCTGTCAAACTGCAAATGTCCTGGGGACCTGTTATGTCTCTTTTACAAGGCAGTTGTACAACATTGCCAAAATGAAAGAGAAAATAGGTATCATTTTACTAGACTGATAATCATCTAATCATCACACTGATCTATGTGGGTCTAAGATGAGTTGATCAGAATCTTTTTTTTGGTACTTTGGCATTAATGTACATCTGAAGATGGTATAAATTCATTGCAGAGTGTGTCAACCTGTATTAAATGAGTACAGCCATTTCATGTACTCACTGCCAGTGAGTTAAGAAAAGAAAGATTTTAAACAAAAAAAAACCCAAAAGATTGAGAGGAAGAGAAAGAATGCATGTGCCAGTCTGACATGGGGATCTTACTGCACTGATACTCGCTATGCTTTTTCATTTTATAGTCCATTAATATTATGAAGCGGACATTGCAGAAATATGGAAGCTATGAAAAATTTGAACAGGCCACTGGAGGCAGCTTGCTCACCAAAAGTCGCATCTGGAATCACGTCAGGAAGTACATGGTGAAAGAAGGCTGTCTTGGTGAGGTAAGTCCTGCCCTGGATCAGGAAAGGAACACTTATGCAGACCTTAGAACATTACACATGGATGGGCCCAGGAGACCATCTGGGAGGTCTTTCCTCCATAATTACAAGAATATTCCTTACATCATACTTTTCTTATGGCTAAGCCCAGTCTAACATTTGAACAATTGAAACGACACAAATTCATTGTGAATGCTTCAGTCATCTCTCTGAGCCTGTTTCCTGATTCATATATGCTTGTTCTTAAATTTGCTTCTTTTGGGAGTACCCAAGAACAACACCCTTCCTTCCCTCCTTTTTTCAGCTACTTGGAGATCAGCACATTTCCATTTATTCATCAGTTCTGCCATCCGTTCTCCTGTATGAAATTATTTACACCAAAGGAAAGAGTTAAGAAAAGGCCAAGAAAAATAAGCAGCAGCCCAAGAGAGTGATTTATAAGAAGCGACAGAAATGAAAGTGACATAAGTGAACAAAAATGTCTGAAAGAGGTTGGCTTGTTGAGTTGGTTTGAGTGCTGTTTTTTCCTGACTTTAACCATCTAATTTTTTAGAGCCCTGTGAAAAATACTTATTTTCTATATTCAGGCTTTTAAAAGGCCAGTTTGATGAAGTTACATGAAATTGCTTGGGAAAGTCAGATGAAATTGAATGTATAAAAAATCACCATGAAATCACCAGATGACACAGTCAAAGACTTGGATGAGATCACTGACAGTGAGCAAGAAGAGTCTGGAATCCTGAGACAAAAATTAATTTCCCAGAAACTAGGTTTAATTGGTAAACATAATATTATTAGGAGAACTGCTAAACTCATCACACATATTTGTGAGACTATGATTTGACGCTGATAACCAGACTTTACCTGTGTTTCTAGGAGTGGGATTAATAAACTAGTTTAGAGCAGGCAGAAAAAGTTTGTATATTTGGTCTTTCCTGTGTTTTTATCTCCCTCTTCATTTTTGGCTTGGTTTGACTTCATGGAAGCTGGATCCTACATCCTCATCCAGAAATCAATGTCCTTCTTAATGAAATACTTTATGTTTTCTGTGAAAATAAGATTAATACATCATGCTTAAGATGGTCTAAAATATGAAAATACTCTCTCTAGCTGAAGAGGTCTTCATAAAGCTAAGTGGTACCTGTCCCTTAAATCTAAATGCTTTGGGATTTACCTATTTTTCCTGCCTCTTAAATACAAGTTTTATGGGCCTGACTGCTTGCTTTGAACTTGAAGCTGAACGGTGAGTTTTGAGTACAGGGTACTGTCATATTAATGCCTTTGATCCCTGGGTCCTATTTTTTTTTGGACACTAAACAAGTGATCTTTCTTTGAAGTACTCTCCTTTGTGCTCTTCTGGGCAGTACTATTTCTTTAGGCTTTACTTGAAGGGGGAAAGGTGCTTAGTCTTCAGCAAAGAGAGTTTCCCTTTTCCCTCTCATTCACTTGTTTAAAAAGGCTTTTTGAAGTAAAATAATAAAATATATCAATATATGTTTCCTTCTCTGCTAGTTTTTGTTTTGATTACCAGCTTTCCAAGAGAGAACAGGAAAGCAAGAATTTTATTGCTGTATAGAACAAAACAATACCAGTATTTCAATAATATTTCAAGCCTGCATTATGTAACATGAAAAAATACACAGTGCTTCCCCCTCTCATTCAAGTGGCTTTAAAATTGTAACCAAAATGGTTTCAGACAGCTAATTATATAGATACCTAGTCAATTTATGTGTACTTACCTAGTATTTTTCAGTTCTCAGTCATACTAAGATTATTCAGCAGAGTTCAAAGGCTGTAATTTTCTCTAATTTATTCTGCATGCAATTCCTCCCTGCCCTCTGAGTCTAGTTAGTGTTACCATACGAATTTTTTCAGTCTCGTGTTGGTCTGTCTTCACCCACACCCACCCCACTAAAGCTGGAGGTTCCGTCAGTAACACAGGTGAGTAGGATAAACTCAGAAGGGTCTCGGGCGATTGCCGATTGCAAGACGGAGTTGTGGAGGGCAAGGGACCAAAGAGAAATGAAATAATGGAAGGGCCCGAGGAAAAAGCAGGAACAGGAGCAAGAAGAGAGCTCTTTCAGTTCTGCCTGAACTCTCTCCTCTTCAGATTGTGGTCCATCTGACGGAGGACTTGCTGTCCCGAGCCTCCATGACAGTGGTGAACGGCCGCCCCACTCTCACTATCAATGTCGCCACTGCGCGGGAGCACTGGCTGGAGGGGATGCTGAGACACGAAATTGGTATGAGCATGGCATCAGTTCTGCAGGCAAAGGGGAGTACTTGCATGCATTCTTTCTTACTTCACAGTGATGGGCTAGGCACTGGATGGATACAGAGAGAAGGAACATCCCTATCCAAAAAACCTGTGCAGGAGGTGTGCTAAAGGGAAGGAGAAACCTTTTAATCCCTGCAGCATGCAGTAAAAGGATTCCTAGGGTTCATGTACATTAGCGTTTTAGGTCAGGTCCAGAGTGAGCTTTTGAAGTAAGCCTGCCAGCCAGTCCCACTTAGTGCACCGAGGTTCCCAAGCCAAAGGAATCTTGGAGAGGCAAAGTGTAATCCTTTCAGATGATGCAAGCCCAGAGGCTTTGCTCCAGGGCATACCTTCTGTGCTGTCACTGTTCAGTGAGAGCAATTTTTTTTATAACTACTCTGGAGTTAAGGGAAACAAAAATAGTGTGACGGTTCAACCTCAGCTCCAGCCATGTCACTTTACAAACCTACTCCTGTCACGCTGCACTGCTTACAAATATAGGCATGCTTTAGGTATGAAGACTACCCAGTGATCCCTAAACTGGTGTAAAATTGCTTTGGTTTTGCATTACACAAGG
The DNA here is from genome assembly GCA_013400915.1 of Pardalotus punctatus. NCBI lineage: Eukaryota > Metazoa > Chordata > Aves > Passeriformes > Pardalotidae > Pardalotus > Pardalotus punctatus. Next base: position 18,285 of record VZTX01023506.1, read on the forward strand.
TTGGCCTAGCCCTGCAGAAAATGTCTACAAATTTTTCAGTGCATCTGCTTTAATAAAGTACATAAAAAATGGATAAACTTGGCTGGTGCCTGAAAATCAGCTGGAGAATAAGCCTTGCAATTTCCCAGAACCACTGTCACACACATTGTAAGGGGACACAGCATCTTCTGAGGCTGCAAGTAGAACAGTTTAGTCACCTTCAGGAGGCAACATTTCTGCCCCTTTACTTTGATTTTCCTTCCTTCCGTTCCCTACGATGCCTAGCCTATGCCAGAGACAATTCAGCTTTTAAGACACTTCTGGAAGTTCCTTTCTGCAGATTTAGAAAGTCAAGTCCTCCTAACAGTTGCATTCCTTAGGCATTTTCAGGAATTTCACTTGCAGTCAGCAGGTGAATATTTGCATTGTGTATCTATCTCTGACAAAATTCTCTGTTGTAGACAAGGCTAAAGTCAACATTTTTCCCAGTGCCCAGTCCTACCAGCTCAGAGTTCTGAAATGGGCATCTCCTTACATATTTTATAATTTTTTGTTAATCATTGGATACTACTGTTCTAAGTGCCACATTCCTTTTTTTTCCTCAGGAACTCATTATTTTCGGGGTTTTAACAACAACAGCCAGCCTTGGTGCAACCGGAATGGACGCAGAAAACACGGGTTAAAACCAATCAACCCTACAGAAGAGGGGCTAGCGAGCATTCACAGTGTCCTGTTCCGCAAAGACCCTTTTCTTTGGAGAGCTGCCCTGCTCTATTACACAGTGTACCAGGCCAGCCAAATGTCCTTCAGTCAGCTTTTCCAGGATGTGGGGAAATTTGTCAAGGACCCCAATACTCGGTGGGATTACTGTGTACGGGCCAAGAGAGGGTGGACTGACACTTCACAACCAGGTGCGTTCCCTATTTGTTTTCTCTTTTTTAGTACTTCAGGGAGGTTTTCAGAACACACACAGAGCTCCTTAATCATGCCACACAGTAAAGCCTTTGCAAAAGGTAGAGATAGGACTCTCCACATTCTGAAATGGGGTCTCAGGTATTCTGCTATGGAAAATAAGGCTGAAAATGCTCATGAGTGAGACATTCAAGCTGAATAAGTAAAGGATTATTTTTTTTTTCTTTGAAAGTGGAATGTAAATGCAAAACTTTGAAAAAGTTCATACTCACAGTTTGACCTGCTTTCTAGAGATGTAATGTTGCCTGTGGTTATTTGCAGGCACTATCTTCTATGCTTGATTTCTTTTTCTGGCTAGTGGGTTTTGCCTTCTAGCTAGTTTTTGGAAAGGTTTTCAAAGTCAGGGATATAAATATCTAGTTTTTAAAAATAAAATTGTTCTGCTCATAATGGCTTCTGAGAACATGCCTTGACCAAACACTGATACAGTGCAATATATCTCCATTCCTTTCAGGTTGTTTCAATAAGGACCAGGTGTACTTGGATGGCATCCTCCGAATCCTGAGATACAGGGAGTCCATTGATTTCCATCTTCTGACAGCCCTTGGAAAGGTGACTGAACTCATTATTCCCCAAGGGTACAGTTTTATCATTTCAGCAAGCCTGCCTTTAATGAGCTATGAGTCATTGTGCTTTGTTTTACTTTGATCTAGAATTCTCTGCTCTGTGCAGCACCTTCAATTACACTGTACAAGTTGCAAGTATTTTGAAGTCCTAAAAATTTCTACCAGCTTGTCCTCGTTCTTCACTTAGCAGATTAAGATTTTATGGTCATATTTCTCAGACTTTCCTCCCTTTATGGGGTACTACCTGACTTGTGGTACAACAGACTGCCTGGGCCGAGCAAGACAGGTAATAGATAAGGTGGTGGTCCTAGCAGAAAACAGAATTAACCATTTGACTTTAATGCACCCCCTTCCACCACAAAGAGTATTTCACCTCAAAGTTCTCTCAATGATGGCAGGTGTTTTTCAAAACAGGGGTTATTTCCCCAGAATAATGGTATTTCTATATTCACAGAATGTATTTTAGGCTCATTGTAACTGTCACGGCTTGTTTATTCTCAAAATCATCCTAAAAAGTGCAGAAACTTTGTCACACTTCCTGAACCAAATCCTTGGGTTGCTAAGCTTTCACAGTTCATAAAGCAGAGTTCATACATAAACGGGGGGTCAAATTGACACTGAGCTTGAATTTAGAGCTGGTAAACCAACATTTCTGCCTGCTAAGCAATCAATGGGTGATAAAGGGAAGGGGCATATTATGATAGAGGGTGTTGGTCCACATTTAAGTTTTCCCTTTACTGTTGGCAACATCCATATTGATGAGCAAGAGCTATTTAAGAAGTTAGGAAGCTCTGAAAACTAAATCACACCGTCAAATAAGTCTGCAACTTTCTTCTCTGAAATTTCCTTTTGCTTTAAGCCTGCTTAACTCCACACAGCTTCTGCCTGCTAAACTACTGAACATACACTGTTCCTTTACTGCTTTATGCCTGTCTGTCTTCAGGGTGTCTACAGGGTTGGCAGGCCACTTCAAAAACATACCAAGTCATTCTCCATAGAATTACAGATTCCACTATGATCCACATTGCATGGCAATGCAATATTAAGAGTCTACAAGCAATTTATTTCTAGCAGTATGATAATTTAAAGGTTTAATTAATTAATTAATAAAAATTTAATTAATTAAATTTTACAACTCCTAAAATCAAGGGATCTTAAAATGTATTCTGAATGTTTTTGCTGCAGACATCTGCAGTCAAACTGGAAATTTGTGTATCAGAAGAATGTCTGCTATCAGCATCAGAGATTAGTTGAGGTCTGCAGCGACCTCCCAACATCATCTAGTCCAACTTCCATGCTTAGGCAGTGTCAGCCAGAGCAGTTTGCCATGGACCATATCCAATTGGGCTTCAACTATCTCCCCTGATGGTGACTCCACAACACCTCTGGGTGGCCTGGGCCAGTGTTTTTCCACCCTCACTGTACAAGTGTTTTGTGTTCAGATGGAATTTTGCACATTTTCACTGGCACCAGTTGCCTCTTGCCCTGCCGGTGTGTGCTGGTGAGAAGCGCCCCATTATACACACTGACAAGATTCCCGTGAGCTTGCTTTTCTCCAGGCTAAACAGTTCCAGCTTTCTCAGCCTTTCCTCATAGGAGAGATGCTCCAGTGCCTTAATCATCTTAGTGACCCTTCACTGGGCCCGCTCCAATATTTCTGTATATTCTCATGAAATAGAGAAGTATAAAACTTGCACTGGGATCTAGCCTAGTGGTTTATCACAACTTTAAATGGAGGATTTATTTGGTTTTTTTAGGGTGGAATAGGAGGATCAGGTTGTTCCAAAGGGAATATTAAGCTTGGCTGGCATGTCTTCCAGGTTAGAAGAAGAAGCACAGGATTTAAACGTAAGGAAGCCCAGCATTTAGTGGGAAAAATTTGCATTGCCTTTTCAAGATTCCCAATGTTGTATTGTAACAAGTGAGCTCATCTTTCTCAGCATGCCTACCTTGGGTGTATTTTCATTGCAAATAGAATAAAGGTATGAACATTACAGAAAAATGAAGCAGTTAGTATTTCTGACATAGTTTCTGTGCTTTAGTAGGTAGTTACCGCAGCTGTAAAATCAGAGCACTAATTTCCGTGTGAATGTATTTAAATTTATGCTGAAATTTCTGTGTCCTCTGTTCTCCTCTGGGTGCTATAGAGATTTGGCTGATGGAGGCAGCCATACCTGCCTGATGCTTCTGACATTGCTTATAGCATAGAAGAGTGTGGTGTGTGAAAACAGGATGCATGCAAGATGTTCAACTCCTAGAAGTGACTAAGGAAAACACTTGAAACCTGAGAAAAGATGCTTCTTAAAAGGGGCAGTTTAAAAACTTCACAGGAAATAATCAAATACAGGAAGCGCTGCAAAACATTGATGTGGTAATTGCATGCAAATAATGCTGAAGAGAAATAGAATGCAAGTATTGGGTGCACCTGAGTATAGCATAACTACCAGAGTTTTAAAAAGTAAAAGCAGCAAAATATCACCTACTACTGTGTTTTCCAAGAAACATGAGCACATTACAAAGAGCATAAGTAAGCCTGTTTTAGCATCAGTCTTTTTTATCTAGTGCAATAACTAATTACATGTGGTAAGAAGACAACCTTTTTCCACAAGAGGATGGGATTATGTTTGTGATCTCCTCAGGATGGCAACTTTGCCAATTTTTTAGCAATTGCAAGGACTGGGGAAATGCATCGAATTCAAACCATACCTCAGGTTACAGATACATATTTCTTAATTGCAGCAGTAACTGAAACCTCTGAACAGAAATATGAGGGGGGAAGGATCCTTTTCCTTTCCTTAGGCAGGAAAAGAAGTAGAATTTAATTGCATGTGGTGCTGTGTCTCCAGACTGAGAGGAGGTGGTATGGTTTTGTATAGCTCCTCTGTATCCACTTCTAAGTAAGTTAATTAGGTGTAATGCCACATGATCTTCAAACAGCAGTATCTTAGGGACTTGAATAAGCCTGGGCAGGGGTGTATGTTTGTTTTCTTAATTGGGTGCATCTTGTCATTGCAACTAGAAAAGCACGCTTGTGTACTCAGATGCAAATTGATTCTCTTTGTGGACTTTGTTTCAATTATCGTCGCTGAGATATGCCCCTGTCTTTATTGATCAGGTTTAGCAATCTGGATTACACTGTCCTGTCTTTCCAGAAAGCCCTTCTGTGCCCCTTGCACTTTGGTGAACCCTCCATGTGCACTTTAGTCGGTGCTGAATAGAAACCATCACCTGCCAAGAGTGCAGGCTGCTTCTAGGGAACCCAGACTGTGCAGTGCTCAGCTTCTTAGAAGAAACATGGGGCAAAAAGGTTGGAAGGAGCAGGCTCCACTCAAGCCACCTGGCACAAACCTCCTGTGAAGAAATAGGACGTGCCAGATAGTAAGCACAGCGAGGCTGGTGGGCTTTGCCAGTGCATATGCTGCTGTCTGCAGGGTGCCCAGAACACACAGCTTGGAGACAAAACAGCAACCACACAAATTTCATCACACTGGACAGCTGCCCAAGGAGTCCTGCTCTGTGCTTCCATGGCAGCTTGTGTCCAGGCAAAAGCATTCATCCTTTCTGGACTATCATTCACAGCACCTTGAGCTACTATGATTAGAAGTCCTAGCTTTTAGAATCATAGGACTGTGAAGATAGAAATATCCATTTTCTTTAGGAAAAAATGCTATCAGGTCCTGTAATAGCTGGAAAATATTTGAGTTTGGCACCAATACCCAGAAGGCTCTGATGCCATGCGGCAAACCCAGTCTCCGCGCTGCTACTGAATGGGGAAAACAAAAGAACTAAATTTGGGATGCTTAGGTCTTGTTTATGATGCAGTTAGTTACTAGAAGTGCATTTTAATTTTGCTTTGCATAAGCACATTTGCCAGTGAAAATTAAACAGCAGAGTTCAGGTCAGCTGGCACCATGCATTTCCCAAAATCTACTTCCTGTGCCATGCCTGTCCTGCACTCCCTTTCTAGTTCCTTAGTCTTTTGCACAGTGGTTTTTCCATTCTCATGTAAATCTTTCCGCCTTGTTGAGAAGATATTCCAGGAGTCACATATGCTCCATCCTTTCCCACTCTATTCCTGCAGCTGCTGTGGATGATTGTCATTCACATTCCTGCAAGTCTGTTTACTGATTGAATCAAAAGCAGAATCAGGAATTATGAAGGCATTTGCTAAAATTATGCTTTTTTTGCATCTTCCACTGAAGCACACAGTTGCTCATGTTTCCAAAGAGTTCTCCAAGATTTTAAACTCCCCTGCTCTGAAATATTTTCTCATTTACAGGAAAGAATTTATAGCAGCAGCAGAGAAGCAACAGGACCGTATTGCTAAACTGACCCATATCCTTCCTTACAGATCTCATATGAGGATGTGGATCGTCTGAAAGGATTAGCTGTGATTGAGAACATGAGGGTGCCACACTTTTTGCAAGACCATGCGCGGTACATGGAACACTTGAAAAAGATCATGGAAGTCAATGAGCTGACTGATGAGGAGCTCCAGGATCTCATAAATTAACAGTATTAGACCGCCATTCACTTACTGTGTGAGGATGTAGAACTGGACTTCCCAGACCTTGCAAAAAGGGACTTATGAGGGATGGGAGGGAAGAGTGGCCGGAATATGTGGAATTCCGAAAAAGCCCCTGTATGTCCTTTTGCATTGTGATTGTATACTGCTTATTTTTTAAAGGGATTGTGCATTTTGGTAAAATTTGGCTTGGAAGTTCCTCTTCAGTGATCTGTCTAATCATCTACACTGTTTTGTATGCTTGGTATAGTGCTTGGTGCTGTCTCTTGTAATATTTTGCCTTTTCCTACCCAGGTTTAAAGGCGGGGGAAAGAAGAAAGAGAAGAAATTCCCCCTTAGTTCACTTTTGTTTGCCTTATCTTTGGTCATAGCTGTCACAGTTCATAGCAATAGAACTGCTGTAAATTATGCTGCATTGCTGTCTGCATAACTTTCCCATTTCGTCATCATTGCAATGAAAACAAAGTTTAAAAACAGTGCACAGAAGCAGGTCTTTGTGCCACAGGATCAAAGTCCATAATATTACAAAAAGTTTCAGGTTGTTTTTTTTTTTAGTGAGAGAATTAGCATTTTTAAAAAAGAGAGAAAAAGGTGGGTATTGCTGTTTTAATAACTTTAAGCAGGCAGCAAAGCTTTCCCCTTCATTCCCTCAAAAAGTTGTTACACTGTTCCACATCTTTATGTGTATAGTACATGTTTCGGGAAGCTGAATTCTGGAAAGGGCCTCCCTCCTTTGAGGACAAGCATAGCATTTCTAGGAAATTCAGCAGTGTTTTGGAAGGAGGCAGTGTTTTGGAAGGAGGATCAAGCAAAACTGTGATTTCATGACCTATGGTTCTAAATAAATTCAGGAACACAGGGCCATGATCCAGCCCAGCAGGCAACACTCACTTCTTCATTGGGTCACCTGAGCCTACAGAGGATCAGGTCACGTTTTTGAGCAGTACCCCCACACTACGGCAAGCTTGAGCTTGCAGAGCTCATTTCAGAATCAAGATGTGACTGGGGGAGAGAAGACGACTCTCAAGTGCCCTATTCCTGTGTTCCAACAGAAGTGCTGCACCACTCTGAAGCAACTTTACCTCTGTTCTAACTGCTGGTGCTATATCCAGGACCAAGGAGAGAAAGCCCCTCACAGCAAGGAGCTTTCTCTAGTCACATGATGAATAACTTAGATGATGCAGGAGGACTTAATACATAAACTACGAAAATTGATTCTGGAGTATTATGGAATCATTGAGTCAAAGTGTGTAAGTATTCTGACAAAGGGTTTTGTTTTAGTAGAAAGCATTTTACAAGGTCTCCCCTGAATGTCTGGGAAGCAGCTGTGGTCAGAGAGGCTGGGCAGGCACTAGTGGGAGCCTTGTACAGGGCTTATGCCCGTTTTAACCCTGCTGCTTTTGCCCACTGGTAACAGGCCTGGCATGGTATAAGGTGAGTAGATGGAGCCAAGTTTTCCTCCACACCATATTTGCATGGACCTGAGCCACAGCATCCCTCCCCCTGTTCTTCAATGAAACAAATAGAGTAACTCTCCCACCTTGTTTTACACCCAGGATATTACCAAATTTTACAGTAAAATCTTGAGAACACATTTTCTGATCCATAGGAAAAATCTGCTTTTCCAGAGGAAAAGCTGCTGGTTGGCTAAGAGGTCTGAAGGTTTAGGAATAGTCCCATAAAAGCAGCTGCCTTTCAGATACTATTGCAGGATGTTTGCAGTGGCTGGCTGATTGCTGCAAAAAAGAAAATACATTCAACAAGCATAAATTTACTAAATTTAGTTATTTTCAAGGCAGGGACTGAGAACTGCTTGCAGCAGCCTTAATTTTGTGTTGTCAGTATTGTTCAGGAGCTGAAAGCATTTCAGCCTCTGTATGCAGAAGTAAAAGCCCTATTTTCTCTCCTTCCCCCCTTCAGGCTGTCTAGTTTGATCACTGGTGACTTTGCCTGCCCAGCTTTGTTTTAGAGCTGCGCAGAGCAGACACGGTGTTGCAGGAACCATTTGCAGTCAGTCACTCTCACATGTACTCCAGATTTTGGCTCCTTTGCCAGAAACAGCAAGAAAGCCACATGTGACTGAAGTCAAGCCAAGGATTACAGTCAAAAGCCATCTTCAGAGTAAACTAGGCAGAGATTGTTTGAGCTACACCATGCAAAAATCTGGCTCACTTTGCAGACTCTGGGGTATGCAAAAGGAACACTCCTTTCAGAAAGGAACAGTTTTAAACTGATTTTATTCTGACAGAAGAGATCCCTGCCTTTCTCCTGTGACTTCTACATAAGCAAAGTGGTCTTCCTCCTCCCGCAGTAGTAGCATCATTTTCTAAGTGCACGTGCATAATGTGTCTTCAAAACCAGGAGGCTGTGCTAATCACCCTATTTTCCCACAAAATGCCATGCCTGACTCTTTTTACCACTCTGTAGCCCTAAACACTACTACAGGCCTTTTTGCTTTACTTGAAGATCTGCATCACCTGTTTTGCAAAGCGGTAGGTGTCATTAAACTTCCATTCTTCATTATTTGAGAAATAGATTTGCCTGGTGCAAAGTTTGGAGTCTGGAAGTGGTCAGTATCAATATGTAGCAATAGGCGAAGCTATCAGGTTCTGTTTTTGGCATCAGATGTGTCATTCCTCCTTTATAAAGGTGTTTCAAATTTTGAAGTGTAGCTTTTGTGAATTTTCCTGAATTTTAGTTTTTCACTGTGAAGAGGCTGGTTACTGAGTCGTGATACTGGAGTTCTGTGATAGAGTGTGTGGACAGCAGTGGTGAGCTCACATCACTTCAGTTTCTTGGTGTCAGTGCTGTGTTGGCAGCCTTTTCTGGCTGGCTTTGTTGCTTTGCTGTGTACCTATGTCTTGCTATGTTATTCCTATACAGAAACCTGGTCAACATTGGAAAAGCCTCCCATTTCACCAGACCAATTTTGAAAGGCATTTTATACAACTTTTACAAATAAAGGCAAAATAATGACAGAGATGAGAGTACTGAAGTGTTAGATCGTGTTGTGTGAGCGCGTTACCCTCTCCAATGGCCTCAGCTCTATGGCAACTTGGACACCCTACCTTGTGTATGGAAGAGGTGCCTTTCTGACTCTGTTTTCTAAAACATTACCTGGGGTTGGAGTCACTAAAGGTCTGTTGAAGTCTTACGCTGGGTATAGCTCTCCCTGCTCAGTCGGAAGGCCTGGCTGCTCATGAGGAAATTATCCTCCTTTTTTCTAAAATATGGTCTGAGGCAGTGTGAGCCTCTTTGCTCTGGTGCAATTCCCAGCACCATCCATGTGGGAAATGGCAACTCCAAATGTTCCACTTCAACATTTTCATCTGTCCCCCTCCTGCTGTTTCATTTCAGCGCTCCCTGTCCCCCTTCAGTGCTTCCTGTCCCCTCTCACATTATAGAAAATGCTTACTTATCTCCAGGGAGCTCCCTCACGTGCAGATAACATTTAAGGGCTGTAGGTCCTTTTTAATAGAAATATTTTAAAAGTCAATTGCTGATTTGCCTTGCAAGACCACTAAGTATTGTGACACCATATTCCCCTTCCCAGAGAATCTAGAAAACACAGCCTGAAATTAGTTCCCCCCCTAGGCTCCCAAATCACCACTGTTCTCCTTTGCCCAGTGCATCCCAGATACTCCTTCTACAGCATCAGCAGGGTGAAACATAACATTCAGCCAGTGTTGGGCAGGTGTATTTCAGTACTGAATAAATCTCACATTTGTTACAGGTGATCTGCAGGACTAATGCAGATCAGAAGGCTTTTTTGCAGCACTCAAGTGCCAGGCTTGTGAAGCTGGATGCTCTGCCAGCAGTTCCAGAAGCAACCTAAGCACCAAGGTTCTCTGAAAGGAGGGAAAGATGGAAATCATTTATGCTGGAAACCAGTATGGAAATCTGGCAACCCATGAATCAGAGGGGAAGCTGAGAGAGACCTTGTCAAACCCAAGAGAAAGGCAAAAGGAAACAGCCAGAACAGTTATTTTGTTTTTAAATTTAAACAATTTTAATTTAAAATTCTTACGTATTTATTTTGTTGGCATGTTGTCTGTTTTTTTTAAGGGACTAGTAATTTAAAAGTGTCTTAATTTTCATAATATATTAATACAAAATTAACTTAGGTTTTTTTCAGTATGCAGTTTTAAATGAAATAGTCTATTTTTAAGATACAGAAGGGAGAATCTATTTTGGCTTTGTTGAACGATTACAGACTTCTCACTAGTGAAAGTCTATAAGAGATTAAATCCAGAAAATCTGGATATCGAATTTTAAACCCATTCATTTCCATTGATTCAATTACAAAAAGATGTCATCAGAATTACCCTTCAAGGCATAGCCTTACCCTTCCCATTAAAGTTGTCTAAATTAATTTTTTATGCTGCTGCTGAAATATTTTGTATCTTTCCCAGTTGCACAGTGCCTCTGAGGCACTTGAATCATCTTTTCCTGAGGTGTCTATTGACATGCAGGGTGAAGAACAGCATTATTTCAGCTCTTTAGATAGTTAGGAAACTGAGGCTGATGTTAGAACTGCACTGTCCACTGTGTGAAGAAGGAAAGAGCAGGGGCAGAGAGCCCACAGGTAGGGCTCTCATGAGTGAGTAGGACTGGGTTTAATACACATGGTTTTGAAAAGAAAAGATTCCTGAAAAAAGTTCCTAAAAACATCAGTGGCAGAAGAAACGCAGATGGTGGCACAGGAGGGGCTGGCACGAGGCCACAGTCCTGCTGTCATATGCTGCAGGGTCAGAGCAGCATGGACACCTCCCACAGGGACCTTCTCCACTGGATCTGTGTGATTCCATTGCACAGCTACTCCAACAGAGCAGAGCTGCGCTCGTGTTCAGGCCCTGTCCCAGCAGTGCCCTGGAAACGGCACTTAGAGGGTCTCATGTTTGTACTTCTGGGCACAATTTCCATCCCATGGCACATTCCAAGCAAGACACCTGTCAGGCTGTTTTCTCCAGCTTACTGGCTTATTTCTCCTGTTTGACTTTTGTCCTGGTCTTTAGCATTTATCCATCAGGCTGGTCTTTTGGAATCCTAGTCCTTCACATTCCTTTTTATCTAATGAATACAATTCACTACCATATCATGAATCTCCTAGCCTAGAAAGTAAATTCATTCCCACCCACCAAAAAATCCACAGGTGATTTGTGAGTCAGCTTCTTCCTCTCATCCTGGCAGTATTTTAAGGCTGAGATTCCCTGCATTTTCAATCTTCCTTTACTGCTTTCAGCAAAAAAAGCTTTCCCAGGTTTGTGGAGGATGTCACCAGCCACACAGGACCATGTGGAAAAGCATCCAGCTGTGATTCACTCCTCCATCTGTTGTCTCATTTCCATCCCTTCCCCTTTCCCAGTCTCTCTACTCCACACTCCTGCAGCTCCCAGCACCCTTGGCCAGACATTTCTCCACCCTTCACCTTAGGACCCTCCATGTTGCAGGTATGTCCTAGACAGGCATCACTTCGAGGAGCCCCCATGCCATTCCTGCCTGTCCCTTTGCATGCTCCTGCTATCTCTCCACTCCCCATGGGTTTGTAGTCTCTCACACATCCCTTCTACCCGCCTCACCAATTCTCTGAGGCTCCTGCACAGGTCCCTAGCTGTAGTGAGGGCAAAATAAATCCTTTTCCTTCTGTTTTGAAGTGAAAAATGTGCTTAAGTGTAGCTGTGGTCACAGGTTTCCAGTCTGAAGCCCTGCCACTTTCCTGCTGCAGACAGAAAGGAGCAATGGTGGGGAAATAAGGCTGTTGGGACAGGCACATTTCTAAGCATAAAGCAAAACATGATGCTACAAGCAGGTGCAGTGCTCTCCCTGTCCCAGAGGTGACCACAGGGAAAAGCACAGTGTGTATCAGCTGACCAGCACTGCCACCCTTTGGCTCTCCACAGACCCCTCCATACATCCCCCTCAGGGCAGGACAGAAGGCAGGGAACAAATGTAGCACAAGTGCTCCTCCTCCAGCAGCTTCCTGGCTCAAGGAGCACTTGGGTGGATGAGGACGGGGTGAGAAGTCCCTTTAAAGCTACTGGGGGAACCTCACGTTCAAAGAGTAGCATGACCACAAAATTGCTTGGTAAAAGGAGCAATAGTCCTACAGTTGAAGGAATCAGGTGAAGGTCCCCCCAAAGGAGGGTGTGCAAGAGTTCAGAGATGCCCAGCCAGGCACAGATGTGAGTGACCTTTGTGGAGCCCACTGAGAACTTCAGGCAATAAGAAGAGGGGAAGGTAAAGTGACCACCCAGCCACGAGGCAGCCTCTCTTGTCTACAGCATGACAAGGCATTAAGGAGGTCTGAAGAAGGAAGAGCTTCCCTGAAGACCACTCTCTAAAAACTGGTGGGACTGTGCTCTGAGAGCCTGGTGCTCCTTGTGTTTTCACATAAAGTTTGAGCAATGTTGCAGTTCAGGTCTGTTCACATTCCATTTTTTTTCCTTTCTAAATGAGGCCTTTCACCCAGCTGATAAAGAGAGACACATTTGGATGTCCCTCAGGCTGGGAACTCTCATCATGCAGGGTTATGAGATGGCCAGAAGTATGGGTCATCCAAGAGTCATTCAGCCACATATTTCCTACATGAATATGCAACATGTAAATACTTTGGAAAAAATAATTTTAGCTACTTTGATTTTACAAAGGAGCTTTTTCACTTCCAGATATGGAGGTAAAAATTACTTTAGGCTTAAAAACCAAAAAAAACAGGTAAGCAGACAGGAGCTCTGCAATTGTGGTCACATCCTGCTCTGTGGAACATGAGGTACAACCCAGGACTGCTGAGTGGTGACAGTAAGAGCTGTGCAATCTGCTGGCATGGCCCTCCAGTCTCCCTGAGAGCAAGCAATTTACAGAAACCCAGTGCTGCATCTCTTCTGGGGATGAAAAAACTGCTGCAGGCTGTTTCCCACAAAAGCCCTGATTCACAGTCAGCGTGACTCCTCACACGGGGGAGAAATTTGCATTTTGCTTGGGAAAAACAAAGACCATAAGCCTCCTATAAAGTTTTTTTTCCCACCTAGAAACTCTGTACAAAAGTGTGAAATCTGGAAGGAAAGTCAGAGGCCAGGAAATGCCTGCATGCCTTTGCCTTGCTTCCTTCAGCTAAGAAAAACTCATAACCTAAACATGGGACATTTCCATCTAATTTCTGAGCGCTTGAATTTATGATCTGACATGGTCCCAGGGAACAGCAACTGCTGTCCTGGGAGCTCTGCTTCCCATCCCATCCAGCTCCTGCCTGTGGCCAGCATGCTCCTTCAAGATAATAGTTTTAAAACCAAAAATCAACTCAGTCTCACGAGGCACCATTTAGATGTCTAGAAAAACCTTGATGTCCCCTGGACTGACCCTTTTCTGTCATTTTCTAGGAATCCTGAGCACTGACTCCCATGAGGGCTCAAGAGTGTTAAGACAAAGGCTGATTACCTTGCACAGTCAAGCTTCTACCCCTGCCTGCTGCACCAGGATTTATCAGGATTTATTTTTTTTATTTATTTAGTAGACATCAGCCTACTGCCGCCACAACCTAGTTCTTGGAAGTTCATCTCCAGGACAGTTATTTACTTGTGTTTTCTCCTCAGAGGTTTTTAGCAACTCTCCAAATTCTTCTGTATCATGCCTCCTTTTTTTAAATGGCTTGCAGCACTGCAGCGCAATGGCACTGCAAAGCCAAGTGACCAAATGGGCATTTGCCAAGGAAGTTCTTTTAAAAAGCCCATGGGACAATGCAGAGGCTTCTCCATGAAGCAAATGGGTCAGAGAAAATAGGAAAGGAAAATGATTTGGCTGAGAATAATTTTAAAGCTTTCACTGTGAGGAACAAAGGCCAAACACCAGACATGGCCCCCTCAGCCTTGGTGAGCTGGATGCTGCTTCAAGCTTTTCCAGAAGACGCTAAAAGGTAGAAACTCAAACAGGCCCTTCCAAGAGCTTCCTCTCCTGCCAGAAGGAGGAGTGAGCTCCATGCAGAAGCCACCACTGTGGTCTCACCAACCACAGCCAACACAGGGACCATGTGCTGTGTGTGCATCAGCTGTCACCATGTCCCCTGGGCAAGGCAGGTCTGAGGCTGGCATGTGTCAGCAGGAGACAAGAGGCAGCACTGTGCTGTAAGGAAGTGGCCAAGGCTCCATGTGTAGTGGGCATGGAAAAGCTCCAACAACCTTCACTTTGCACAGGTGAGATAAATGGCCTTACAAAAATCTAAACTTGGACCAAATCAGTCTGTAGCCATTGGTGATATTACTAATGAAGTAATAACCCTGCCTCACAAAATTTGGGCACCTGAAGGCACCCCAAGATGTGTAAAGTGTATCCAGCTCACTGCTTGTGTACCCCTCCTTAGTTGCTGCCTTCCCTGGCACTGCCTGGGTAATAAAGCCCCAGCCAGCTGGGCCAGCAGAGCTTCCATTGGGAGCATCTTGAAATAAAATTGCTATTCAGGTTTGCTCCTGCAGGGGCAAGAACACAACCACCACTTCAGCTTCTGAACAACCATAGCACAACAGATGTGCTTGGGAACTCCAAAATCCACCAGACTCACAACCACCTCATCCTCCTCCAGGATTATCAGAAAAAAAGCAAACAAAGCAAGTCTTTTAAAACCAGTGAGACCACAGTGAGGCACTGCTGATTGCCAACATGAAGTAACCAGGCACATACCTCATACAGATGCTCTGTGCAAGGCAGAATTCCACCTGTACATGTCCAGCTCCTCCATCTTCCTCCCTCTGACCTTGTAGGGCCCACCTTACTCCAAGGCGCCTTTTTATCCACCTTCCCAGAGCTCTCCACTGGGCTAAGGAACCTCTAGGCTACAAAGCAGCCGCATTAACTTTCCCTACAGCACACACATGGACTATGAGGGTAGCTCACATGGTTTCACAGCAGCAGCCCTGCTAATAGAAACTCATCAGCCAATGCAAGGGCCCCTGCTGCAGCTGTGAGCACTGTCACCTGCACAGGAGGCTGCAGGTGCTCTCTAGGCTTTGGTGCCTCTCCATTTATTTACACCCACACCAGAATAAATGGAATCTGGCCTTTCCAAGTTTTATTTCTAGAGCTATAAAATAATTTTGGCCTCCAAACATATTAATAGAAGGAAAACACGAGTGAGTGTGGTCTTGGGAATTTTACTGCCTCTCACCTCATGTAATATTCATTTGACCAAGGCAACTCTATTGCATCTTCACCTATATTTTGCAGTTATCCAGTAAAAGTTTCTTGGGGAATCTGGTGCTGCGCAAATTAGAAGAGGGCAGCAAAGCTGTGCCTGATTGAAAAAGACAAAGTGTTAGCAGGGATCCAGAATGAAAGCTGGAGCCAAGGACTTCTGCTAGTTTAATGACCAGAGATAAGTGCCTGCACCTCCCGTTTTCAACAGAGAATGTTGAGCAACTAAAGATACATTTTTGGTCTCATGCTCTGAGCTTTCAGCCATTCACTTAACCTCTTGGAACATCCACGAAAACTCCCTCAGTCTGAGAGTCACCCCCAGGCTATGCCACCTTTTTTGGGGCTTAGTTCTGCATACAGGCAGAAAAGTTGTTCAACTGTGTGTGTTTGCATGGGAATTTATTTAGTTGTTGAGAAATTAGTTATTATTGAGTCATTAGAAATGAGGTGATATCTCAGAAAGTTAAAGTAATAAAAATACCACAAGAATATGATACTGTTTTGCTCTAAAACCCTCAGTTTCAACATCTCCTTTGGTGTGCCATTGCTGTCAAGAGTAGTGAGTCATGCCAGAGAACTTTCCTTTCCACTCAGCAGCAAAATGCGTGGTCATGTGCAGCCCGGAGCAGCAGGCCCTGGGGTAGTGGGCAGCTCAGCGTCTTTCACACTCAGGCTATTTCTCTTGCTGAATTGCTTTTTCCAGTCCTAATATGTTTCCCTTCTAGGTCACTGGTAATTAACTGCTGCATGAAAAAACTCATGTAGGTGGCAAATTCAATGCTTCATTCCTGGCACTGCTGTGGCAGGGCACTGACTGAAGTGCCTTCACCCAGGACATGCACAGAACCCAAACCTGCTTGGAGGCAGCCCCCATCCCTGCCATGGGCACAACAACCACATGCTGTATTTAGAGCCCTGTTGTGGCGAGTGAACCAGGCTTATGCAGCAACCAGGCTCAGGAAAGGGATGCATAACTGCCTGGTCTGCCAGAGGGAGAAACTGAAACCCCTTAAAAAAGTCAATGGGCCAAGGTCAGTGCATCACGTGGGTCAGCCCCTGCAGTGATGACATGAATATGGGCTCATCTGTAGACCTTCCACTGGTGCATGGCCTGTTTCACCTCAGTGCAGAGCTCAGAAAGACCCATGGCTACATCTCACTGATAACAGCTGCAGGGCCAGAGGACAAGGGCTGCTCCTGTGAGATCCCCAACAGGGAGCAAAGGGCACTGGAGAAGTGGGCCTGGCTATGCTGAAGAACAAGCTGGTAGTTTCCCAGCTCCTGAAAACTATTGGGCAAGAAAACCCAGCACTGAACATTGCACCAAACAACAAGACAAAGCCAAGTTCAAGGAAGCTATTCTGGGGCAAAAGGCAGGAGCATAAGGAAGGAGGAAGGGAAGGATGGGGGGTGCCTACATGGCGCTACGGAGGAAGGGTGTTTCTCTAGGCTGGGGCAGAGGGACCACTCAGATCTCACTGCAGGTCACATAGGAACCAGCTCCAGCCACTTTTGCAAGTGTTGAACAGCATTTGCAACTTGTCAGGAATTCCCATTGTGTTTCTCTTTTGGGGCCCTCTCTTATTACCTCAATTTACAAAGAGGCAAAGGAAAATAACCATCACCTCACACTCCCCCTCCCAGCAAAGCCCTGCTCAGCTACATTTTAGCGAAGATCCTGTACAGTATTAAAAGTACACTTTATTTTCTGTACAATTCTCATCCAAATTTCAGGTGTGATAATGTCCACCGTGTCCCCAGAAAAAGTTGCAGATTGTTCTGCTGCCATGAGACTCTGTTCAGAACTGTCCAGAAGGGGCACAAAGCCAGGACCACCAAAATCAAGTGCTGATGCTTTCCAGGTGCAGGGAGGAGAGCAGGAAGGGGGGAGAGGGGAGGACAGTCCTGCTCTGCTGTGGAGTCGTGAGCATCCAGAGCCTTCCCCAGGTGGCACAAGAGGCACCCTCAAGTTCACGTCATCGTTCATGCTTAGTGTGGGAGTCATTGCGTTCAACCGTCACCCCATTCCCGTTCCGCGTCACCTCCTTCCTGTTCCAGTCCTTTTCCAGGTAAAATTCAGCGAGCACGGGGCAGTGGTCTGAAGCCACCCCACCCCAGGACCAGTTATCAGGGATCCATGGGTTTGTAAGCCCTTCTCGCACGACAGCCCAATGGCCTGCATCAAAGAGAATCACAAAGGAAAAGTTAGGTGATATTGCCCAAATTGGACACACAATGCTACCCTAACTGAAGGTTACACGACCTCGCTCAAGCAACTCTACCTGTGAAAACCTTTTTCAAGCTCCGACTGATCCAGATATTATCTAGCGACTTGGACCCTTGCGGGTTCTTTGTGCTGATGTTGGTGAAGGTGCTGGAGGGGACTAGGTGGTGGAACTTCTCCTTCCTCAGAATGTCATGGTCACTACTGTCTGGGGCTTGGTTAAAATCTCCAAGGATTATTACATCTTTTTCTCCTGGAAAACAGGAAAAATAGAAAAGAATGGGAGGAATGGACATCCATCATTCAAGCACAAGAGGATAAATGCAAGGAGGAAAAACACAAATGCTTAATAACAAAAGTGACTTTACTCTGAACTCCTAAAAGAAATGCTGTTTAAAGCCTTTTTACTGACTATTTACTCATGGCCATTCTCTTCCTGACAATAAAACCAGCCGGTACACATGTGATGCTTGGTTTTAAATATAATTTCATTTATTATAGAGTCACAGAATCATAGAAAATGCTGAGTTAGAAGAGACTCATAAGGATCGTTGAGTCCAGCTCCTGGTCCTGCACAGGACACCTCAAGAGTCACACCATGTGCCTGAGAGCTTCGTCCAAACGCTTCTTGAACTTAGACAGGCTTGGTGCTGTGACCACTTCCTGGGAGAGCCTGTTCCAGTGCCCAGCCCACCACTGGGTGAGAAAACTTTTCCTGATATCCAACCTAAACCTTCCCTAACTCAGCTTCATGCCATTCCCTGAGGTGCTGTCACTGGTAACAAGAGTGAAGAAATCAGTACCTGCCTCTTCTCTTCCTCTCTTGAGGATGTTGAAGACCACAATGAGCTCTCCCCTCATTCTTCTCCAGGCTGAACAGACCAAGTGACCTCAGCCACTCCTCACACATCTTCCCCTCAAGGTTCTTCACCATCCTCATGGCCCTCCTTTGGACACTCTAACAGTTTAATGTCTTTTTTGTATTGTGGCAGCCAACACTGCCCCCAGCCCTCGAGGTGAGGCTGCTCCAGTGCAGAGCAGAGTGGGACAATCCCCTCCCTTGCCCAGCTGGCGATGCTGTGCCTGATGCCCCCCAGGACAGGGTTGGCCCTTCTGGCTCCCAGGGCACTGCTGACTCATGTTCAACTTGCCATAGACCAGGACCCCCAGCTCCCTTTCCAAAGTGCTGATCTCCAGCCTCTCATTCCCCAGTCTGTCTGTACATCCAGGGCTGCCCCATCCCAGGTGCAGAATCCAGCACTTGACCTTGTTAAACTTCACAAGGTTGGTAATTTCCCATCTCTCTAATTTGTCGAGATCTCTCTGCCCTCAAGGGAATTGACAACTCCTCACCATTTAGTGGTGTCTTACTTAGTATTCCTTCAAGTCCCATGTCCAAGTCATTACTGAAGGTGTTGAAGAGATCTGGGCCAAGGAGGGAGCCCTGGGGAGCCCCACTAGTGACCAGATGCCAGCCTGATGTCACCCTATTCTTTGTAATTCTTTGTGCCTGACCTGTGAGCTGGTTGCTCACCCAACACATAACATGGTTATCCAGTTGTGTGCTGGGCATTTTGTCCAGAAGGATACTGTGAGAGACAGGATCAAAAGCTTTACTAAAGTCCAAATATTGGTGTCTTTTCCTCGCTATTCTTAATAACAACAAACTTAAAGACAAGCAGTTGTAGTCTCAGAGGTTTTTAGAAATCTGTGCCTTTGTAACACCTGTTGGCTTTAACTCATCCTGACATTTTTTAAAATAGATTTTCTGTAAGAGTCAAGGACACTTCTGTGAGGAACCCAGGAAGACACAGCCTTATGCTGGTATATACCACAGTCCCAAAAGTGTAGTGCTCATTCTAACCTCTGCATTGAAGAAATCCCCAGGAATAGGACCAAGGAGCAGTCTGCAAGCCTGATGTCAGATGAGTTGAGAAACCACACAGACACTCCCTAACTACAGCAACTTTCTTTTGCCTGGCTGACTGAAGGGATACTGCTTAAATTTGAACATAAAATGGCATCAGCTGCATTTTGTTTCCAACCCTAATGAGTGAGAATAGAAACCCCGGACCCTAATTTCATGTCCACATTGTTCTCTACCATACTCAGTGCTCTGGATAAACCTCCTCGTTTTTTACTGTTGCTGTAGAAGTCGCCATCCAGGAGAGGGAGCACAATCTCAACAAAATCTATTCCGCTTCTATCCTGCTCTGCGAGAAAGATGAGCTGAGAAAGGGCAAGAGAGCAAGCAAGACTGATGGCATATGACTTACAAACACTTCAAAACACACTGCTTTCTGAGATGCAGAGGGGCAATGAATAGTTAGTGAAATTACTAGTGGTTTCTCTACCCTTTGCAAGTCACAAATCATATTGTAAATAACATGATGTTTAACTATTCTATAAAGCATTCATGACAGCAGTCTTCCCACCTTCGGAAGAAAAGAAACCCACCTGAATCTGAACCTGAGTTATTTTAAGTTCCATCAGAACCCAAAAGAAAAAATCAGCCCTTGTCTAATGGAATGACTGTTCTTGCTGTGAGTTGGTGGTTTTGCATGCATCTCATGACAAAGATCTCTTGCAAGATCTTTTGCTTGGCAGGACCAGGAAGCCTGAAATGTAAGTTTGGTCCTTCAGTGCTAACACTTGCTTAATGGCCCAGGCAGCACTCATCTCCTTCCATGCTTTCAGTTCCACCCTATAAGTGAGAAAAGGCCATTACAGAAACTCTGGAGCACATCCTTGGGGGTTGGTGTTTAAAAATTACAGAGAGGCAAGGATCTTAACAGCAGTATCTTGATTATGTATGAATCTATTCTATTCTATTCTATTCTATTCTATTCTATTCTATTCTATTCTATTCTACTCACACTTCTTTAAGCACATCCTCAAGCCTATCTCCCTTACATGAAAAATCTATGAAAAAACCCCGTCATACTTACAAGTGAAAATTTTAACCTATTTTTCCATTCTGGACAGTTTAGAAATAGCAGAGGGTAAAAGACCCAGCACTTGGATGTGTGCTTGGAAGGAGGTAAGAAGTCAGCCCACAGCTGACTGCCCAGAGAGGGAATCACTATATTCTTCACCCATTTAAACTTTTGCACACAGAATAACTAAACATAAAATCATAACAAGGCATAAAGTTGACAGACAGAGTAAGCTGGAGCACGTTAAAGAAGCTGAAACCCAATTTCCCATTGGGGAGAGAAAGGAGTGCTTCTGGTTCCCCTCTGACAGGAGATTCTGGGGCTCCTCAGACTGCAGAAGAGTGGGGAATGCATTAGGCAGCCCCATGCTAA
This sequence comes from Pardalotus punctatus, assembly GCA_013400915.1. Classification (NCBI taxonomy): domain Eukaryota; kingdom Metazoa; phylum Chordata; class Aves; order Passeriformes; family Pardalotidae; genus Pardalotus; species Pardalotus punctatus. The sequence continues at coordinate 39,039 of VZTX01023506.1, forward strand.
GCAAGGAAGAGCAAGCAACCAGTTTTCTGGACAACCACCAACTTCATTTCCCCTTGTCTTGGCTCACTCTCAGCCCTTCTCCTACCTCTGCCAGCTCCTGCAACAACATCATCACACCAACTCTGCAGTTTCGTGTCTTGTCTGCCTCCCAAGACCCTGACAGACATCCAGCTGTGAGAGGGAAGGAAGCAAACCCACCTGGATCCTCCCAAGTGTGTGACTCTGTCTAACTGGACACCCCTGGGTCTCTCAGCAGAGTCAGGGAGCAGAGCTGCCCACAGCAGCTGCAGCTCTCAGGGCTCTCATGGATCAGCCCTAATGGCTCTCAGCCAAACTTAGCAAAAGTTCTGGAAGAAATCATGAAGAAATTGTGCCCTTGCTCATAATAAGGGATGATAACTGATCAAAAACTGCAATCACAATGACCACGATGCCCTCAGATGGAGGGAAAAACAGAAAATTAAGACAATGCTACTGGTGCTGTGCTGTGATTTTCCTTTTAGAGGAAATGAGTTTAAGACTGGCAGGGTTTGATTCTCCTGCTCCTCAGGAGCCAGAGCCTTCTCAACTAATGCAATCTGGTCCTCCTTCTCCTCCAACAGACAGAGCAGCAGGTGCTCTCTTACCAGCCAATCTTTTGCTGCAAAGGTCCCTGACACAGACTGTACTGTCCACAAGGACCCAGAGCCTCCATCTGCTGGGACATGGTGGCATAAAGCCCACAGCAGCCAGGCACATGTCCCATTCATGACCTCTCAATGGTGCTCCCACACAGATTCACACCCTCTGGGACCAAAGCAACCTTGCCCTTGACAACAGAGAACTCCTCAGGTGAAGAAAAAGTCTGGTCTGTTTGCAAATGCATCTTCAAATTCACTGAAGCACCAGCAAATTTCGGCAGTGGCTGTGGGTGGCTCTTGGCCAGCAAAGCAAAGCAGAGCCTCAACTCAGCCTTGTGCCGCAGTGGCTGAGCTCTGGTGCGCCAAGGCAATCAGCTGGGGGACTGACAGAGCCTCCAGAAAGTCTGCAGTGTTGAAATCTGCTTCCCTGCAGAAACTGGGAAACTCTCCTTTGCTTCATGGCAGGCCAAAGGGACATCTATAGGACACACTCCCTGATTTTCCCATGCCCTGGATGGTTTCTCTCATGAATTAAACAGACTCTTAAACCTCTAAATCCATCCTGGACAGCATGACACACACATGATGAGAAGGATGTGATGGTACATTGGCTGCTAAGAGGCTCCCTTACCACTTCTCAGAGGTCTTGTAAGCTCAGTGCCTGATGCCTGGGTAACCCATAGAATATGGCCAAGCCATGAGGAAGAAGATATCACAGACTCAAAGAATGGCTTGGGTTGGAAGGGACCTTAAAAGATCATCTAGTTTGAACCACCCTGCCATGGGCAGGGACACCTCCCACTAGACCAGGTCACTCAAAGCCCCATCCAACCTGGCCTTGAACACTGCAAGGGATGGGTCATCCACAGCTGCTCTGGGCAACCTGCTCCATTGCCTCACCACCTTCACAATAAAGTATCTAATTAGATACTAATTAGTAGGTTTAGATTAGTATCTAATCTAAACCTACCGTCTTTCAGTTTAAGGCCATTCCCCCTTGTAGCATCACCATATGTCCTCGTAAAAAGTCCCTCTTCAGCTCTCTTGTAGGCTCCTTTCAGGTACTAGAAGACTGCTGTAAGATATTACCTAAGTTTTCTCTTCTTCAGACTGAACAACCCCAGCTACCTCAGCCTTTCTTCACAGGAGAGGTGCTCTAGCCCTCTGATCATCTTCACAGCCCTCCTGTGGACTTGCTCCAACAGGTCGATGTCCTTCCTGTGCTGGGGACCCCAGAGCTCAGTGCAGTTCTCCAGGTGGTCACATGGGAGCAGATTAGAGAGACACAATCCCCTTCCTCATCCTGCTGGCCACACTGCTTTTGATGCAGCCCAGGATGAGATTGGCTTTCTGGGCTGCAAGTGCACATGGCTGGGTGATATCCAGCTTCTCATCCACCAGTACTCTCAAGTTCTTCTCCTCAGGACTGCTCTCAGTCCCTCCAGCACCCTGGTCCTTGGATCCATCCACTACCAGGATGCCCAGAATAACATCTGTGTGTTTCCCATGGTCACCACACTGAAGATGAACTGCTGGAGTTCTTGAGAAAAGATAGAAAAGCTGCTGCAAAGGGTTAGCTATGAGCAGCCAACAGCCACCACCTCTCTCCAGTACTGATGAAGGGGAAAAGAGAGGGAAAAAGGAACTAGAACCACCAATCTAATGGGAGAAATATGGGAATACTATGCCCTGTGTTATGGGAGGCCATGGATAGTAAACAATGTTCCTCAGATACTCACATGCCTCTTCGTAAGAGTAAAAGATAATAGAACAGGCATCTGTTAGCAAAATGGGAAGAGAAACTCAAATTTACTGCAGTACCCACAGACAAACCAGTTCTTACTGCCCATATTTTGTGGACTGATTTGGAAGAAATTGAAAGATGGTGGTAATTTTCAGCATAACATTCATTTTGGCAGGGTAATTCAGTACTTCAAAATCAAACATGTGCACTACCATTTGCCCAGGAGACCACACCTGCATCCCACAAGTTTGGAGGAATCTGAATTTCTTCTTTTGTGAAAGACTAAGCCAAGAACAAGCATGCTCCAGTAACATGCCTGCCATATGAAAATTAAAACATGAAATAAAGACAACACCAACAGTCTAAATTTAGATGCAGTGGAAGTGCAACTCAGTTGACTTCAGAAGAGCTACACATTTATCCTGTGTTTCAGTTCAGCTTTTGGGGATTAAACAAATAATTCTTTTGTTTACTTTCATCCTTTCCAATTTTAAAGTATGTGGACAAATACTTAAATCAGTAGCACTTAAAATAGCTCCGACTTCTGCAGCTTGAAAGGAACAACAATAGAACACGCAGAAAAACTGCAAATACCTCTTGAGTTATACAAGAGGGATGTTAACGCTTCCAAGTGACCAGCCTTGCCAAACTGGGCCAAGTTGAAAATCATCACACGTATAACCTTGCAACCCTTTCGCATCTTTCTTAAGCAGTAAATGAAGGGCTATATTTTTCTATTCCTATAACAAGAGCAGCAACATTTAGAATCGAAAATGCTTTTTTCTGCTTTGCACGAAGTTGAACATAATTTGCAAGCTTCAAAGTAAGAAGCAAATTCACAGAAATGAAGTAGAGAAATCCAGCTGCCTCTTACAGTACTCAAGCTCAGATCTAAATTCTGGTGTCATTTCATCCTAGTGTAAAGCCAGAGCAACTTATTTGAAATCAACAAAATTATTCTGCATGTTACATCAAGGTACCAAAGCAGGATTTGGTCTCTTTTCTCATTAGCAGCCTGAGTTTGTTTTGGGTTTTCCAAAGAGCTTCCAATTATCTAAAAATTAAATATATAGAACCTATTTCTCTTGGAAGAAAAAAAATAATTAAGCTTTGTTCTGTTATCAGGTAGGTGTGATTTCCACAAAGCACTTAAAATAGGGTCTCAACTCTAGTGACTTTTTTCCTTTGGCAGAACTTGCTGTTACAGCAAGTAACATAAAATCAGATGGAACTTAATTTGAAAAAATGGTGTCAAAGCCAGTAGGATCTCCTGTGCTGTTTGTGTTAATTAGGAAAGACTGTAAGACAATGAGCAAGGGAAAAGCACATTTGCCATGCTCTGCATCACACAAATATGGGTAAAGACAATTGTGAGGCTGATAAGGGTATTTGTGAAATGCTCACTGAGACATATTTTACTCTTTCTAAAATTCCTTTTAATTAGACAGTGTGCATGTGATAGCTGGCAGGGAAAACCCTGCCCTACCTTTCAGAGTCTCCTGCAAAGACTGCGCACAGGCTGCCAGTTTGTGGCTGTCATGGTTCTTCCCGGTATTCTCTCCTGCCGAGGGCGGCAAGGCCAGGTGAAGGTTAACCACGGTTAGATCATTCATTCCAACCTGGGGGAGCAAGGAGGAGAAATCAATGCTCTGCAAACACAGAATGGAAGGTCACAATGCAAAACCACGTGCCTGTTCCCAGTACTTTCAGTAGGAGATCTGGGGCAGTAGGACTCACGTTACCAGTAGGACTCACGTTACTACGTATGCAGTGTCTTGGTGTGTCTCAGTTTGGGGAGGAAGAGGAAGAGGAGAGAGGCATTTTGCAGCTTTGTTTGCAATTACCTGATACCCTCTAAGTTCTGGAGAAACTGGTTTGCATAAGCAAGCAGCTTCCTTTCACCACAGTTGCAGAAAGAAGTCAGCTGCTTATGAAAACCAGTTTATGCAAAAACAGTTGTTAATAAGCTACAAATAATGTCATGGCCATTACAGGGGCTAATTACCACTGTCTTGTGATTAGCCCCAGCTTGTCACAGGGACTAACCAAGAAACTTAATGTACCTTGAAAGGAACTTTTGGCTGCCTGCAATCTTCTGTTTACCTTCTGGGAATCCTTTGGACCTATTTGTATAATCAATTAATTACTAATATTTTATTTATTAATAATTATTTTGTTAATGCTTCTCTCAAAGCATTACCAGAGATGTCAAGTTCCCCAAATTGGACCCCTCCATCACAGACTGTGTGGAGATGGGCTCTCTCTGCTCATACGTTTGCTCCAGCAAATGCCCAAAAACTGGTTCCAAAACTTATAATGTTCTTTTAGATGGGTTTGGCCCTAGTGAAAAAGCTTTAAAATGGAAACTGCAGCATGACAGCCACATAAGATAGGCCAGCCCAAGTCTCACCAGAGCACTGTGTTTTATACACACACACACACACACACGCACGCACACACACACATATATATATATACAAAAATGCTAAAACATTCTCTCTTTACTTATCCCTCTTTGTGGCACTGACAAGAATCCCAGCCCTGTGGCCTTGCTGCTGCTGGGTACACACCTCATCCTTGCCGTGTTAATTTGGCAAAAGACAAACAAGGTGACTGGTGACTTCTGTCACACTCCCAGTGGCTGTGGATGTTATGGAGGATCTCAGGTTCTCAAATACCCCCTTGCAGCAGGGTTTGCTCCCACAGGAGCAAGGGAAAGGACTGACTGTGGTGAACTACCACATGTATTAAGGTCCATTAAGAACCTAAACCTAATCAAGCCATGGGACAGTGATGAGATGGATCAGAGGCACATGCAAATTTTTATCTATTAAAAGACTGTGTCTCTTTTCACCTTAGCCAAATTCTTATCAGTAAAAGCTCTGCAAGGCTCAACTGGCACAGTGGCAGTTACCTTGAAATGTGCAAGATACGGATGAGGATATGAGTGCCTCCCATTGCCATTAGTCTGGGCAGTCTCCTGAGATGAGGCATCCTTCAGCTCAATGCCAGCTGTTGTATCCCAGAGGAAGCCAGAATATTCAACTCCCTGGAATTAAAAAAGAGAAATGTTGGTAATAAGATGGTAAAAACAAAACATTCTGCTCAAATGTAGCCCCATATTTATCTATACCTATCTCTATCTCTACCTATATCTATCTGTATCCAGGCATGGCGCCTGCTGAGGGCAGGAAGCCCAACTGGCTGTGCACACACATAAAGGAGAAACAGCTTCCTGGGCTATCAGTAGAAGATGCGGAGGACAGGTGGGAAGGCTTCTTTATCTCACCCCCACCAAAATTCCCACCAGATGTGGAAGGAATGCTTCCTGGGAAGCTCCACTGATTCCACTGAAGAGTGTGTGTGCCAAGCTGAAACATGTACACTGGTTATTGGACACCCAATTAATTCCAGCACTGCTCCAGTCAAACCAAGGATTTAATAATCTGTTTATCTTCCTCAGGCAGAGCATGTCCAGGACCACTGCAAGGGTGAAAGATGCTGCCTCTCATGTGCATATTTGGGCTGACGTGGTCCTCATTTTCTCCCACTCCAAGCAAGGCATTGGATACCTCTGAGCGTGGTCAGTAATGAGGCAGTTTGTTACCCACATGATTAATTGTCTAACCATGAGCTTGGTGCCTTGTGGTCTCACTGGGTGACTGCTAGGGTTTGCAGTAGATGATGCTGTGCACAGTTGTTCCTTCTCCCCAGGCATGACACCACCTCACAGACTTTTTTCACCCACAAGCTAAAAATATCCAGGCCCCTTCAGTCTCTTGGTGTGAAATCTGGTCTAGACCTCTCAGCCCTGTCGATTTCTCTGTCTCTTTTCCAGCTTGCATGTTTCATGCTCAGCTCTCTGCTCCTTTCAGCTCTGCTTCTATGATCCTGAATGGGCTGGTTTTTGATTGCTTCATGATGTGGAATTGGCATTTTCAGAAAGCTGTCTACACTGGTTGTACCAGCAGCAGTATTTAATTCAAAGCCTGTCAGCCTCTTCTCCCATCACCCAGACACCATTTTCCTTGGCATCATTCAAACCCACTTCCCTTCGCAAATAATAGTTAAATCCATTGCAAGGAAGAGTTTTCTCCATTTCAATCACAATAAAAAAGTGTTAACTGCTCTGCTGACTTCCCAAGAGCCTTGAAAGGATTAAGGTTGGTTACAATTCTTTGGTAGCTCCTTTGATAACACCTCTCAAATACTGACAAAATTATTCCACCACCAAAGGTCTAAAAACTGCTACAGGAAAAAATGGGGAAGAATAAAACTTCTCTCAACAGCTGTTTGCTAATTCCAGGCTCCAGACTTCACATCAACATGGTGGTCAAAAGTCATTGCCTGGTTGGAATGCTCGGAATGTATGGAAGCATAAGCCGGAAGCACCATCCACCATTTTGTGTTATTTAGCCCTGTAGAGCGTCCTGAAATCAGCTTGTGCCAAAGATGCTGCATTCTTGGGGTTACACTGTGTTACCTCACTGCATTTGTGTGCACAGTTCTCAAACCTTTCAGACTGAATAACTAGCCCCAGGAATAAAGAGACTTTTTGGTTTAGTGGTGGACTCTCCAGCACAGCCAGGTTCCTGTTAAAGCAGCTAAAAGGAAGAGTCAAATAGAAAAAATTTCTATTTTTAGTTTGGCTGTACATTTCTCCCATAATTTTGGGAAACATTCATCCTTATATCCCTATCCATAAAATGAGGTGGATGACAATTTTTATTTACTCAGCCTGTAGTCAAAGCTGACATTGTTATCTTTGGAAGTACAGCTCAAGAAAGAACTGACTAAAGACTGAATTTAACATAGACACTCTGAGACATTTATTAATAATTCCTGGGAAAAAAAGAAAAAGTGGAGGGAACAACTTCGACAACTTTGAAGAACTATTTATATTCAGTGTTTTAATGTTCTGGCCTAACAAGAGATCCCAAAGGAAAACTCCAGCCAGGAATAAAAATGTCCTGAAAGGCATTTGCACTCTGCACTGCAATTAAGTGGGAATTGTAGTAAACTTTAGACACATTCCGACACTCTGTATCTTTCCCAACCCTTCTCGACCCTCTGTGTCTGTCTAGCTAGAGTACAATCCTTCTGCTGCTGAGGTGCTGTGGTTTGCTTTGTTTGGGTTTATTTTCCCCTCATTCTTGGGTTTTTCTCAGAAGGGCAATAAAAGGAGGTGCACCTCCCAAAACATCAGTCCAGACCCAGTGAACAGTGATGCAACCTGATTTGGAAAAATAAAATAAAGAAATGTGGATTCTAAGCAGCCCAGCTACAGGACAAAATTACAGCCACATATTTAGTAACAACAGTGCTCAGAGTAGCTCATTCTGGATCAATAGATTATTGAAGACAGCCCCGTGTACTGTCAGGCACCACTTTTACATAACAGGTCTCAGATCCTGCTTCTACCCAAAACAATGTCCTCACTGCAACAACTGCACCGTGAGAATGACCCTGTTCTGCAACAACAGGCTTGAGCTCGAGTAGGACACTGCTCTGAAAACTCATTACCACCCTTAAGTGTGAAAAAGAGAGGATTCCCTTGGGAGAGGCTGTTTTTGGGCACTGTTAGCGATGTCCAGCCCAGTGCAGCTTGAATTATTGTCAAGGGTAGCAGATGGAGCTGTCAACACCTTAATAAATCAGTATCTCCCTGCAGTACAGATACATATATATATATATATATATATACACACACACATACATATATACATACATATATATATACACACACACATACATATATACATACATATATATATATGTTTGTGTGTATGTGTGTGTATATACATATATAGCTATATATCTCTCTATATAGATATATATAGATATATATATAGATATATATTCCCAGAGCAGAAGATGCTGCAGAGAGAAGCACAGTGCAGCATGGTGCAGATTTCAAATGGAGTCCACAGCATTTTAAACACCTGTGCCGAGGACTCTGGGGAACACACGAAGTAAACTCTTCCAGGTGAGGATGGCAGGCTGCACAGCAGCTCCTCTGCAGCGTCTTCACTTGCAAACTAGCAAAATGGGGAGCCCTTCCAAATGCCAGCCAGTGCAGCATCAGGGAGCAAGCTCAGGTGACTAGCACAAAAAATGTCAAAATCACTGCAGCCTGCCAGGGGAAAAACTGAGGACTCTTTCCTTGTCCAAATACATGAATTTTCATCTAAACATCTGTACTGCTTTTATCCACCTCCCCTGAATACATGCACACCAAATACACACGTACATCTTACTCCTTACAAGTGTGCCACAATTCTTCCAAAACATAAATTGCACAGTCAAACTAAAAGCTATAGGAACAGTCAGCTTAGAAAACAAGAAATGCAAACTTTGCCAAAAAGGATTTGCAAAAAGTGTTGCCTTAAACATTCAAAATATGTCCTTGGTTAGAGGCAGGAAAAAAAAGCAAAGCCAAAGTTCAGACTTGGAGATTAATGTACCTTGTGTAGCTGGCCTGAGGGCTTTTCGGAAACAACACCCTTCCAACATCCTCTAGGGCCCTTCCACTTGCGGATGTTTGGCAGCGTCGGCTGGTTCAGCTCCATACAAAACTAGAGAGAGAGGAAAGGGGAAAAAATAACATCAGCTTGCAGGGTTTTTTAAAAATTGCAAAATAAAGTGTGTAGTAAAGCACTGGTAAGAGGCACAGTGGAGCACAGGCTGTGGTCTCTGCCTTCCCTGAAGGCTCACAAAGGAGGTGGTCTGAGCCACATCCCAGGCTGACTCACCCCTGACTTGGAGATAAATAAAAACTAAAATAACTCAGTGCAAATGCTGCAAGTAGAAAGTTTCTCCCTCAGACCCTTTTCTTTTCCTCCAGAGCTACTTGTTTGATTGGAAAGGGGTTTCCTCTGTGCCGCTTCCAAAGATGCTGACTGCACCATATCCCACCCCTGCCAGGGGCTTCACAAAGCACTGCCGAATCCTCCTGGGGACAGGAGGCCCCCACAGCGTGGCTGGCCCCACTCCAACAACACAGCCACTGGCACCACATGAGAGGAAGGGTGTGGGCCAAGCTCCATAGCTGCAGTTTTGGGGTTAAGGCTCCTCTGACTTTACGCCAGGGACACGTGCTTGATTTCCTCTGTGCATGAAGGAAGCAGCTGCACACTTGCTTGCAGTTCCAGCATGTCCTTCTCATTGCTTCCCAGAGGTGCTTGTCTTTCTGGTCACTGCTGAACAGCAGTGCTGAACAGCTGAACAACATTGCTGAATAGCCACAGCACTTGTCCAAGCCACAGCACCATGTCCAAGGACATGGTTAGAGCTAGAGAGGCTGCATCCTAATTCCCAGAAGATCAGGGATACCAGAACTGTGGGCACTGTGGAGAGCCCTTGAGTCCACCCATCTAACATCTTCAGACTGAAATAAAAGTAAATAAATAAATAATTAAAACCGCCCTGGAAAATCTGGAATCTGAAATTCTGTGATGCGGACAATATGGAACACTTTTTGTCAGGGGTTTCAAAATCAGGCTCAACAGGAGCTACAGTCCTTTGCAAGGCTGATGGTGGCTCCAGGCAGGCTTGGCTGGAAGCTGGCAGGTACAGGCAGCAGTCGGATGCCCCAGCTGCAGCAGAGGTTCTGGCTGCAGGGAAAGGGGCTAGCAAAAAGTCATCCCTGTGAAAGAGCAACAGGGACTTCCACTGTGCATCATTTTGTTCTGATACTGGAGAAACTCGGTTGAAACGCAGAGGCTTTCAGAGTGAAGAAAGATCCTTAGACAAAATCTTGGATCCAGAGCACCCCTTCAGATCAAGCAGGAATTTAACAAAGGAGTTTCAAGGTAACATTAACCTCGTGTGCACAGCGACTCTTTGCACTGGGACATGCCTAATACAGTTTGAAGAGCTACAGAGCCGCATGGATGTAAGTATTTCCTACATGGATATCAGTAATATGATGGGATAGTTATTTTCATGTTTGTCTTTTGATTCAGAAACTAAGACCAAATCCTGCACTTTCACTGACTGCTTTGCCTACATCCTGCAGGCTGAAGCCATAAGCATTGATTCTCAGATACACACAACACAGCCACCCTGGTTGCCTCAGAAGACCAAGAGCTGTTTTGGTTGCACTCCTGAAGCAAGAACATTTGGCACAGCTTTTAAAAGAGTTTTCTGATGTGCAGAGGTTGGCTGGGGTTTCTTATCCAATATGCCACATTAACATACTACATTGTTGCCCATTATGTACCTTCAGGGAGCGCTGGGACTGGGCTGATTCATGGAACAAGGAGGCAGGCAGGGTATTTGCACAGCCTGGGAACACAGCTCTACTCTCAGCTGATCACCAGGTGCTACCCCTGCAAATATGATAAATCACGGCAGCAATAATTACCCATTCCTGATGCCCTCTAACCGAGTGAATTTGGTCAATGAGTTTTTTAACACTTTAATAATTTAAACCAGAAAAACAAAAATATTGTTGAATTTAGGAGTTCAACTGTAACCTGGCAAAAGACTTAAGTTATCTCTAGGCTGCAGCTGCCTAGAAAGTCCAGCCAGCACAAAACATATGACAGGACTGAATAAATCCTACAGAAACTATCACTTTATTAAAAAGAGCTTCTGCAGTCAACTAGTTTGAATAGTTTGTTTCCTCCAAATTGACCCTTTTTTTTTAAGGCCTTGATTTAACGTCGTGCAAACAGAAAGATGGCAAATAAGATTACACGGTTTGTTCAGAAAAAAAGCCATCAGCCATTCTGGGTGCTGCTGCAGCCATGGAGAACTTGGCCTACAGCAGCTGATTTCAATCTGTACTCATTTTCCAAGGCTTACAGGCGCACATATTTTGAAGCTGTGACAGCATACTTGCTGAGGTCATGTTTTTTTGCTGAAGTGAGAATGGCGTTTTTCAAATCATGTTGTTCTGCCCACAAAACCCAACGTCAACCAACATTACGCTTCCCCTCATGCAGCAAAAATACACAGACGAGCTCCTAGTCCACACTGGGAAAGAAAAAAAATGCCTTTCCTCTTTTGCAAAGCTAAGTTAGAGCTATGCCAAACTCTTTGAGAAGCAGTTCTTCAAGAAGTAAAAAAAAATCAAAATTAAAATCTCAGTCAAAAACAAGTCAATCAAAACAACTTTTTTTCTTCCCCCCCAAAAAAAATCCTCCTAAGGAGAAAAGCTCTGGTTTTGTTTTTCTCTAGAGCCTTTCAGGCTGCAAGTTTCTTGAAATTCAATCAGCTTCTTCATTACATCCTACATGTACCGAGCCAAAGCTCACACACACGCTGTGAGACCAAGAGCACCAGGGCTTATTTACACAGATGCCCTGTGGTCTCTCTTCCAGCTGGGTGCTGGTTTTTGTGGGATAGGCAGTGCTGCCAGGGAGCAGAAACAATGCTAAAAAAAAAAAAATTGGGAGCATACTCTAAGCAAAGATCAGCCTGTGCTTGCGACAGGTCAACCCCCTTGTGCCAGGTGTCCACCTGCCCATTGGATTCAATGATCTTAAAAGGCTACAACAAAAATGAGTCTACAGTTCTGCGACTGCCCCCATTTGGCATGCAAGGCACCAATAAAAGCCACTATCCTAGGAACTGGGGCAGGTCCCACTGCATTTGCTGATCAGCAACACATCATTTTCCCAAGAAGGGAGGATCCAAAGATGGAATTGCTCTTTGTCCACCCTGACAACAGGCACCTGATTCCTCCCTGCCTGTCCAGCAGCAGAGACAGGTACAGGAATAACACAGGAGTGACTTCAGAAAAGAATGGAGGGCAGCTGGAAGAAGCTGGAGACATGCACATTTGAGGAGGGGCTGGAAAGGGAAGGCAAGGGGTCTTGGGCTAATTTGGGAGCAGGGAAAAGAACATATGCTGGGCTGGCACATGCTGGAGATCATAAGGCAGTTACAGTCTCCCTAACACCCCTACCTGCCTCCCCAGGTCACTTCAAGCACTGCAAGAACATCTAATTTGTGCATGAAGTCAGATCTCTTCCAGTGCAGTAACTGCCTACTAGCAGAGCTACCAGCCAGCACTCTGCAGTACTGTACACAAGCAGCTCCCACCACTACTTCTTCAGGATTCCCTGGTTATTCTGTGTTACATTTGTGCAGCCAGCCCCATTTGTGCAGCAGGGTCATCCTTCCCAGAGCATGACACCACTCCTCCACACTGAACATCTTGGCCAGACAAGTGTTACTCCTGTAACACCAGCCCTGGGGACCACCCAGAACCAGCAACCTCCCTTGTGGTGAACACCTTTTGCTCAAAAAGAAGATGGGCTACTCCTAAACCCCAAGGAAACTAAATGTGACCCAGGAAAACAATGCCTTAGGGTTTAATAAATTACATATTTCTTATTAGGCAGGGACTGCTGTTTGAAGGATACCTTTGCTTCAGACCTGGAGTCAGAGCGGAGGCTGTGAGAAGGGCAAGGGGAGAAAGAGTGGGGAGGAGGAGATTCCAGGGTGAGCCTGTTGTTGTGGCATGGTACATCTAGGTGCAGTAATCATCACCTGAACTTCAGAAAGGCACTCAAAGCAATCAAATATCTATTTTGGTTAACTACCACAGAAGCTGCCAGACCAAAAGGGCACTGCAGATGGGGTAAACCACTACTTGCTTCATCAAAGCAAAGGTGATTTTGGTTCCTTTTAATGGAGAAGAGAGATGAGAGAGGGAATAAATATTCCATTTCTAGATATCAAATATACACAGTTACTTTTCTTTTAATAAGCACTAGAGGGAGCAGTTTTAATGAGTACCAGAGATGAGTAAGAAATTTTCATCAATTCCTTACCATCTCAGCTGTGTGGAGGTGTCATATTAGCAAACATTTGTCTTTCCATGGGGAAAGACACATGGAGTTTGAGGTAAGGGATGTTTTGTGCTACAGAGCATCTCCCAACATGATGGACTTGGTGCATCCAGGAAGGGTAAACAGAACTCTAAGAAATACCTTGTAAATTGTGCAGTGGCACTTGAGGAGAAGGCCCACAACACTCTCCAATAAAAATCCCATCCTGAAACATGATTTAATATATTTCTGATAGAAGACACAACAAAATTGACAGTAGCTTCATGAGACCATCTGGCACTGCTCATTTTTAATCCATCCTTTAATACATACTTGACTTCCCTGCTCTATCCCTATGTACTGTATAAATTAAAAATTAAATGCACATTATCCTTTCTTTATTCATCCAACTGGACTGTACTTTTATTTCTAATTGAAAAAGCAGACTTGAACACCCGTAATCCAAATCCAGTCTACCACAGGACCCAGCTACAGCTGGTTCACCCTAATGAAGCCTGACCCAGAAAGCCAGGAGCAGGAACGTTACAAATCTTTCCAAGAACTTGAAATCAACACCTTTGGTTTTCAAGCAAAACTTCCTGATTTGACTTCCAGGAGAAGAGTGCTTTGTTTGATCATGTTTGTGAGGAGGAAAAGCAGAGTTAGGGGGTGAAGAGACTTGTGGGTGCTGTATTTTATTGTACTGGCTGTTGAGGTAGGGGTAGGGAAAGGTCAGAGGCTTCAGGACTGCTGTCCCGGTGCAGGCACACGTGACAGTGCAAGGCACATCAAAAGGGGATCAAAGAGATCAAAGACACAGTGGGGCCAGGATGCTCAGCACACTTCTGCAGCTGTATAACACTGAATGCACTTCCCACAGGCTGGAGCAACTCAGGAAGGGGACACAGAGGAGCATCAGACCTTTAGGTGACATCCGGATTCTCCTATAACTAAATGTAACAGCACGGAAGGAAGCATTGTTATGTTTGAAGCCTGAAAATGAGGCACATCACTGGACCCCATTTCCCATTGACAAGAATGTTGTCTCAGGCCTTCACTGCTTGTTTGCCTTTCTATCAAGCATATCCCTTTCCTGTTTGCAACACAGAAAATACACACATGAGAACAAGATGCATCCCCTGCTGTGAGGCATGCACTCACCATCTCTATTCAGAGTGACCACATAAGTAGCATGAGGGAAAACTGGGGTGACCCTATGTTAAGTTAAATTTTTCACATGCCCATTCAACTAGTCCCTTCCAGGAAGACTACATTAAAGACTGCATAATCTCTATCGTTTGTGTTGTTCATGCACTCATATTACACAAAGGCAAATAAAACTTGGCAGGCAGATGGGGGGCTGATAGGCAGGTAGTTATGAGTGTTTTCAAAGGAGAACCACCCCTCTACAGGGAATGAGTTTTAGTCTTAGTCTGTGATGGAAAAAGTTTTCTATCTCTCCATATTGTACAAAATTCTACAATGACATCAGAGATAAGGAAATAATCTTAAAAAAAAAAAAATTGGGAGAAAAATTCTAGGACAAAGGAAAAAAAGATAAGGAATCAATCCACTGAACAGGCAAAGGTCACAGATTTACTCCTGGAAAACCCATCTGTCCTTTGGCCATGCCAGCATGTCTTATTTGTACTGGGTCATTGAGGCCTGGGGCAATACCTTTCCATCCTTTGTGTGCTGGTTTGTTGTTCCTAGAACTAAACCAAAACATCCAGATTCATGACCAAATAAATTCTTGCTATTTCAGCACAGCCAAATACTCACCCCTTGTCTTTCTCCAGAAATAATACAGGACCTATAGGTACAGTCACCACCTCTACATACACCTTTGTGTCCTATGCACATACAAAGCTCATTTGTTGGGATAATGTACAAATTGGGGGCCCAAAGCTTGGTCCATCTGAAGGCATCTAAGGCTTTTTCTTCAACTCAAGAAGGACTAATTTTTTTTCCCTGGAAAATGTGTTGCTTCTGCTTCTTAAAGAGCACACCAGTAATTCAGATACCCACAGAGGAAGGATTTTTTTCCTCTGCAGATCAGACTCTCACTCAGCTCCTGAATGACAGCTCCAGGCACTACATTACGGACCGCAGAGCAAACACTTACCACACTGCAGCCTCATGCCTGTTAGCCTTGTGGTGACCTAAATTCCCAGCTTTGCTGCAAAAACCACTTCTAAGCTTTAGACTTTTAAGAAAGGAAACCTCCAGGACCAAGCTTCTCAGAGGAGATAGGATGAGGAATGATCATTTTTCAAGCCCAACTATACATAGGCTAGAAACTAAGTTGTCCAGTCCCTCTGTCTGCTTCAGAGGTGGGTAATTCTATGTCTGCAGAGAGGCTCTGCTGAGCAAAGCATCAGAGGAGCCTGTCATTTAAGGCACCCCAGGGTTAAGCAGCAGCTAAATGACGCTTGGCAGGATTGGAAAGTTTTTCAAACTGAAGGCATTGTTTCCCACGTCAGGTATCTGAGCCCCTTCATGAGCCTGACTCTCTTTTGAGCCAGCCCATGGATGTGGATCCAGCTGGACACGAGCCCCTCTCCTGCTGCTGCTGCGTTACTCACCCATTGTACTTCATGAATGTGCGGGAAATAATTATGCTGATAAGCTTAACGTTATCTCAGCTATCAAAAGTGTGTGATGGTTTGTTTCCACATACAAAACTGTTGGAATCAGATCACTTTTTTTTTTTTATTAAGTCAGGCTTTACAGGATCTATTTGGGAGTGGTAGGAGCCTAAGTTTGCACTCCCAAGTTATTTGCTTTCCCTTTGGAGTACTTATTTTGGAAAAACTTAGCAGTGAGTTTCTACCCTGCTCTCCCAGATGAATTATAGTTCATCACAGCCACCCAAATGCTTAATTTTCTGTAGTATCTAAGAGGAAAATACTGTCTTAATCTTTGAATATATTATTAAAAAAACAGATTGTAGCCCATAAAACCAGTTCCTTTCTTGCCTTTAATCACTGTGTTCCCAGGACAACAATGCAGATCATTCACTGGCCTGTTCTCCTACCTTCATCCTAAACAAAGGTGATTATTTATATAAACAATGTCTTTTTATAGATCTTCAAAAGGAAGACACAGAAGAACCTTTGGCACAGAGCAACAAAACAACAACTGAAAGAGGCAATGCAATAACTCCCCTAACACATTTTTAGTGCTGGGGGCACTAGTGAAGAATTATGGGAAGTTCAGCTGCCTATTGTCAAAATGGAATACTCACTATCTTTCATCCAGTTTGCCATTTAATGGGAAGGTGTCTGCACAGATGCTTGGTGGAAATCTATGCTGCCCTTTCCCTATGGAAGAGGACAACCATATGTACCAGGCCTCTGTGTAGAAAATTTATGGGTTATTAATTTTTCATGTTTTCATTCACAAGCTGAGCTTTTTCCTTGTACTTCATGGGACAGACTCCTTTGCCAGAAGATGTTTCCTGACTACTTCTTTTTGTACTCCTATAGACTTTTTTATTTAAAATATAATTCAGGAATTAAGGCTCAAGAGGTCATCAAGGATGGTCACAAATTTATTCTTGAAGTTTTTCAAGACTGTTTTACACTTCATAAGTAGGCACTATAATCATTAAAAGCTATAATGGCATGCCAAGGGGACTGACCTGATATAAAGAAGGATAAAAAGAAGCACTGGTGACTATGAGGCTATCTTTTTTATCAAGCTGGTTTTACGAGAGTTGAGTGTTTGAGTTCAAGTACTTGCACTATGTTGACATAAAAAAGTGGCCAGCTCAACTGAGTAGCTCTGCTAAAATCACAGAATCATGAAAATCATGAACATCCATGCAGCAGTTCTTCAGAGAACTAAACTACATGTTAATTTGGATTGGACATCAGGTCCTGGGCAACCAGGAGTCAGTGACTTCCTGGGAAAACCTTTCTTTTGGTTTGGTTTGTTTTT
>VZTX01023506.1:56210-99674 GCA_013400915.1 Pardalotus punctatus
TTTTCTTGTTTTTTTTTTTTTTTTTTTTTTGTTGTTTGTTCATTTGTTTGTGAGGGTTTTTTTGTTTTTTCTTGGGGGGGGGTGGGTGTTCGTTTTTTTATGCTCAATACTGGGTCGATTCTTTTCCTATGAAACTCAGGAATCAATTTCTGCAGCGCAGTGTAAAACGTACAACCTCACTCACCCAGTAACTACCAGGACCGCATGAGGTGACAATGAGTTTATCAGAACCCAGCTGCTAACATAGAAAGCAAATAGAAAATCATCCTATGAAACATGAGATACAAAAGTGATATGAAACAGTATCTTATTCACCGACTAATGCCCCAAACAAACTGACAAGTGAGCTGTATCGATCTGCCATGATCTGAATCTCCTGATCTGCACACTGCCTTCAGCCAGAAGAAAAGAGGAGGAGGAAAAATGTACTAATACAAAAGAAGAACAAATAAAACTGAAAGAGGACAGGGAAATCACAATATTTGAATGTTATTAATTGAGGAAAGCTACTTAAGCATGTAAGATAACCAGGTGTCCCTCCATTCTCAGGACAAAACTTCACTGATTTCTAAAGGTGATACTGAGTTGGGTATTCTGGGGCTTCATTTCTTTCCTGCTATTAGTATTACTGTTTTCCCTAACTGATTTACATCTCTGCTTAGAGCAAGCATTCTTTCCCATGGTAAGAACACAAAAACAAGGAAGAAAGAAATATCTGACTCACAACCATGGCCAGCCTCAAATATTTATTCTTCCTTCAGGCATTGATTACACCACCCTACTGAACACTGTGCCACCTTCTGCAAAGTTATTTAAATCTGTCTCACCACCTAATTTTTTATGCTTATTATCTGGAAGATCTCTTCCAGGCTGCTAGCACTAGGCCATGTTATCTTAGTTTTAAAAAAATAAAAAAAAAACTCGTACGCCTTTTTTTTTTACTGCTCTAGCCCTTTATTTAAAGAGCCCAATTTTATACTGATTCCTCTCTGAAACAGCTCATTCTTTATTAATAAGTTTGCATGAGTTTGGTTTTTCATCTGTCCTTACTAGCATGCCCTCCACAGAGTCTACAGGACTGTCCTTCAACCCTGACCAAAGTTCTGCTCTAACAGATCCCATGGATTCTGGCTTCCCATAGGGAGCATATGCATTACTATAAAAAATTATTTGGGATGACATTAAAACACCCTTGCTGCTACTTCAATATATTAAAAAGGAAAAAAAAAAGCAACAAAACCAAACAACACTCTTCCCTGAATTGCTGACTGCTCAAAATTGTTCCTGTTATTTGAACTTGCTTTGCCTTCTACCACCTTCTAGAAGAAATCCAGGAAAAAGGACTGACTAAGGACCACTCTTATTTCTACCACCCACAACCAAATCTTAACACATCCCAGCACTTGTAAACACTTATTTTCTGTTTCTCCCTGCTCTGGAAGTGCAGAGAATGATTTGACTATTGGGTGAGTTTGGCTTACGCTCAGGGATAAGACCAGATAATTTACAAAAAAGGCCAAGTTTTTATAACAAGCAATCTTCATACCACCACTGCCCAGACAGGCAGAGCTGTGCTCTAGGGAAAAAGAGGGCATCTCATAAAGGACAGCATTCTAAGAGCATTTGTGCTCTCTGTAGCTCCCTGTGGTGTGCATAGCATGGGTTCTAGGGTTTTGCTTATTGAAGTCCACTGATAATCAGAAAAGAGATGGGCAATGCAACTACAGAGAAAAAGAATCCAGCCAAGATCAAGGACACCAGAAATCCTAGTAGATGAAAGTCCGTGCTTCCAATGCTGCTGACCACACAATCATAGTTCACAGTTGAGGGGCCTGGAAAGACAAAATAGTCATAGGTCCTCCTGCAGAGAGCTACTGAAATCATCATGAAGCTGGCAAGAACTGTAAGGTCCACCAACACAATGTCCTTAAATTTCCAGCCCTCTAGATCCCTCCTAGAGGATAGAAAGGAGGAAAATATGAAAGGCCAGGATCAAATATAGTATATCTGCAGTGTCCCTAAGACAATTTAGTAGAGAGGATAATGCCAAAAAAGCCTCTCATTTAGTAAGAAATAATGTCAACATCACTTGCAGCTCCACTCAGCCAAAATTTTTTCCTTCCCAATTACAGCTATACTTTCCCTTACTCTGCGATTTTGTGACCCCCGGGGGTGAAGTCTGAAAAAATTGATACTTTGCATTCCTGAGTGTTACCTGCACTCAGGTAAACAAGCAAGACAAGGGAGATAGGGGGAAATATAGGGAGCGTGTGGGAAAGCAAAAGGGTAAAGTAACAGGGAAAAAGATGAGAAGAAGAGTTAAAAGAAAATCAGTAGGACAATTTGGAATAATCTCTTTTCGCTCTAAGTGGCATCCCATAGCTCAGAGACTTGATTCCACTTATCCTCCCTAGAAACAGGGAGCAGAAAAATGAGGCAGTGACAGGGCTGGAAGGAACTGATCAAATGTCCTGACTGAGTCAGCGGCCAAGTCGACATCTCCTTTTCCTGATCTCTGAAAGCAAGACTGCTGTTTCCTTATCTGACTCTAGAGGACATCCAAATGGACTTGATTTTCAAAGGGGTCAACTGCTTTCTGGAAAGGATAGTTCTAAGAACAGGCAGTGAATATAACTCCTTTACAGCAACTAATTCATTCATTGCAAATCGCCTTATGATCTTTTTTAACCAACAGTCTAAAGCAAGATTGCAAGATAGGGCTCACACTGTACAGAAGGATTATGGCAATTAAAAATATTCACACAAAGACAGTCCTGAACTCACTGCATTTCTGGGGTACGTCTGCTACATTAAAAAAAAAAACAAAAACACATCAAATGCACACACAACCACATTTATATCCAAGCAAACCAAATGCAATGTGCCTATGCTTACCCCTGCAAATGAAAAACAGCACCTCTCTTTCAAACACCGAAAAGCTCCTAGGGATAACCTTTCACAAATAAACAACCTGCTCTGCTCGGAGAGGGATTTTATAAAGAACAGAGATTACAATGGGCTTAATCATGATTAAACACTGATCTGGCTCAATCTACTCAAAAGCAGACAAAAGATAAATAAAAACCTCCAGCAGATGCATTTCATACTGGAAATTCTGGAACCTCAATTGACGTCATACTTTTTATGTTCTGATAATATCTGAAGGAAACAGTACACTGGATCAAGAAAACAAAAGCAAATTTTTAGTTAAAATTCTCCATGTGCTGTGTAGAAAGAAGGTGGCTACAGCAGGGAACACACAGGGCAGGTCAGCATTTTACAAACCTGTTTTTGACTGCCACTGAAACTGCACCAGCAGAGCGATGCCTCTAGAAAGAAACAAGCACTCGCTTTTGCCCTCATCCCCTGTATTTTACCCTGTCAAACTGTGAAGCAGTAGTCACTGAATTTCCCTGCAGAAAAAAGCCACTTCTGATCGCAGGCATGTTAAATTTCTTTCAGTAAAATAATGCCACCTCCTCATTACCACCCCAGTTGTGCTTCACTGATTCCTCATGCACAGTGTGGAAATTCTGTGTGATAAGAAAAGGCTGAATTTAGCAAATATCTCCCAAATACAGACATCTGGTCTTTCCTACTGGTGAGAAGATCCAGGAAACTGATTCCACATGATGGGAGACAAACTCCAGCCAGTAGTACTGTTGAGAGAGGTGGGAAAAGTAAAAAAAACGAGTACAGATTGTAGAGGTTGTTTGCTTACAGTGCTAAGCTTTCCATTTAATGCAACAAGGTAAATATGTTTTCTTTGAAGAAAGAGAAATAGCTCTTTATATGGGGTGGGGGAAAATCTACTTGGAGGAGAAGGCTGATCAGAGTTTTCTCATTCTATCATCTCCAGCAGAAATTCCCAGTGGATGACCACGTAAGATTAGGCCAGCAGACAGAAGAGATCCCTTCCTGTACTGAGAAGATATATTGCTGCCCATCCTGCCGTCCAGAGAATGTATCCTGTGCTTCAGAGGCACCAGGTGAAAGACTTTCAATCCCTCTTGATTTGTGACCTCCAAAACTTCTCCAGTGAACGTGAAAATCCCCACACAGACAATGCAAGTCTACTGATAATTACTTTGTTTTGTACACTTTCTTTCCACTGACCTCTTGGACGTAGCTCAGGTGAATTTGCCATCACTGTTACAGGCAGACCTCAATAGTGACCCTTACACTACTTACACTGATTTTCAAGCTGCAAGTTATCATCACCTTCAAGAGCATCATCACCTTCAAGAGCATCATCCCTAAACAAAACCAAAATTCTCACCCCAATTCCTATTGTCCTTCAGCCCACCCAGTGTATCTCATATCAGTCGAAATAGATCTCTCCCAACTTTGTGCAGAATAATCATCATTTTGCAGATGAATTCCACACTTAACAAACTGCAGATCAGAATCACATGATATGCATTTCCTAGATGGGAAGCCAACAAACTTCTGTGTCTGCGGAGTCAAGTGGACAGATCATTGGCAACTTGACTAACAGGGGATGCATTTACTTGTTAATACACAAATAGGAAAATAATGGGTTACTGTTGCTTGTTCACAAAGAAGGCTTACCTTATAAAAAGCAATCAGGGGATTACTAAATTGTACAAATTATTTCACATTCCTCTATAACCCACTTCTGATGGAGAAATGAGCTCAAGAGACCCTGTTAATACCTGAAAGATGCAGGAGGAAAAACTTAGAATGCAAAGAATATTATTATTTTTCTTGTAACATGGATGAATCTTCCTGCACAACTTACTGGCATCAAACACCAATGAGAACAATTACTTTGGTGTACATGCTTGCCTATGGAAAAGGCCTATGAATTTAAATGCTAAAACAGTAACCAGTGTGAAATGTCACCTGGCTAGGCAGTTCAACCTACTTACTTACACAGATTTATTTTTAAACTATAAAAACAGCATGTTCCTCGGGAGAATTATTTTTTCCCCTTCCCCAAATAAATACAATTAACATTTGCCAAGTAGAAGTCTTCTTCTGCAATTAAGGACTTGCCAAAATTAGATAATGTAAAGTACTCAAAAACACACTGGGGCAGGAGTTTTGCTGGGAGTCTCTTCCAGAGCTGTGCTTCTGGAAGAGATGTTTCCTACAGTACTCGGCACCAACAAGCCTGCGTGCCTGCGATATTTCTTTCAAAAGCCTGAGTGGCCTTGAACCCTTGTGGGGACGAGGCTGGCATGACTGGAAGCCCTCCCATGGCATCTCGCCATCTCTGTTCTCTATTGCC
Organism: Pardalotus punctatus; assembly: GCA_013400915.1. Lineage (NCBI taxonomy): Eukaryota > Metazoa > Chordata > Aves > Passeriformes > Pardalotidae > Pardalotus > Pardalotus punctatus. The sequence goes on from VZTX01023506.1 coordinate 61,465, forward strand.
CTCAGCAAATGCCAGCAGCACTTCTGAAGGGAAGGCATGTAAGTAACGCAGCCCCACAGCAGCAGGGCAAGCTCAGCAAGGGGGCAGGGGGAAGCAAACACATCAATTTGAAGGCTCAAGGTAGGACAAAAGGCAGGTAAGCATGGGTTTGGTTTTAAGCTGCCTGTAAGACCACTCACGTGGAGCCTGTGCTGGAATGGGTCTGACAGGGTATGGCCAGAACAAACACAAACAAGCCCACCTCTGACCTAGAATTTTCTCCAGGTAAAGACTCTTGTTTTTCTTATGTGACCTGTTTCACTGAGATAAATTATTATTTTCCCATTCCTCCTAACAGCAGCAAGTGTGGTGCTGGGGTTCAGCTCCACAAGCAGCACCCCCATCTGAGGTGCTTACAGGAGCCCGTGGCACGCCAGAAAAACAAACTAGCTCATGAGCAGCATCCGAGGGTCAGTCAAGCTTGTTCTGATCCAGGATGAGTTGTAATCAAACCCTGCCCTTCAGTCTTGGCAACCCCAGGCATAAATGCTGCCAAGTGTGGTAGATCTTAAAGGGACATTTTGGCCCAATTCACCAAAACATTGGGGTTTAGGAAATTAAACAAATAGAGTCTTTGCATGACACAAAACTTCTCCCAGTGTGTTCAGTATATTTTCAATAGCCAAGGTGGAGAAACATTTCAAGACACTTAAGTACCTAAGACAGATTGGCACAAAATCCTTTTGCAGAAAGCAAGACCGCAACAGTTCAAGCAAGTTCTCCCAGCCTGCTCCAACAGTCCACTGGCTTCATGTGCTTACCTCACAGTCTGCCTGCACTATTCATGGCCAGAATAATTTTATGACCCTGTCTCGAGGCCCTGGTTCTCGAGAGACTCGCTACATATGCACTTAACTTCAACGTGGTTTGATTTCATAGAGCTAATCTGCAGCCCCTAAGTCTGTTCAGGGGGGACTGCTGTTCAGCAGGGGGCTTCTGCTCACTCTGGGACTCCATGCAAGTGTCAAAAATATATGTAAGCACTTTCAAAGCTGGGCATCAAATTTTAGAAACAAAAAAGCTTCCAAAGTTCAAAACCATCTATTACAGACTGGAAAGTGTCCTATAGTTTTAGGTTACCATATCCATAGCTACCTTAAAGGAAACTTCCCTTCAAAAACCAGAAAAACCCATCTTAGAATGAATATTAAAATATTATCATTTAATAATAGTCTGTATTTCTCCAGTATAAGGCTGATAAATAATGACTTAAGAATACAAAACTCAGCATGGTGTTCTCAAAATCTGACTCTGCAAGCAGGCTGGACAAGGGATTTTGTTCTAGTCTGTGGGTTTCTTTCCCCTCTTGTCCTTAAAAAATAAAGACAGCAAATTTCTTTGAACTTACATAATTCAAACCTGTTATTTTCCATAGGGCTAAACTGGCCTCTTAAATTCTTTAAGCCTGGCATTGTATGAAAGCAGATATCAAATATTCAGAGAGCTCAATTTAGAAAGATCATTCTTCTGAGGCTGAACCTTTCTGAAGAGCTTCCTGCAGCATTCCAGACAATGCCCCAAACAGCCACTCTTACCAGGCTGAGGTCACTTGACCTTGCCAGGCCATGTTTTTGGAGGCATTGGGCCAAAGGGAGATAAAGGTCTGTTGGAAAGGTGGGAAGTGTATAGGGTGTGAGATGCCAGAGAATCCGATTGCTGCAAATGATGAAAATTTGTGAATATTAACCTGTTTTGCACAATGAGTGGTTGAGAACCAAGTCGTGTTCGCGTGTGAAAAACTAACACATCACCTGAGTAGTCCTCTGCCACTGCCTTTTATCAAAATCTACCTCTTAATGTCAAAATCAGAGCTCACGAAAGCCAGTGAAGAGATGCCCCGTGTGAAATAACTGGATTGTATGGAGCACCTCTGTGAAATTCATCTCCAGCCAGTGGCAAAGTACAAGGGTGAAGCACCCACTGCTGCTGTATTTCATTTTACTTTATTTCCAGAGTACCCAGCAGATGCAGTCTGAACACAGCACTGCTGGACATTCTTCACACAAGCAAGGATGCATTCAAGGCAGGAGAAGGTTTGCTCCTTCCTCCCTGAGCAGTGCCACACCACTTGTAGGTACAGAGGGGCTGCTTGGGTCAGCACCCGCTCAATGCCTGCCCTAAGACAGCTCAGAATCCAGGGGTTTTCTTTGCATCCTAACAAGCCTCTCATGCCACCTCACAGCTGGCTCCTTGCTCTTGTAGGTGAAGGAGTTAATGTAGAAAGTGAAGGGAAGCCACTGGTCCCAGCATGGGCACTGGGAGTCCAGTCCTACGTGCCAGGCCAGAAGAATCATAAAGCAGTAAGAAATGCAACATTTGGTTCTTCATTCGGAAGAAGGACATCATAGGATGGTTTGGGCTGGAAGGGACCTTGAAAGATCATCTAGTTCCAACCCCCCTGCCATGGGCAGGGATGCCTTCTGCTCGACCAGGCGGCTCAGAGCCCCATCCAGCCTGGCCTTGAACACTCCCAGGGATGAGGCATCCACAGCTGTGAGGAACCTGTCCCAGAGCCTTCTTACCCTTACAGTAAAGAATTTCTTCCATATATCTGACCTAAACCTGCCCTCCAAGGTACTGCTATGCTTGCAACACCCTTGGCTGAAGAGCAACATTGGATTTTATTATTTACTGGTTATTGTTAAGCATTGCTTATCCCAAGCTTGCTGTAAAATCAGGAAACACTAAAAGCATATGGTCAGCTTAGACAAAATATCGACCCTCTGCCTCCATGCACCATGTAGCTAGGATGTTGTCCTATTTTATGCTGCAGGATTTTCCATGAAGTTAGGAAGCACAAGTAACACAGAGGACTTTGAGAGATTAAATATAATACAATAGTTGCATTAGATATATTTTTAATACCTTTTCCAGTGCTTCTCTGTCAGCCAGCTCCTGCACAGCCAAAAGCTTGATACTGTAAGAAAAAACAGAGAGGAAAAGAGAATTAATCACTCCACTGCAAGCATTACAGAAATCGAAGTAACAGCAGAACTGAAGCTCTCTTTTTATATTCTCTCTTGACAAAAGAAATACAAGAAATGCTCAGGATAAAACAAACCAAAGCAAGAGAGAGAGTGTCACTTTGTTTGCCTTTAATTAGCCATCACAAGCAGATTTTTTGGTTTCCAAATTACAAGCATATCTGAATTCACCTTATAGAGAAAATGCATTAATAATGACTTTTGTAATACCCAAATTAACACCAAAGGATCTTCTGAATGACAAACACAGAAAAACATTCTAGACATTTCTATCAGTTGTAGTCAGCTTTGTTCCTCAGTGTCAACGGGTTTCTGTGAGTCCCAAAACAGCCATTCCCAGGGATTTACAATATTGTATATGAGGTGCAGTAATTAAGACAACCCAGTTCAAGAAATTTGAGAGAGAGATGAGGGAAATGTACACCACAGTTTAAAAGTAGGGTAGAAAGATAATCCACAGTTATTATTCTTGTAATGCCCTTTGCAAATCAGTCCCAAATTTCTTTACCTACTGAACCTTTTCTAAGTTTACCTCTAGGGGCTAATTCCTGCACACTGAATTTCATTCACTTCAACAAGATTATGAGAGTTACTCAAGCAGGATTCTGCCCTGTAAGACAGTAAAAATCACAGCTAAATAAGGGTATATAAGAGCACCTTATAGATTTAATCTTTCATGATCAGTTTAATGAGTTATTAGAAAGTATCCATCCTCCTCCAACTTCAGTTACTTGCATGTGTCTCCACACAGTGCAAAAGTCTAATCTTTTCCATGACAAGAAATTTCAGGAAAAGATGTTGTTGCATCCCCACTGAGCTGCAGGGCTCACAGGACAGGTATGAACCTGAAAAGTGCTGCCAGCAGGTCCCAGGAGGGTATCCTTCCCTGCTCCACAGCACTGGCAGGGCCAGCCCTCACACCTGCCATCCCTCGGTACTCACCATGGAGATCCCACAGCAGCTGCCTCAGCCAGAGAGCAGAAGGGATCAACAACACACCTACTTCAGGGGCTGGGCATCTACTTTAGGATGTCACAGCTAGGATTCAGTTCCCCTAAACTTTAGCCCTCCACAACTTTGGTGCCTAATGGAAGCCAGCGTTTGGATTCACTCTGGCTAACAACAGGAGAGAGGAACCTCACTGTCCCAGGGTGCTTTGACCCACCTATCCCAGCATCATCCCTTATGTGCTCCCACAAGGGCAGAAGCTGCTGTCATGCTACACTGCCCCAAGTCAGGCTTACAGAAAGCTGGCAGGCTTTTTACCCATGAAAGAGGCCTGTATTGCAACTCCATGTTCTCACTTCCCTTACCCAGTCTTAAACTCAATTAATATATTATCCTTGGACTCCAGAGGATAATTTCCTTTACCTAGGGATACAAAAACATTTGCATGGCAATAGAAGAATCAAATTATGCATATAAATATTGTTTAATTACTCTTACCACCCTTTAGAAAGACACAGTAAAAAGCCAGTATGGTTAAAAGCTCATATTAAAGGTGTGAAGAGTCAACATAGAAGTCTGCCAAAGGATATAATACAAAAAGTTTTATTAGCCTTTCAAAACCTCAGAGTAATATTGCATAATTCTTGAACATCCACTGGTACCTTATATGCTAATTAGGTACATCCATCCTGCAACAGCAGCTGGCAAAGCACAGTTTTAGTCCTGCCCTTCTACTGCTTTCCACTGCAGGTATTCACAGCCTAATCCCTAAATACGAATTTGTTTTCACTTTAATGGACTTCTAGCTTTCAGTGTCTTCAAGGCATCATAAAAAGCCTATATTCAATGAATTATAAAACAGCCACAGACAATACATTTCTAGTCTGTAGAGACTATTGCTACTAAGACAGAGAGGGTGGAGATGGTTCAGAAAACAATGGGAGAATCAGGAAAATGAAAAAGGTATTTCATTAAAGCCCAACCACTATGGTGGCAGGGGATATGTGATTTGGTGTTGCTGCTTGGTGAACGCACTAGGCTGCACACACACATTCAGCTGAACTGGAAGTTACCTAGGGAAAGTACAAAGTCAATACAAAGTATTTTCAAGCATCATTTTCCTTGTAATTCAGCCAGCACGCAAAACAAAGATGAGATGGGCAGCAAGCAAAGGCAGCTCCATTTGAAAAACACTGCAGTACTGTGTCCAACTCAGAAAGAGCCTCAACTGATGCACCTTGGAGAACAAAGTCCAATAACCCAGGCAGTATCAATGCAGCCACAATCAAGACCTGTCTCTGAATTCAGGAGTCACCTCTTCATTTTGGATGGCCCACATCTGTTGCAGTGCATTTGAGAAAAACAGGACAGGTGAGAGGGAGGTAAGCCAGCACACACATGGATGCAGTCAGGATGCTCACAGCCAGCTGGGCTGCTGCAAAGATGGCTTCAAGTCTGTGTGTACATGACTTGTGTTATGCAAATTACTTTTGTCTTTTTCTTTTTGAAGCTATAGACTTTTTGATTACTTAATCAAATCAATCAAGGCTGCAGATGCTTCTAACAATTGACTGATTTTTTTTCTACAACATTATTTGTGAGTTATCTGACACTCAACAGCTGCAGAATAATGATGTAGACTGCCCAAAATACAAGTATCATTTTCATTACAGATCATCATCTCACTGTAAAAACCTACCTTCCTTCCCATTTACACTTGCAAAGCCCCACAAGAACGTCCAACTGATAGAGAGTCACATAGAAACAAGTAACAAAACAGGGAGCAGGAATATTTTTACTTTATTTCATTATGTTATGGAGATGCTGTACTCTTGTTCAGAGGTGAAGAACCCATACAAAGTGTTTACATCTTGCAGAGATACTGCATATGCAACGTCAGAATCAAATCTCAATTCAAAGTTGCTACATGATTTGCAGCAACATTGGTTTGACTCCTGGAGAGAAAAAGACTTCCTCTACTGTTACAAACTGAGAGACCAATGTTTGTCCAGCATTTCACTCTTTTGTCCTCAAGTGATACCTGAAAATATCTCAAGTATTTTTTCTTGGTCAAAAGGAATCAGTGAATGCAAGTATCAGCCTTTATACAACCAGCTGCAAGATCCTTCCTTCCTTAAAGCACATTCACAAATGCTGCCTCTGTCCATTGGATTACAGTCCACTACCTGGAAAATTGCCCTTGATAACCAGTTATTTACTGCTATTTCTTTCAGCAGTTCCAAGCAACATTAGTATGGGCTACTTGATGCTATGTCAGATTGGAAATGCAGCTTTTTTGAAGGCTGCTGCTTTGGGCATTTGATGCTTCAAAAAGAAATCAAACTGCTTATTTAGGCACTACATCAACAATCTTACAACCACTGAGAGCAGCTCATAACTTTGTTTGTGGTTTGTAGCTTTTGTGTTCACCAAGAATTTCAGAGTAGATGGGAATACAGTCAGTAACTGGGGGAGGGCAGAATCTCCAATTAAAAAAATCTCTAATGAAATGCAAATAGAGTTACCAAAAGCCAATGCTGAAGCCCAAGCTCTTGCTGTCTACAATACAGCACTTAAGCGCTCTGTTTATATATATCCTTGGCATCATTTATTTCATCCTCACTTGTGTTGTGCAAACACTGACTCATGAATAAAGTAACAGAAAAATCATATTTCCCAAAAAAACCTTATGGCTCCTGGAGAGCCTGCTCTAACCTACCACCTTTAAAATATACTGGTTAAGAAAGCTGTAATATGAGTAACTACACCAAAAATGGCCCTGCTTGAATCTGAAAATCTATTAAAAATACTCATTGACTGAATTACTTACATGATCTATTTAAACAAAGCTATTGAAATTAATATCCTGGCACATCAGGCACACTCAAAATACTTGAAAACATGCAGTGATCAGGATGAAGGACTCTCCTCCAGTACTGAAAATATGCAAACATGATGCGCTGTCAAGGAAACACAACTCCCTCTCTTTTTTGGCCATGGGTGATGCACTGCATTCTCCTCTAAGGGAATTCCTTTTGGTTTCCAGAAGATTAGTCACAGTGCTGAGCAAACGCCTATAGCTACAGCACATTTATACGCCTCAGGGTATCATTGCAATCCTTTCCTGAAAGTCTTCCTACTTAAAAACAAGTAGCATTGAGTTTCTCTTTCTAATCCCACATACCCAGGAGTAATTTAAGTCTTTTTGGCAGTCTTTTGCAACACTGAAAACTTGCAGATAGGTCCCTTGCTGGCTGGTGCATTGCTGTTCACCATGAGCCCTCATGACCACATTTAATTTGCAATGAGCTTCACTTCCCAGCTTGAATTCACATTGCCCGCAAAATCCCATCTGCCCTTGCAGTGGGGAATGTTGGGGCTTTCCTAAGAACCACTACAAGGTCATCTGCCTGCAAACCAGTGAACCTACGGCTCCACAGCGAGGCAGACGGGATAGACTGAGAATGCCACACAAGGGAGATCTCAGACCCATCCATGCAGAACGCACCTGAGGTCTTCACCTGAGGAAGAGAAGCTGCTTCCTCCAAAACCAGCTTGAAGAGTGTTTCAGGGATTTTTAGAATTCCAGCCAGTTTCTGGACCATCCCTGCATAGAACTAGAATTGCAGCCATTATGGGCATAGGTCACCCGGCTGCCACTATCAAGAGAGGGTCCCCAGAGCAGAGCATCAATGAGCACAGTGACTTAAGTGTGCTGAGCTGAGCACAGCGTGAAGCTGAGACTTCCAGTCAGTGAAGAACCAGGTAATGTAGAGGGAAAGGGAAAGAGGAGAAAGTGAGGAAAATGTGAAGCATTAAGTTCAGCAGAGTCAGCAAAGTGTTTAAGTGAACATTGGCCTCATGACAGCGTCCTACAGGAGCTCAATTACATACCTTTGCTCGAGGCCTGAGTTTTTCCAAAAGCCTCAGGCTTTCTATCAGCCAGTGCATAAGCCTAAAGGTAACAACATTGAGAAATGCCATTTGACTTCTCTTGCTTTTCTCTATCCCTCTTCAGCATACAGCTATACTAAATCTTGCTTCCACTAGACTCACAGACATTATTATAAATAGCCAATGCAAAAACCACTCAATCCCAAACTGTCATTTCAAGCATCATTAAATAATTCCTTTCACCCTCTCTTTCTTTTAGTCCACAAACTCCTCCTCTTTGTTCTTGACATAAGATCCCACAAACATGTCATGGCTCCACAGTGAAGTTTTATGGATCATTTACTAAGAGTAGAACATGGATGCATGGAACTGAAGTGCTTAATGACAAGCACATGTGTGAGTTAGTTAACAAAAAGAAAAGGACAAACCCACTTGGGTCACCAAATTTGTACACCAAAATTGTATTTGCAAATCTATCCAAACTGGCCTTACTCATAAATCTATTCTGCTCTAAGAGATGGGCAAGAAACATGAGAGTTGGACTGAAAAAAGAAAAAAAAAAAGCAGCTGAGCTGTGCTAATGATACCTCGCACCTGGGAGGGACCACTCTCCATCAGCTGCCTGCTCTCCCCATCCCTTACCTTGGCGTCCAGCTCTGCTGCTGAAACTGCACACTCATCACCATTCACACCACAGCCCCTGGAATTCCTTCAGCATTGCCGGATGACAGGGTGAGTAACAGTAAATATGGGGAAGCTACCTATGTGTGTATGTGCTGCCTGGCAGGGCTGTGGTGGTCCCCACTGCCCCAGCTGTCGACAACCTGACGTTAAGTGCTGTGATTAACTGTTGTCTAATTGTTTTAAGCACAGCCAGATGCTTAGGCATCAAGCATGTGCTGCTTTGGGAAATACATGGAGAGCAGGGAAAGATAACAGCCCGAAAGTGACAAACATGGAAAAATGCAGATCTTGTGGCTTAAGCAAATGTGGGGGGAGGTGGTGGGGGTGGTGTGTGGAGTGTATAAGGGGTGGTGGGGTTTTTTTGTTGTTTGGCTGTTTGTTTTAAATATAGAGCTGCTGCTGGAGGTGTCCCTTGCTGCTAACGCCTAAAGGGACCCAAGGCTTCTGTTCCTGACTCTGTCTGCCCCTGTGATGACTACCTTGCACAAGGGTGGGTGAAAGAACAGCAGGCTCCCACCAACAGCATGGCAGACTACGTTTAACACAGTGAGATGATGGGGGAGCAAAGGGATCTGTGCCACTCCTTTTTTGGGGCTGCCCACACTCACCAGGGCAATGGGTCAACTAAGTGGGGTGCCTTTACAGTGAAGGCGCAACCTTTAAGACTTTCATCAATGCATGCACTGTAAAAAGCCATCTTATTTTTGCTGGCATATCTCATTTATAAAGCTGTCTTTCTCCCCCAAGAACCTGTTCACTCACACTCTCACAAAACAAAAGCAGACAAAGGAAAGAAAAAAAGCATGCTCAATGATTTTTAGCCTTATACACTTCCTCCATCTACCCCTATGAAGTCGGATCAGGGGGAAAAAAAACAGTTTCTCCTTTTCCAATAAAAGCATCTGCATCTCCTCAATCACTCCTTAAATGGAAGGAAAAATTGTGTCCATTGCCACATCTTAACGGCTGCTGGAAGCCACCAGTGAGCTTACAAAGTAAACTGATGGGCTTGAATGGGAATACTATGCCATATTGCTTTGGGACTAACTGCCAGCTAATGACACAACAAAACATGTTGGAAGATTCTCAGGAAAATGTATCCACAGTAAGAAGAAATTATAATAAAATGAGGGAGCTGCATTTCCTACATATTAAATATATTTACATCCAGCTATACTGTAGATACACATAAAATAGACCATATAGATGTTAGATATGATTTTAGAAACATTCATATACATACACAACTATACATAGGTGAATTTATTTAGAGCTACTTCTTTTGCAGCTTCCTCACTGGGATGAAAGCAGATGTTCTTCAATGTCTAGTCATTGCTGATTTGCCTGCAGCATGGTCTGAAACCAAAAAGCCCATCAAGGCACTGCAGCGGGAAGGGGAACCAGGAGTAAATGGAAGGAGCAGAGAAGCTGAAATCCATCAAGCAAACTGGCAGTGTTGTGCAAGCCACACAAACACACCCACCCTGATATTTGCATTCACAGATCCTATTACATTATGTGAGTGATTGGAGTATTTGTCATGGGGAGACAGGAAACAGTAATGGAACTAAAAGAGGGAAAACATGAATTATGGATGGTTACTACTGAGACCTGAAGGGGGAGAACAGCAGCATTACCCAAGCTAACAGGCAGGAGACAATTGAAATAGTTTGTTTATTTTCTTTCCTACTTCAGTGGTTCCCTGGGTTCAGGGATGCTCTCTCCTTGCTGTTCTTTGTCCTAAACTTGCAGTAAAGCCATCATGTTGCAGGACCTAGGAACTTTGCACCGAGGGTCTGATTTATGTTCAGCTGATGCTGTGGTTTCAGTGCAGCTGTATCATTGCAGAAACAGAGTGATGATTCATAAACCCTGGGCATTGTGTATTCCCAATGCACGAGAGAAAAATCAAAAAGGTTGTAAGAACAGCAAACTCCTTCCTAGAATTCTGGAAGGGAGTAAAACATGCTCACAATGTCCCAAACCACAACCAGCTGCAGAAAACATGCAAATGCCCATGTATAATGAGACCTGGAAGCCTTCTTGACCACCTTATTGGAAATACCCAGCCCAAACTGTTTCCAAATGGATGAAATCCATGCTGCTATGCACCACATCGGTAAGCAGAGAAGGTCACTCACAGCAAAACTAAGCGGGGAGCTGCTCAAAATTCCCAGAATCTCTGCAATGCTAAAGCACCATCACTCTTATCAATCTACCCAGAAAAGGTGTCTCCCAAGTTGTGAGGCAGTGATGCTTGTCAGGACATTTGTGCAAATTCTGGGGGGTTCTATCACAGAGAAGGGCTTAGGAGCAACAGGGAAATATCCTATTTACCTCGTTCTCCACAAAGAGGATCAGATCTCTGGCCTATTTATTTCCTTTTTTCAGGTAAGGAAGAAGGAAACAGGACATCATTTCCCCTTGTATAAAGTCTCTCTGAAGACACCCTCAAACTTTTACACTAGAGGAAGTCACAGAGGGGTCATCCCTTGGGTGCATGCAATGCACACATAAATACTGTCCTTTCTTTCATTATTAGGTTCATAAATCTGCATTTGAGGTACAGAGTACTCATGGTACAAGCACTGTGCTAACTGTACTTTTTAGAAACACTTGACTAAGTCAGAGGCCATTCTATGGCCTTTTCTCTCAATAGACTGTTATTATTCTTTCCTGTCCTTCTCCAATTCTGTCTCTGCAAACTGGTGCAATGCCAAAAGAGTGACAGCAGTTAGAAAAGTAAAAGTCAGGGAAGACTTCCAAGGTCCTCAGAAGATATGCTGGTTATTAAGGGCTGGGATACATTGCACTCAATTGAACAGAACCAAAGCTGATCCCTGAGAGGCAAAGGTTAATTAGGCAAATGGCTCAAAAGGATCAGTCTGTTCTAACCCATTATTTGTTGATTTTTTATTTTTTTTTTAAATTTTAAAAGAGAGTTTAAAATAGACTAGGCAGCTGAAAATATGTTCCAAATTCCCAAATGCATGACATGAAACCACAAAAGGCCCAGGACTGCAAGTAGCATAATGGCTACAGAGTAGTAGCCCAGTGAATAAAGAAGCAGTAAATCAAATACCTCTATTCAATTATAATAAACACAACAATCTTGTCCATACACAAATACTAACAGGGACCAGGTACACACAGCGGAAATGCAGCTGAACTCCCAAAATCATTCAAAACTCAGGGTGACAGTCCAGGAGGCTTCTCTGTCACCACTTCCACCTCCGTCTTCACTGATCTCTCCTGTGACAAACACTTCACTACATGATAATTCAGGCAACAGAAGAGAGTTCTACTGCAAGTGGCGGGTGTGTGTGTGTATGGGTGTGTTATATTTATGCACAAAAAAATACACCAATTGTTGCAACTCATCTCTGGCAGACAGCAAACCAAAATCAGTTGCCTGCATTTAAAAAAAAGGGGGCAGGGAGTTGGCTTTTAATTTAATTCATATAATGATAAAATGCATTTTTCTTCCTCAGTATTTAATTTCTTACTATATTTAGCTAAGAGCAATAATGGCTTCATTCAAACCGGTTCACCTTACACTCACTGGTTTTGAAGTTGGGCAAAATCCTCTGTATAATGTCCACAGTTACAGGATTTTATTTTTTAATTTTTCAAAGGATGCCTGTTTCCTTATAATTCCACAGGAAGAGAGAGATTCACAGAGAATGTTGTGTTTGTGGCAGCATTGATTTCTTCTGAGTCACTAAAACTGGACATGAACAACTTATTTAATTTGCACTGAATTATTCAAATCTGGCCAACAAGGGAGGAGACCAACAAGACTAAAAACAAAGATTTAGAAGGTCATAAAAATCACAGGTGACTTAGAACTTCCAAATATAGGCATTATGTTATAGTGTGCACAGTCTCTGGCATTTGGCTCTTTCTCTGGATTTTCTGAATCATTCCCTGCTGGGGTAGAGAATCTTAGCTCCAGAAACAGTACCTTCTCCCACCCAGTCCTGCTCTATTGCAGCAATGGAAAAACTGAGTAGTCCTTAGTTAAATCAAATGGATGTGCTTGGGAAAGGGCACACCATCACACTACTGTTCTGCCATGAATTACAAAGCTACCAGAAATATTACAGGGCCTTGGGATGCAAAGTGGTTAATAGGGACTCTCTATTTAAAAATATACCTCTATGTCCCTGCAAAATGCAGTGTGATTTGAAATAGCCTGCTTCCCTTCCTCCGTCAGATATGTGAACCATATGCGATCGAGCTCTTGTGTGAAAGCTCATCATGGCCCCTTATTCAACCTCAGAAACTTAATTCAGTATTGCTTTGTCACACCTGCACATCCTCGTCTCAGAGAAATCAGTTTACATGGTTAAAATCCTTACAAAGGAATACAGTGAAAGTCAGTTTGTTTTGTAAAATACTTGCTCAAGAGCAATGCTGCAGTTTTATGGCAGCACAACCATGATCAGCTGGTGACATTTGAGTGCCACTAAGACTTAGCCTGGTGTTGTGCAAATACTATCGAAGCTTCCTGGCTGAATCTGGATATAGAACTCTGAAGCTTTTCACAGCACACTCTTAAGAAAGAGATTGACCCTCAAGAGCTGGCTTCTACTTTGAAGAGGCTGGCAGAGCACCACAGCCATTGTGCATTTCATACAAGCATCTTTTGCAGAAGACTTTGTGCCAAACTGGAATTGTTTAAGTGGTGGAGGATGCTAAACACCAGGTATTAAAATAGAAGAATGTGCACAAGAAATGGTCAGAGACACTATGAAATCATTGAGGAGAGGCACTGTGATGAGGGAAAAGGAGCACTACAGAATCCAAGAGCAGCATTTTTGTCAAGTGCACTTTTCTCCATGGCCCTTGTTGTCTTACAAATTCAAGGACATTTTGACCAAAAGGCTTAAATGAAGTGCAACATTATAACAGGTGGAAAACAAAGCAGAAACTGTATTAGCAGACAGCCCATATGTTTTAAGGTCTTCCCAGTCAGTGGCCAAAAGCCAGCCCACCCGTATTCCTAGAGTGGAGCTTGGGAAGCTGGTGACAAGACTTTGACACTAGTGCTCTGCAAGGGCAAGACTTTCAAAGACTTTTTCAAGGTGACTGAGACCTTGTTGCCATGAGAGGGGGGAAAGCGTGGATTTAACACGATTACACTCCTGCATTACTACTCCAACAAAAGTCACCAGCGGAGGCCTAGGCAAACATTATTGAGTTTGCACGTGAACAGAGTGGAGTGTCAGTCAGCACAGCCATCTGCTGCTACACACACAGGAATGGCATCAGGACCCACTGCCAACAACTGGGTTGCTCTCTTTACAGCATCTACCCCATATGGTGAAGGAAAGGTCACAAGAGATGACAATTCCTCAAAACCAACACTCAGCCGGCCCACTTGAAGGTTATTGAAAACAGAACAACCCAAGCTTTGAATGAATATGAACTTTCATCCTCCTAAAACTGAGGTCAATTGCACAGCCCAAAATACACAGTGAAGAAATGGAAAACTGTGAAAAGAAGCAGGCCAGAGGGAGCAAAGGCAGAAAACCCAAGTTTCACACACCAGTAAAGATGACACTCCTCCGTCTTGCATGAACCCAAGCCTTTAAATGTCAGAAAAGCCACAGAAGACAACTCAGCTTTCTGTCAGTCTTCACCACTATTTACAAGCGGTGTTGATGTCAAGCCACAAAGAATTTTGTTTACACTGATGTTACACTCTTAGGTTGCCAGAAATGCTAAGAATACTGTAGTCAGAAAACAACAGTCAGCTGATACTGAGGTTGCATCTGCAAGTGCCCACAGAAAACACAAATTAGACAAGAAAACTACCTGTCAAATAAGGGCAAGAAGTTAAAAGCTTCCTTTCCAAGAGGTAATTACAAAAGTATCCTATCAGCTTCATCTACAACATCACATGATACTGCATTAGAAAAGGGAATTTACTAATGGGGCATTTGAAGTGCCATTTATATAACTTTAACCCAAATAACAGACCAGACGGTCTTTCTATCAGTCCAGTCGTTTTGTACTTTAATAATGACTTTGAAGTGTGATGAGGGTTACGTGAAGCTTAAGCCTCCGCTTAGCCAAAAGCCACAACCGCATATAGCCTTTGCTTTGAGTATTGGAGTAACACGAAAAGGTTTTGATTTAAACCTCCAGGGGATGCATCACATAGCTGTAACTCTAATCCAGGAGCAAATGTAATCCGTCCTCAGTTCTCAAAGTCAGAAAAACTGGCTGAGTCGACACTCCCCCAGCCAACAGCTGTCCTCAAACCAGCCTCTGCTCAGTTTGCTGCCAGAGATACACCAAGCAGAAGGGACAGACCACTCAAAAAGGAAGTATAAGCAACAGAAACATGCAGCCGAGCAGACTACGGCCTATTTCCACAGGCTGCTACCATTCACTTTTTCTACTGCGTCTCAGAAATTCTTTGAGACTGTGTGTGGTAAAGACAAGATTCCTCTACCAACCAAATCCTGTGTGTCTTTCTCTAGCAGTACTACAGAACCACAAAACACAGGAACATTGGTCAAAAGAGACAGTTTGATGCAACAATGTCCTGAACATGAGGCTATCATGAGGTCAGCTGTAGCATCACTCAGTTGAGTCTTGAAAACCTCTAAAATACATAAACTCCATAACCTTGAGATGACATCTTCCAGGGCTGCACCAGCTTCTGAGTGAGGAAGCTTTTTCTAATGTCTGTTCTGAAGATGCCAAACCAACCAACTGCTTGCTTGTACTAAAGCAAGGGCTTATTTTACCTGCAGTGCTGGGCTATGCGTTTTCCTTTGAGCTTCATACAGCTTCGTTGGCACAGCCGACTTTCTTCAGGATCTTCTGGATTCAAGAGCTACCATCTGGCACACTGGTCACTCCCTCAAAGTACACACTGTTATAGAGCATAATAACTTATTACTCATCATAGAGGACAATTATCCTGCGTGGCAAATATATACTGCCACAATGGTCTTTGTTGACAAAGGAAGAGGCTTATTTGACTACATACAGGGGTCAAGTAATGTTTTCTTTTCCTCGCCCCAAGAGCAGCTTGTGCCAGATTCTTTAGAGGACAGAGTGAGACACATAGTAAAGAAGGCAAAGGGCTTCTCTGCTTTCCCTCCTGCTCTCATCTCACATAACAGGATGCCACCACTGTCCATATAAGCATCTCAGCTGGTGGTTCCCAGGCTTTCTGGGCTGCAACCTGCTGTGAAGACTGAAGCTGCCCTCCACAGCAGATGACACACTGCTGTGAAATATTTGACCAAAAGATACACAAAAGGGATCTCTCACCAACCATGACACCACGTGTGTCAAATGAGTCACACCTCGGGAATGAGGGAGGTGGAGGGAATCTAATCCTTTATTTGAGCTTCTGCCTAGGTCCTAAACCATGTGGCATTTTCTGGCATGGGTTTATTAATGTGCCATGTTAAAAGTTTCCTTGAAGAAGGCACAGCAGAAGGGTTTTCCCCTTTTTCTATTATGTGCTTAGAAAATGCCACAGTTGAGTTACTTTACATTCACTTATCACAGTAGCCTCTTTGTTCTAGTATCTTATGACTGAGATCAGGACAAACTTCAGTTAAGGAGACTCATTAAAGTGATCTATTTCTCCTACAGAAGAGGAAAAATCTTAAGTTTCTATCATGGAAGCTATCACTGAAAGTTTTAAATTGTGGAATACTTATATGTGGAATAGGAAGTTCAAATCAAGAGTGTTGTATGGGTACATGCACAGAAGCTTGTATTGTCTGCAAAAATTGGCACTGTTACAAAAGCAGATCTTCTGGTCAATGTCTGCAGAAACACCATACAGCAGCCTGCCCAGTAAATGTTTTCCTGCAGCTGAGGACTGTTCAAAGGAGCATGACAGGTCACAGGTTCTTCTTGGTCCTAAGGGAAAGCCATGTGCTGTGGAAGTTCAAGAATGGCATCAAAGTGGAGCCTCCTGAACCTCCAGGTGAACAGGCAGAACAACCACAAAATCAGGACCCCAGGTAATTTCTAGAGCAATTCCTGCAATTTCAGGAGCATGAGTCATGACTTTATGGCAAACAGAACCACTGCATTTGTCAGAGTAATAACCAAAAAAAAAAAAAAAAGCAAACAAATTAGCCATAGTGTCAGTCTCCAAGTGCTCGGGTTTGATAAGGAATAGTGTGGCCCAGCTGAACAAGGCCAGGCGGAGTAGCATCATGCTGAAACACAACAGCACTACCCAGGTACCCTGCTCCCAGTGCCATGCTGGCCACATCTGCCTTCCTGGGATGGCTGTATGGCAGGGCTCTGTCTCCCTCAATGGGCAGCAGTGCCGACCAAATGCCAGAGGTGACCACCCGTGGAACCTCTCCCCATGCCACGTCCCCACCACACAGCAGCACCCCTGCCTGTGTAATTTAAAGTTAACATCTTCATACAGCATTCCCTGTGGATTTCCACATGCTTTACAGAGGCAGCAAGTGGTGATGCCCCAACAGCCAGGGTGGAGTCTGGCTGTCTCTTGCAACTGCAGATAAGGTGGTCTGAGCAGTCACTACTCCTGCTCAGCGAGCTGTATCCAGCAGCTGTTTAAGTGAAGCCAATTTACTTGGCAGACAAGAAGCTCCCAGATTAACCTGGATCAGCTCCGGGTGCTGAGAAAGGGTAACAAGCAGCTAGCGGGAGATCTCAGGAACACGTGCTTCTTCTTCAGGGATCACAATACGCCTGAAGGTGCAGAGAAGTGATGGCACTCATCCAGCATTGTGTCAGAGATGGAGGTGGGACAAAGCTGGAGTGGCTACAATTCCCAGCCATAGCCTACCCCACTCAGACTACCTCACTTTTTAGTTCCTCATGTAGACATTCACCAGTGCAGGAAAGCATACACATGATATAAGTGCTAATTGTATAGTGCACAGGGCTCCTACTTCTGACTTAAGGAGAACATGAATGCATTATTCATTACATCAGCATTTACTCTTCGCTATTTGGATCATTCCTCTGATTTTTGTAATATCCCCCTTCCTTCTCCCCTCCCCACCCCCCATTTAGTCTAATAGCTCCTAGCTATAATTTTGATTACAAATTTCAAACACTGGTTTGTGGAGGATTAATTATGGAGGTGGAGGCAGAGGAAAAACCTGATGGATGACAAGTGCTAGTTTAGAAGCACAGGACAGCAACAGGAAGTGTCAGAGCCTTCTTCCCAGCAAGACCCTGTTAAGCAGCAGAAGTCCTAGGCTGCCTCTTTCTCAAAGTGTATCAAATAAATCCCCAAACACTGAACAGCTGCAGCTTAATCTTAAATGGCCATATGCTATTTTAAAAATAAGCCAAAATAAACAAAAATTCAAACCAAAAGCAGAGAACCTAAGAAATCAGAAAGGCTAGAAGGATGGAAAGGGTCATTAATTTTATTTTAAAGCTCTCAATAGACACTGATGCCTGCAAACTGTCACAACTGCTGCAGTGCACAGCCAGTGAGCAGGTATGTAACCAGTTACTATAGTAAGTTGTAGCAATGACTATTACATAAATTGCAGAGGACTGCATCTATGGAGAAATTCTATTTAACCAGCCTGCTAGTATCCACTAAGAAAAAAAATAAAGATTTAAGGTCTAAAGAAAGGAGGACTTGTCATATCTGCTTTACTAGATGCATAACAGTGGACAATAAACATGATTCTGCTGTGTCAACTCTGTCACCAAAGGTTTTTCTTTAGAGACGGTACAGGTAAACTTAAAAGCAAAATCTCGAATCCTAATTTTAAAAGACTATGAGCTTGTTGGGGATTAAAAAAAAAAAAACAACAAACCAAATCTTTTTAAAGCCCTTCAAAGAGCCATGGAAAGGAGATTTTGTTAAACACATGATTCTCAGCATCTTCTTATTTGTGCTACACAGCGTGTGTAGGGCAAAGATTTAAGGCGCTTTGCCTGTGAGTGGATGCAGCCTGCCACGAGCAGCAGCAGTGTGCATTCGCTGAACTGAAGTAACCCTGCACAGGCAGGGATCCAGCCAGACATCCTAGGGGTTACTAAGATTCACAACGAAAGAGGAGAAACACTGACTCTCACTCTCTCTCACTAATAAAAATAAAAATTGCCAAAGGCAGATGTCTCCGTGTGCTTAAATTCAGTCAGATAGTATGTGGTTGGGATTGCGTTGCCACAGGATTTAATAAGAGGAAGTTCTCTTATCTCCCTTGGTTAAGCAAAAACAACATGTCTTTTTGGATTCATAGAGAAAAGAGAAAAATAGCACATACAACCACGGTACTACTGTAAGGGAAAGAAGTTCCTGATGTTATGCAAGCCCTACCAGTATAAGAAAGGTTAATAGCGTTTACTGAACTTTTAATAGGGCATAAATCCAGCACACCTGCACAGCATCAAAAAGGTGATTTAATTGCTTTTCCTCTTTACCACTCCATGACTAAAGGAGCAGAAAGGAGAAGGGTTTGGAGGCATAAGCCATTGACCAATTCACCTTTCCATTAACCTTGGCTAAGCATTGCAGTTTTTCGCAGCTGTGCAGAACACGTTATGGGTACTGAAGCTTCCAGACACATTAATCACTTCAGTGGGACTGATTCTGATTTGCAGTCCATGTGGCCAGGATACCCAGCGAGAAGGAAAATCTCCACATGTTCTCCAGATGAAGGGGAGTCCATGGAACAGCATCTTGGAAGGCACAGTCCCCCCATCAGGCTGGCTCCTCTCATGCACAATGCCAATCAGGCACCTGGGGCTTCCTGAATCTTAATCTACAGCTGAACTGCCTGTGGTCCCTCAGATGCTCACCAGCTTCACTAGCTTGACCAATAAAATGCTAAGCAAATGATAACCCTACTGTGGCATATATATATATAAGCCATTAAGGAAAATCACAACCACTCCCTCAATGCCTGAAACACCAATATGGAGGAAAAGACTGGCCATGTCACAGATGATGAAAAGAAAGCAGGTATGGCAACATAGAAAAGAACAAAGAAAGCAGGTATGTTCTCTTCAGTGAACAAAATATCTGAGTGCAAGATGGCAATTTTGACGTCTCAATAAGGTCACCGTGAAGCAGCACCATCCTTGGGGATAGGAGCATGAGGAAAGAAAAAGTGTGTCTTAACGGACCAAAGGGGTAGGATGGGTCTCTGGGTGACACCGTAGGTCATAGCCAACCTCTTACTGAGTCCACAGGATGCTCTGCAAAGCAATGATGGCAAGACTGGCTGCCCACTTGGACAGTGCCAGATGTACAAATGGCTATTTAGTGACAGAAGAGGATGAGAAAAGAAACAGTACCCTTGGGGAAGAAAGGCGACAGAGGCCGCAGTCCTGCCTTCCTCTTTTAGGAGAGCATCAGGAGGGGATGACAACATATGTAACATATCTCATGACATCAGCACAGAAAAAAATGTTAAGGACAGCTTTCCCAGAAAAGCAGGGTAGAAGAAGGGAGCAGAAAGGAGAATTTTAATTTGCCCTTCTCCTCTTCAGAGAAAAGCACAAATAGTTCAGGCAAAAAAAATTACACAATTTAGTAGTCGTCATGGACAGAAAAAGACGCTGAGCTAGCACTGGAACAGATCTTCAGCAGTGATACTCCTCCCTTCATGAAAAGGCTGGATGGCAGGGTGCTCTCTTCCCAGAGCCTGGATCACTACAAAATCTCCCACCAGCTGAAGCTTACTGACCACGCAGGAGGAGTGGGCACACACAGGCAGCAAGCAGCAATGGCACAACTTCTGCCTATGCAAGGAAACCCAGGTTGTTGGATACCAGTTGTTATTTTATGAAAATTGAAGTCAACTCAGCTTTTTTCCAACCTTCTAAGAAGCTATGACCCCTGTGCATACACTGTAGAGCTTCTGTGCAGTCATAAAGCACCCAAACAAATGTCCATTGCCCCGACACACTGCAAAGGAGACAGAAATGGAGACAACCTGTTCTGATGAGCAAGCAGGGGCAACTTGTGTGTGCACAGATACAAAGACAGCGTGCAAAGGGAGTTTGGGAGTTGCTTGGAGTGAGGCAAGACAACACTTTCTTGGAATCAATCTGCCCCCCTCTCCCCGGAAGGAAAACATGAATTAGTCAACATTGCCACAAACCACCTCACCACCAGCTCTGCACTGAAAAAATCTCTCACATGAGGCAAACCATCTGATTTCCTCTGCAGAGCCATCATGCTGGGTTTTTGATTTCCTCTTTCACCTACCCCTATCTGAAAACACAATAATGCTTTAAAGCCCTCTTTCAAGAAGGGAAATACCCATCGTGTCTACAGGATGTGAGAGGTGAAAGAGATGTGGGTTAGCTGGAGGCGGTGCAGCAATGTGTCTCCAACTGCTGTGCCCTTTAAGGCATACCAGGACATGAACCAAAGCTCAAACCAGACAGAGGCAAACCATAGAAAGATAGAAATATTTAGGCTGGAAAAGACCTCTAAGATCACCAGCTCCAACCATTAACCTGACACTGCCAAGACCACCACTAAACCATGTCCCTACGCACATCTCCAAGTCTTTTAAATACCTCCAGGGCTGACAACTCAACACTTCCCTTGGCAGCCTATTCCAATACGTGGCAACACCCTCAGCAAAGAAATTTTTCCTAATATCCAATCTAAGATCATGCATATCATTGTGAGATCTGGCTGTGGAGCATCCTACCCACCTCCCAGTTTAGCTGTCCTATCTCCCAGGAACACAGCCTTTTTGACAGGACATGGCTCTGAGGGATGAAAGCCAAAGGTGTGAGATTATAGATCACAACAGCTCTGCAAAATTTCTAAGTGTAGCTCTAAGTAGCTCTAAGTGTAGCTCTAATCCTGTTATATTTTTTAGAAACTATCTTCACCATTTTCGAATATTCAGAAAAGGCAAAACTTGAAAGTTAGACCCTGATGCTGCAAAGGAGGCTCCAACATTTATACACCATTGATTTAGGGATCCCAGTCATGCCAGCTGGTGCTCGTGGTTATAGATGTTTCCAGGTTCTCGTCATTAGAAGAGACCCTGAAAAAAAACTATCAAATTGTGTGTATGGGCTCCTCTAGCACACGTCTGCGTGCCACAGACCACAGCTTTAATTCAATCCCAGCTGCCCTGAAATATCTCCTTTAGCACTCCAAATACACACAGCCAATAACATCGGAAGGGACAGGAGAACGAACAGCAGCACAGCCAGATGTACCAGGAGAAGTTCTAACTTCACCTGCTAGAAAGCAGGAAAAGGTGATATAACTTAACTGGAATAAATTTCCTTTACATCCTTTACTTCCTCTTTCTCCTTGGGCCTGCAAATGCCTTGAGAGCAGTACAAAGTCTTCTGGAGCAGCACCTTCAGGTATCAGGTGGGTTGACCTCAAGGCCACCATCTTATAAATGATGCAATGCAAACCTACAAGGTCAAATTCCTGCACTAAAAGATGTCCTTGTAAAGACATCTGAATATATCTATACACTCATTACCTTGTTCTCTCTCTCTCCTTGTATCTGAGTTTGGGAAGAAAAAAAGCCAGTTCAGTAGAAAGCACCCTCCTCCCTGTCCCATTAACCTGCTTTTATTTCCCCAGGCTACCAGCACACAAAAAGAAACAGCAAACCAGTTGCAAATCATCCTCCAAGCGACGGCAAGAGGGGGGATGGGGGACAGCGTTTCTCCCTACTGAAACCTAGCCCCACCAGCACTGAACGTTTGTGCTTCTTGTTGGCAGGACAGCAAGCAGAGAAATGGAGCATAGCCACAAGCCAGCCTAGCTAGCCAGGCATCCTCACTAACACACCACAGAGCCAAAGGCTCATCCCACCATCACACCATGTAGCCACCCTCCGCCTTGGCTCATAGCTAATTCAGGGTTACGTTATTCCCATGAACTGCCGCTTGTGTTCCTGCGTGGAAAGCCAACAAGGGAACATGCTAGCCTTCCGAAAAACCATACTCTCTGAGAAGGAGGGGATTAGGAGGGAACAATGTCGGAGTGTCTTCAGTGAGCTGGAAGCAATCCCAGCTTCTAGCAGCACAATGAGACGCAGGAAGGAGTTTTGAAAGCTTCCCAGTCACAGAGGACTCCTGCGTGCCAGGCTCAGAGACGTCTGGACATAAGAATGGCCTTTACAGCATAAGGATGCAAGAGGACTACAGAGCCCCACATGCAGACCAGCTCTGGCAAAGTGGGGAATGGTGGCTTGAGCTTAGTTTTTTCTTTCTTGGCACTGAGTGCTGATTGTGTAGCCCAGATCCTTAACCTTATTTAGGTCAGGGGCTTCAACACAAAACAGTCTTAGAAACACCAGACTTCTGTGGGAATGAAAAAGTCTGCTTGTCCAGACCCAGAGCTCTCCAAATACTGGAGTTGAAGTGTAAAAGTATCTTGGACAGGGAGAACAGGAGGATATCATGCTTTGATGGGATGCACATAGAGGTGCAAAATTATGTCTCATGCAGCTTTTGATATGACTTGCATGTTTCGTAACAAGCTCCAAGGCAAAAGGGCTCTTAACAAACTACATGCAGGGCATGAAGCAGGATCACGTGGATGCTCATGAAGATGTTCCCCATAGGTTTTCCCTAATGCCCTTGCCTGCCACTGTGATGCCATGAATGCCTCCAGTTTGCCACTGATCTTCTTAAGCTTGAACAGGTGACAACACCCCAAAACCAGTGGAGAAAAGGTGAAGGTGGCAGTGCAGACACCCCCAGGGAGAGGGAGCAATATAATTGAATGCTGAACCCTGGTGACAATTTTATTTGATTCAATAGTGGACATAACACAACATAAAGAGGGCACCAGTAATTCTTCTCAATGGTGTTTACAACCTGCAGGTCTACAAAGTCCATGGAGAAGAACTTATAAACCTTTTACAGCACTGATCCCCCTCCTGTTTCTTGATTATTCTGAGGATGAAGTAATCATTGCTCCATGGAAAGCATTCCAGATTGTTTGAAGAGGTGTGCCTTGCACAGACATTGTTAGCATGACTGCCTCCTAAAAAGTTGTGCCATAAAAGCAATCTACAAAAACAATCAAACCAGTAATTTAATACTTATACATAACAACACAGCACTAAAATACATATTGCCATTCATTGCACCCATAAGGCAAAATGCCAGTATGGAAAACAGGACATAAAAATAGGGTGACACGGAAACATGCAAAAGTGTTTGACTGGATGAAGCATTCAGGAGGATGAAAACAAGGGATAATCAAGCTGTCCAAAATTTAACCATCAATTCAACAGAAAAAAGCTTCTAGATTTGACAGCATTTCCAAGAACATCCCAGTTTTGAGGAGTAGGCCTGGGAGGTGAAACTTGAGCCAAGCACAGGGAATAATAAAAATGGAAGCAACAATCTCTGCTTTTTTCAGATGGTGAATTCATGCTGTTGTACAACCCTTGCTCCCCTATTACATGAAATTGGCCTGCAGCAGATAAATACACAAGGAAATCTCATCCCCAGAAGAACTGACTTTTTTGAGACCATCATAGCTACATTCCTTGTGAAAAGCACACTTAGGTACGATTTAAGAGAATACACACACTTAGTGCTGGTCTGGATGTAGACTCCAAAACAATCCTCCAAAACATACCACTAAGCACTCTAAAAACTGGGGCTCAGGGAGCCTTGCATGGGCAACTCAGGCTTTCTCCTACTAATTCCAGGGATTAGTCAAATCAAGTCGGCACTGGTGACAAACGACACCACGGTGACAAAGCCAATATTCCTCCAGTACTTTCTATTTTTAAGAGACATTCTGAACAGCGTGCTGTGCTGAAGAGCTGCTAGACAAAAAGATTCTTCTGATATAAATTCATCAGTCTCTCCTCACAGAGCTGACATCTCCAGACACTATCTTCAGGAAGATAAGATGCATATGGAAGAGAAACTGTAAACTGTCAGCGCAGCATGCACCCGCACAGCATAATCAGATACGAAAAAAATACTGAGCACTCACGCTTCCAAGTGCCTAAGGTACATACAAACTCCTTTAAAACAACTGCTCTAGGAAGTTAAAAATAATTCCACGTCCAACACATCAGGAAGTTAACAAGTTATTTTTCTGCAGAGCTTTTAGTACCTCTGAGGAACAGAAATAGAAAACATAAATACTTTCTTCCTTTAAAGCAATGGTACAAGAGCCTCCTCTAATTGCAAGAAGTCCTAACACCCCCAACATAAAAGGCAAGGCTGTAGTTTTCAAGCAGGTTTTGCCTGAAACTTGATATATCAAAAGGCACTGATTTTCAAGCTGCCTGGCAAGAGGCCTCAGCAGAGAAACAAATGCTACAGCACATCTTGGTGCAAGAAGATGGCATTAGAATGATTTGGGGGGAAGTATCACAGATGATCCAAGAAAACTGAAATCCTCAACCTTGTAGGTGAGAGATGATATCATTCAACCCTCACGGTGTGAAAGCAAAGGCTTGATCAAGAAGCATTTGAGATAACTGGAAGTGCTCAAGATGTGGCAAGACAATTTAAAAGCCAAGTGAAAGCAGTGAAAAGGTTTTAGATTCAGGAGGGGTGGAAAGAGGACATGGAAGGGGGTCATGCTCAGGTTGCAAGAGCAAGTTTCAAAGATAAGATAGAAGCAATGAGGCAATTTCCTTTCAACCTATGGATAACCAATATACAGATATCTGCCCAGTTTCTTACTTTCAGTTTCTTTTTGCCAAATTTCAGTGCACAGCTGGACAATATAGATCATCATCATCCTCACATAGAGCTCCTCAAAAAATCTGCTGTACACAAGAGAAAAAGAAAAAGAAAAAAAAGGCAAAAATGGATAGAGAAGCAAGTCAAACTACAGCCAAGTCCAAATGCTCTCAGTTTAAAATAGAAATGGGAAACACCGCCTGGTTGGAGGTGGCTTTTGCACAGCTTCCATCCAGCAGCAATGCTTTCAGAACTCTTACTGACAACAGCCTTGAGTGGAAATTGTTTAAATATCTATCTATATCTATATCCATGAGCTAATGACTGAAATTTTATCTCATCCTTTAAGCCATGGCTTCCTTTTCTGCAATGCTGGTTTGCATTAGAGAACTCAGAAGCAATTAAAACAAGACATTGTGGGGTTTTTTTGTTAACCAATGGGTAATCTTCACCAAGTGATCCCTCTAGGATGTGTTGGAAGAACCTCTGTGCTATCTGCCAGCAGTACCAACCCCTTTGCCCTCACCCAGGCCACATGCTGTTCATTGCTCAATGGAAGGCAGCCAGCATGGAGGGCAGTGGGCAGTGCTGGTAGTCTGCATTGATTATGAAAGGGGACTGTAAACACAGCTAGAAATAACAGAAAGAGTGGTACAAAGAACTAGCAGGACAGACGGATAGCCAAAAATTGCACTGTCATTGCTGTCAAAATCATAGGAAAACTTGGGCTGGTCAGAATAAATGTTACAAAGGGTAGTCAGGTACCACTGCAGCATTTTCTTGACAATAACATTTATTTTAGCTCTTAATTCAGTGGCAGCTCTGGTGTTTTGTATATGGGGGCAGAATCTCTTGCAGACACAATGTACTTCCTCTCCCGTGTATTGATTGCAGCACTAGTATGTGCCTCATCACCATCAGCCCCACATGTCACAAGAGGGGAACAACTCAAAGATTTCCCTTAGGCAATCCATATGGAAAGGGACCCCATCATTGCCTTCAGTGAAAGAGCAATATCTGCCTATGTTAGCTTAAAATGGGATTACCACTGGAAATTTCCTGCCCTATTAGAAAAGCAGACTGTTTTAAAACAGGTCATATGTGTTGTTCTCAGCTAAGACTATCCTCCCTGGCAGGGGTTCTGCCTGCTTAGAAGGAGAAAAAAGAGGAGCAAGGTAGTAATTTTACATTCTACAGGCAGTAGGCTTCACAGTAAACCTGTTGAACTTGCTTAGCACGTAAGAAAGAAAAACTTGCCTTATGGTTCATTTTTCAAGACCAAATTAAGACCTGCTTTTGACACGACACCCTGCAATTCAGTGGCATGGAGATGGAACCACACTTGGCCTTACTTGTTTAAATAGAATAAATAAAGAAACCAAATATAAGGTTTCTAAGTTAACATCCAGTGTGTATCCAACAGCACACTGCTTCCAGTCTGGCAGAAAGGTGGCTAACTTTTACTCCAGCCAAGCCTGAGCAAGAGAGGTTGGGCACTGACCGGCAATTACCCCAAGCGAGCCTGGAGTGAGCCCTCGGCAGCTGAGCGCCTGCGCCTCCGCATCCGCAGGGCTGTGACTGACGGACTGACACGGATGCAGAGGGGAACAACGGAGCTATAAATACCAAGGAGTCGAAGGATAAGTCTGAAGGCAAAAGCAGCAGTCTTTTTATTCACCCTGCCTTGTGAAGCAGAGGGAACGGCTGTTCTGCGGGACTGGCGTGCAGCAAGCACGAGGGAGTTAGGGCAGGAAAGCTGCCACTGCCTCCAGCAGCCAAAGCAGAGCTGATCAATTAGCTGTTCAGTAACCCATTAAAAACCCGTTCAGCTGTGAACGGCTTGGACAGCTGTTGTAGCTAAATTTGTACAGGAGATTGAGCATGGTACCTGAAACACCTATAAAAACAGGGCAAAAAATAGCCACACAGAAGGAAGAGGAAATTTTCCAGTTCCTCCTCTTTATCCATATCCATAAGCCTACAGTGAGAACTGCTCCCATTGGGACGCTCACCACAAAGAGCAGAAGGGCATTACTGTGCTCTCCCCCAACTCTGTGACAGACACAGGGACAGGACAGACAGGCAGACAGCCTGCCTGGCCATGAGGCTCCCTTCCAGATGGCCTCAGTCAGAGGGACTGCAATCCGCTCTGCACAAGCAGGCTGCATTGATTCCACTGCACACACAGTACATCCAGTAACCACAGCATTCCCAGCCATCCTTAGCACACAGGACAGTATAAATCCAAATGCATTTTTCCATAGGAATAGTTTTTTAATTATAATTTTATACACAGTTGAACTTCTGGAACGTGCATGCACATGGGGCAGATGCAAGGTAAACTTATTTCTGTTACTCACTGGCCTCTAATAATTTTACCACAGGCACTGAAAATAACAGCTTGGTGCCAACAGTGGGTTCCTTCCTGCACAAACCCCCAGCAGCAGGGATGGAAAGGAGGTCAGTGGCACCAAGCCTCCCTGATGGTGACTGAGCAGTTTAAAATACTCATGCCATTTGAAAATGCCACATGGTCTGATCTGGACATGGATATGCTGTATATGCCAGGGGTGAAACAGTTTATTGACAGAAAATATCTTTTTTACCACAGCTACCTATTCCCTTCATATTTATCTACTGCTGATATGATGCCCACCCCGCTCTCAGCACCTTACAAAGCATTTTGGAATCCACCATGGAGCACCCAGGCTCAAGATGAAGCAGATAATCATCATGAGAAAGGAGGTCTCTGGTAGGTCTCACCCTCCCCTCGGCAAAGCCATTATGCACTTTTATTCTCTGATAAATCAGTGGGGATCACCAGCTATTATTCAAACAAAGCACAGTACCTCTGTAAAATAATAATGAAAAAAATATGGAAGTGAAGAAGCTACTGAGCTCCTATTTTTAAGCACTGTTATTATTAATGTGCCACGGTTCTTGTCTCCAACACCATACCATATAATAGTGTTGAGAAATTACTGCAGCATATTGTAATTATTTCAGTAAGGACACTGTGCTTCCATCTGTCAGCTTACACTTGCATCACAATGAAGAACAATGTGACTTAAAAATAAGTTACATGCACACTGTAATCCATGACCTATCATCTCTTCTTTGCTCATCCAGCCAAATCTTGAAATCATGATTTGGGCAAGGCTCCCAGAGAAGCATTAATTAGAGACTAAAGAAGCAGGGTCCTCCTAACAATGTAGCTGTAGGAAACACACTGAAGATCAACTCCATCAAGAAGGGTTGTGTTGGTTTTGCATGGCCTGGTTTTTGGTAGCGAGGGGGCCACAGAGGTGGCTTCCATGAGAAGCTGCTGGAAGCTTCCACCATGTGCAGCAGAACCAATCCCTGATGGCTCTGAAGATGGACATGGTGCTGGCCAAGGCTGGGCCAATTAGAAATGTTAGTAACGCCTCTGTGATAACATATTTAAGAAGAAAATCAAGCCAGAGGGACACAGTTTTTTTCCTAGCGAGAGAAAAGGTGGAGGTGAGAACATGTGAGGGAAACATCACAGAGACACCAAGGTCAGTGAAGAGGAAGAGGAAAGAGACACTTCAGGATGGGAACCGAGACTCCTCTGCAGGCCATGGTGAAGACCATGGTGGAGCAGCTGTGCCCCTGAAGACCATGGGGCCCGGGGGGTGCAGAGATCCACTCGCAGCCCATGGGGAGGTGCCCACACTGGAGCAAGTGGATGCCTGGAGGAAGCTGGGGTCCAGTGGGAGACCCAGTGGAGAGAGGGGGCCCTGCCTCCAGGCAGGAGGAGCCTGTCCTTGGAGGACTGCACCCTGTGCACAAGGGAACCATGCCGCAGAAGTTTTGGGATGATTGTCTGCCTGCGGGAGAGACTCACATTGAAGCAGTTTTGGGAGGACTGCTGCTTGTGAGATTGGAGCCATGCTGGAGAAGTTCACAGAGAACTGTCTCCTGTGGGAAGGGATCCCACAGTGCAGGAGGGGAAGGAGTCCTCTCCTTCAGCAGCAGAGGAAGATCTGGGTGATGAACTGACCAAAACCCCCATGCCCTGTTCCTTGCACTGTTGGTGGGAAAGAGGGAGGGGTTGGGGAAAGGTGTTTTTAAGCACTTATTTTGCTTCTCATTATCTTCCTCTGAGGAAGATAGTAATAATTATTACTGTTGGTAATAAATTCACTTTGTACCTCTAAGTTGAGCCTGTTTTGCCCTTGGAATGTTTCCTCCTGGTCCTTAACTCACGAACCCTTTAAATTAAGTTTTAAGGGTTTAAGTTTAAATTTTTTAACCATTCAAGTTAAATTTTTTTCTCTCCTCTGCCCAGCTGTGTCAGGGGAGAGCGAGTGAGTGGCTGTTGGGGGTGCCTGGCATTTGGCCAGCATCAAACTACAACAAGGGTGCAGCCAAATTTGCAAAAACCTGCTTGTCTCCTAAATGTCCCTGTTTAACACCGCTGGAGACCCATGTTCACAATGAGCTAGACAAGCACTTGGTTGCAGAGAGTGTTTTCCTCTGGTTAACAGTGACTGACCAAGTTTCTGCTTGCCCTTTGTCAGAAACTTAGTAGTCCCTGGGTTCTTCTTCCCCAGTAAGAAATGGGAATGGTCCTATTGCTCTTTTCAAAGACAAAGCTAGAAAACCACCCTTCCTGCAGCTGTATCACAAATTCCCAAACTGCAGAAAAATCACAATATCTGTTTGGAGGACGAAGCCCTATGTGTAGGTACTTAGTCTGTCCCCTACAGTCATGTGGCACAAGCTTTCTGAAAAGTCAAGCAGGATGAGGTTATAGCCTTATGGCCTCTGCTTGTGATTCAGGAACAGGCAGTACAACATCACTTAATAATTCACCAATTTATTACCATAAATCAGCCAACCCATTTAATCTTTGCCACATGGAATAAAGCAAACCTTGCAGGATCTGCAGGAATAAGCCGGCAGCTCTGGTTTACCAAAATAGCTGCATTCTGCAACATGAATCCAGTGATACAAAATACATGTGCAGAATAGTCAAGCATGCATGGTCTGAAACTATGTGGCCATTAAGTGCTGCCAGATGTATCAATTAGACCTGTTGGGAGGGAAAAAAAAACCATATGAACCAACTCTTACCCCACTAATCTGTTTCATTTTAGTCAAGCTTTACGGCACAAGTAGCAGTGGCAGGGTATGGTTATTATTTTTAAAAGGAAAAAAGAAATGTTTATTTTATATGGATAAAACAGCCTTTAACTGTACTATTTTTCCAGCCACATTCTCAACTTTAAAGCAGATAAAAATGACTGGTTAGATATGGCTCTCAAATGTTCAGGAAATACACTGAAACTGCAGTTGTGCAAAGCTAAAACAATGCCAAGATCTCCCTTAAAACAGAAAAATCCCTGGGACAGCTACTCAGGGATAATTTCAAGGGTCTATCCTACATTCCTATGTCATGTCTGAGGAAGGAAAGCTGTGGGGGCTGTGGCAACAGAGACCAAGCAGGATCAAACAGCTCAGTGCATTCACCTCTGAGATCTCCTGCAGAGCACGTGGCTCCAGATGCCACCTCCAAGAGTCTGGACACAGGAATGGTGTACACCCTTCATGGTCTTGCCGCAAGTCCACCCACTGCTTTTGATCTCTTCTGCAAAGACCCAGGAGCTGCAAAGTATCTTGAACAAGCCACCCACCTCGTGTAGGAGGAGCAGGCAGTGCCCTTGTAGAGCGGCTCAGTATCGCATCCACATGGAACAGAAGTTTGGAAATGGAATTTAATTAACGTATTATTTTATAACTTTGAAACTGACATCACCATTTTCCCCAGCAGCAGCCCTGAAAGGGGCTGGAGCCCCTATCCAGGATGGGAGCAGTGCCACAGAGGAGACCTAACCCCCAGGGAAATGGCAGTGCTCTTTAGCATTAAGCTTGGCAGCCTTCATGTGATTTTACACAGACAAAGGAATGGGCCAAATCCTGAACAGGAGTAAATCAGTTGAGTTTCATTTCACCGGGAAACTACATAACTCAGGGTCTAACCTGCTGCTTTCCCATTCCAGATGGTATGCAGGAGGCAGTTCAAGGCTCCCACTAGTCTCCACTAAGTAAAATATTGTTGGTCTCGTGCAGGTGGAGGCAAAAAAATAAAAAGCAAAAAACCCAGCAAAAAAGCCAACCCCCAAAACAACAGCTCTTCCATCACCCCCTTTTTTTGTCCCCTGAGGTATCAGAAAGTGCAAATTAATGGTGGCTTTACACACATCATTTTTTCTACTGCTCATTAAAACCCCTTTGTGAAATGCACATAGATGATATCATCTAACAATTCCTTTTTTCTCAAGTTTTCTCTGAAGTTGCAGGAGGCAGGATTTCCTCTCTATTACATAAGGAGAAGAGGGTGTATTTGTTCTTTTACCATTTAAGACTTTTTAGCATGGTCAGGTTACTGGAGCCAAGCCCTCTTTTCTGATCCTTTCTTGCAGGGTAAGTATACTGGGCAAGGTTCCCGCCTAACCCAGTGGAGGGCAAACCAAGTAGCTTTACAAAGAAAGATATATAAAACAGATGCACCTCAGGGCTTTGCCCAACCACTGAGAGCTTCAGCAACAGTCTAGAAACAACAAATGCAAGCTGGTGATGAGCCTCTGAAGCACACAAGTACAACCATCACCACCACCACGATAAATTACTATGATGTCTGTTGCATGGGGGTGCAATCTTTTCCCATCACCTTGACAGGAAATACGGCTACAAGCCTGCAGGCAATGTACCACACCATATCCCTTCCCAAGCAAAGTAAGAACCCCCAGTAGCAAAGGATTGCCCCTTGCATTGACCCCACCTCTCAGCCCGGACTAGGAGACTGGAGTGGAAAGTAAAAGCCCCACCCTATTATTTAGTGTCGGGGAGCAATGGGAAAGAGATTCTCTTGCCTCCAGCACCTAATGCAGGGACCAGAACACAATTAAGTTTTCCTCATGTCTTAATAGGAAGAGGCAGCTTCAGAGGGTGGTTCAGAAAGTTCTTTTCTTATTTAGGTGATGAGAGGATGTGCTTAAGGTGACCTGGGGGAGGTAAGGCTAAGAAGAGGAACTTTAAACTGTGGTGGCACAACAAGGGATTGCCTGTCCACCCACTGCCTCCCAGGAAGCAATTTTGGGCTAAGATTTACCTACTGTTCCCCCAGCTGGAACACTAATATAAGTCTCAGACACAGAAATTGAAATTCATTTCTTGCCTCTGAGAAACTTCTATGCTTCTGTCTAACCACACTGAAAACAGATAACCAGTTACAAACCCTGGGAAGAAAGAAGGACTGACATGTTCCTAAGGTTTACTGTCCATGCCAAGGAAAAAAAACACCACCAGTGTTAAGTACAAATCTTATATTGGTATTTGTATCTGTTACTCTACAGGCATGCAAGTAATCATTTTTATAGTGAAAGGAGTCAATCACTGGAACAACCATTCAGGGGTGCAGAAAAGCCACATTGCTAGATGTTTTCAAAGTGTGACTGGATATATCTGTCACTGCAGTGATAGATAATTTCATCCAGGCTCCCCTTTCCAGGACATGCTCAGATCACTTAACCTGGGCTCTTCTGTGGTTCTGCAGTTTTTGCAACAGGTGTTAAGGCTTTATTACTCATACCTTTTACATCTAGAAGATGAAACCACACCAAGAAGCTGACCAAAGAAAGCAGCAGAAGGTAACACCAGCTTGAACTGCTTGACATCTGAAAGGAAACAGAGCCAGGCTCTGTGGACCTTGGGACCCACCACTATCCCAAGACACAGTCCCCCTCCTTTAGATAGAGTGCAAGTTCTGGCCTTCCAGATCTCTATCAATTTTCATTCACTCAACTTCAAAATGTGCTTAAAAGAAGAAAAAAAAAAAAAAAAAAAAGTAGTTGAGGTCTTCACAAAATTACTGCTCAGTATTATAAAGCACCACAAAAACCAGTTGGGAAACCTCCACTAAAAACCATGCTGGGGAAGGTGCACAACAGGTCACTGCCCTTGGCTACTTGCAGACTTTCCAGCACAAAGTCAAAGTGGAGTTTGCACCTTTACGGTGCTCTGGGTGTTGGTCGGTGTTGCGTGTGCCTGCCCCATACTTCTTCATGGGGTCACCCACCCCGATACCCGGAGAAAGCAGCCACAGGGTGTCACAGGAGCCACGAGTTCAGTTTATGGCAAGGAGGAACAAGCCTGATGAAGGAACGGATGAGGAGCAGCATGAGTGCCTTTCCCCTATGGACCTGGGGTATATGACAGTTCTGGGGTACTTCCACCAACCTTAGCCAGAGGAAACATCCCCAGTGGGGCTTCTTATCCTCCACAAAAACAGTTGTTGCCTTTTACCTGAACTTGCCCTTTTGATCATGCTGCTCTTACTCTATGTTTTTTTGGTGAGCAGAAGCAGTTGGTTCCTTCATTCCCCCTGAGAATGGGGAGGACATGGAGGTCAGATGGAGGGGATGGCCAGCATCCCCAGAGACAGGCCAACTCTGACTCTCTGTCAATAAATCCCAGATTTTCTGAACAACACCTGCAAGAAACATTGCAGGTTTGGGTAAATTCACCCCAGACTTGATACTTCAATCCAATTATGTGTCATGCTCGCCTCCTCGTTCATCACGTTAAGCTCTTCTAAAATTACCCTCTAGTCCTTTGAATGAAAACACCTCACTCCTTCACTTCAAACACTGTGATAAACATAGATCCTTGTAATATGAGAAAAGAGGGTGAGGACCTTGCTGTATTTCATTATTTTTGTACTGCAGCAATGAATTTCAAAATAGCTTAGCAGTAGTAGTCATGCTTACTGATTTAGTGTACATTCTCTTCACTGCTCTTCAGAAATGTAGCACTTGAGAACGAGCGTGAAGATTGTGAATTAGGTTTTTTTTCTCTCCTCCCTTCAGCAGGTTATAATATGACATTTTCTTGCTTTTTGTTTGGTTTGAATGAAGGTCTGGCCCTCTTTCCTTCCTGCACAACTTCCTTCCCTTCAATGCAAAGGGCTGGAAGATGGGAGAATCTTAGTCTTCTAGCCTCACCTGGAAATGAGCGTTACTTTTCCCTGTTTTAACACCTGAAAGAACAAGCCCAAGGGGTTTTAAAGCTCCTTGTTGGAAATGGTTCATTAAAAAAGAAAAAAAAGCCAAAAAAACCAGCAAACACCAAAGAAGCCTTTTAACTGGCATAAAAGTCCCCAATACATCAAATTAAGATTCTTTACTGCTCTTTACACAATTTCACTAGTCTTCTCGACTTGCTGTGCTTTATTTCTGGACTCAAAGAGCTAGGTGAGGTAGCTCTTCCAACTCTAAGTACTGTAGCAAGACAGTACTCCATCTCCTGAGACCTCCCCTGAGTATAAGGGACCAGCAGGAAGGAGCACACTTACCCCTGTACATAAAGGGCAGCTGTGCACAAACTGCAACAGCAAGGAGGTGCCCATTAGTACAATTCGCGAGAGCACCTCCTGTCAGGCAAAGAGCCTTCAGATCCATCTTCAGCTTGGGTCATAGCTGGAGACCTGAGCAACACATGTGGCACCTTGAAAACACATCCCATGGATTTTGTGAGGCTGAAGTGCTGGTGAGCCCCATGCAGTGGTGTATTCTTGCTTGGAGAAGCAAGAGGCAAATTTCTCCAGCTATCTACTGAAGTTGATTTACCTGGGCAAAGATTAGTTTACAAGGCATTTTATCCGTCCCCAGGGTACACGACTGGAGCCAGGAAGGAGACCATGGAGCTCACAAGCAGAATGAAGGCAGTTTCTGGCCTCAGCTGAGGCTGGTTTACAGCTGCAAAGCTCCACTGACCCCAGCAATGCTCACACAAGCAAGAGGAAATTCCTCCCTGAGTTGCTGAGTATGACTTTTCCCAACATATATTTTTTTCCTGCATAGTGTTGCTTTTTTCTGTTCCCACGTTTATTTTCCCAGGAAAGTTTTGCAGGCTTGTCTGTGGATGCACATTGCTCTCATTTCTTTCCAGTTTCTCACATTATCACAAATTGGATCAAGTACAGAAAACAATTGCATCGTACTCTCCCTGTGTGATTGATGACACAGATATGTGCAATAAAACAGAACAAAAACAAGTACTTCCATCAGGCTCCTTTGAAATTTCAAAGTATCTGGGAGACCTTTCACAGCACCCAGCACAACTGAGTGCCTGTTGGCTAAGCTCGACAGAAACTAAGCACAATGCAGTCTAAGGGCAAAAATAAACTACTAGGGCCACACTCTGCATACACAGTGGCCAGCTTGGGCTAAGGCAGCTTTATTTTATAAGCCACTATCTCTGCCTAGCTTTTCTAGTAGGTGGGCTGTCTTCTTTGGAGCTTTTTCCCCCCAAAATGCTGAAGACACAGAAGTGACAGAGTTAACACTTTACTGGATGAGGTCCTTAAAAATCCCTTATATATGTATATAAAAAATATAAATAAAAATAAATCACCGAAGTCACTTTTCTTCCAAAACTGAATTATTAAAATAATTCTGAGACTAGTGAGAATCTGAGTTTCTTTCCTCAGCAGCTCCACTCCAGCCAACCAGCTGCTTACAGAAAAACAAAATAAAAAAAACAAAAACACCAGAAACAAAAAAAAAAAAAAAANAAAACAAAACACCAAAACAAAAAAAACAAAAAAAAAAAAAAAAAACCAAAAAACCCACAAAAAAAAGGCAAAAAAACCCCCCAAACAAACAAAAAAAAAACAACAAAAGAAACCAAAAACAAAAAAAGCGGAGACAAAGGAGGAAGCCAGGATACCTAAACCAGCAAAGCAGAATACTGATAGGTGTTAGGCTAAAGCCATCAGCATAACATCTCAATAACCCTGCGGTTCTATCATCTTCATTTTGGGTATCAAACAGTGGTGGCTGTGAGATGACAGATATTTCCTATGAGGGAGCATCAGGCTCCCAAGCAGTGCACAGCAGAGGCATCCCTGGCCACAAATACTGTACTGCAGCACAGGATTTCCTATCACTGTCACCATCCTGCTTGCACACCTGACCTCTGCAACCACACTGACGAGAGCTGTTATTCAGCATATTATTGGAAAAGGACAGAGATAACGGTTCATCAGCACTTCCCCTCCCCACAACATCCCTTTCACAGAAGTCCAAGAGTCCCCTACCCCTATTAATTTCCTGCTGGAAGTCTGAATGGCAGCCAGAGAGAAAAGTTACTATACCAACGTTGTAAACTAAATGCTAGATCAGCTGGGACAGATTTGACACACTAAAAGGAAAGGGCTAGAGTAATTTCAAAATCCTTATTGCATTCTTACACTTCTGTGTCAAGCAGAAAGTTTAGAAAGACAGACATCCTCAGCACTCTTGCCCAATCAGAGACACAAAAAAAACCCCCAAACTCTCAGCTTTTCGTTAATACCTGAAGTACCACCCTTTTGGCCACACCACAAAGTGACCTTGCTCCATGCCCACAAGCTCAGTGCAGTCAGGGCACAAGGCCTGGCAAAAGGACAGCACAGCCTCCCCAGGCAGGTGCTCCATGTCTCGCACCCCCAAGGATGAAAAGTCCCTCCAGCTCAGCAGATGCCCCATGACCACTCATTAACAAGCTGTGTCACCCTTGCAGGATGAGCTGTGGCATTCCATGCCTGTTACACAGCCCTTCCCCTGCTACTGCCCCCCAGCTTGTAGCAGGAAAGGCAGCTCTCCATGACTTGTTCAAAAGGCTCTTCATACAGAAACAATCCTTGACCAACCATTAACAGGCCTGAAGTGACCGACTGTAACAGCCCAGTGCTCCCTGCACAGATGTGTACACACACACACACACACACACACACACAGACACACACACCTCCTCAGGAGGTGCACTGCCTATAAAGGATTACAGCAGCTTTATCAAGGGACAGGCACTACAGTCCCAGAGTTATGACTCGAACAGGGTTTCATGCAAGAAGTGGGAAATATTTAGTAATTCTCGGGAGGAATGAGTCCCCCTAGGATCACAACAAGACTCTACAGTGCCCAAACCTCAGATGAATGAGCCTATAATCCTGCATGGAGCTGGGCCTGCAGGTCAAGTGCTGCCTCTTACCTGTTCTCCAGCAGCGTCATGCACACAACCTCCCGCACGCCTGGGTTGTTGGCTTTCTCAATGGAGCAGCTTTGCAAGTTCCAGGTAGCCACTCTCAGGACAGGTCTGCCATCTCTCACACCCCCAAACATCTCCACAGAGGGCCGAGTGGATATGATCTGAGTTGGACCCCCAGGAGGAAAGTCCAAGTCCTCGCTCTGGAGGCTTAGAGAGGTGGGGCTGGGGTGAGGCTTGGCCATGAAGTTGAGGCCACCATTGGTGTTTGTTGAAGGGGGCCTGGAGCGCTCCGTGAAAATCTGGTGCCTGATTCTGTCCAGAAAGGAGGAATTGATGCAGTCCATCCTCACCAGGTCCTCGATACTTTTGAAGGGCCCGTGCTCTTTACGGTAGTCCACGATGCTGTTAGCAATCTTCTCAGTGATGCCACGGATGCTCATGAGCTGTGCCGGGGTGGCGGTATTGATGTTGATCTTGGTGGCGGACAGGTGGTGCTCAGAGGCCGGGTCCTTGCGCAGGGAGCTGGGCGAGTGCTGCGCCGAGCTGCCCTTGCTGCTCACGCAGATCTCGAACTTGACCTGCTCCAGCTTGGCCGCCCCCACGCCGCTCACCAGCGCCAGGTCCTCCACTTTCTTGAAGCCCCCGATGTACTCGCGGTACTCCACGATGTTCTGGGCCACCACCCGCGTGACTCCGGGCAGGGTCATCAGCTCCTCCTCCGTGGCCGTGTTGATGTTGAGCCTCTCCTGGTTGACGAGGATGTTGCTGAAGTTGCACGCAGCGCTGAACTTGCGGCTGTGGCACAGGTCGGCCGGGTCGCGGGGGATGGAGCGGTGGCAGCCCAGGCTGCCCCCCATCTCACCGCCGCCACGGGCCGCTGCCGGAGCCGGGGAAGCGGGCGCGGGGCGCTGCCGGGGCTGCCCGCCCGCGACTCATGGACCTCCGCGGGAGGCCGGCGACGGA
>VZTX01023506.1:99790-147633 GCA_013400915.1 Pardalotus punctatus
GACCGGCCGGGCGGGGCGGGGAGCGGCACGGCGGCGCTGCCTCCGCCCTGGGGAGAGGAGAAGGGCGAGGAGGGTGGTCCTCCTCCTTCCCGGCGGACCGAGAACGTCCCCAGTGCTGTCGCCCGGCCCCTGAGGGCAGGCTTTTTCCGTCCCCAGGTGAAAAGGACACCGAGGTCTCAGGTGCTCAGACGCTCCCTGCAGCAGTACTGTGCCAGAAGTTCCTGGGCTCGCCTCTCTGCAGCTGGAGGGTAAAAGTGTGTTTTCAGACCTCATGAAAGCCTCATCAATCATCTCCACCGGCTTTTTTGTGCTCTTCCAGGCACTATGCTTTTATACATCAGGGTAAAGTCTGCATTTTTTACTTTCCTTTTGTTAATAACATCTCAAGCAATTGCGAGAATGCTCAACAAACTGAAACTCTCCGCGGAATGATGCTTTTGGACACATTAGATCTGCATACTAGGTCTGCCTCAGCCCAAGGCCGATGGCCCCTGGTCTGCAGCATGCCTAGCTTTTCCCTGAGACAGAGTAACCACATTCTGCACCAAAATCCTGGCTGTATATTGCCCGTGTGCTTGAGCTGGCTTTAACATGGTTTGTTCATGCCCTGAGAACCACAGCAGCCCACCACAGCACATTTTGGTGAAGTTGCTGAAATATTTACCCAGTTTCGACTGCATCCAGTCCCATGCTGCACTGTCTGCAATGCTATCTTATAGCCAAATTAGCTCATTTGAAACTAGCTTTACTGTGCCCACACAGGAGTGACTGCAATGTCAATGAATAGAAATATAATTGGTGGGTGTAATTGAAAGGAAGGGGGAATCGAAAGAAAGAGCAACATATGAGTGCAGATGCCAGCTATGCACCCTGATACTGCCTGGTGCCAACAGTGTGTGTATATATATATATATAATATGTATTTCTTTTAGGTGGACAGAATATGGTACATGTATATTTTCAACATCAAGACTCTTGGGCAGCCCACTAATGAAAATGAAACCACTTGCAACAGCACCTTACACACGTATTTTTCATGGCAAGCTAATGGAGATTATTTCAATCCAGCTGAAATAAAAAGTTGAATTTATTCATCTTCTTGGCAAAGGAGAATGTGATGTTCTTAAGGGAGTGCAGGCTGCACCAGGCTTTACCAGGCTTTCAGACTGCACAAGGGCACTGGTGCTTTAATACTGGCTCTGGATACTCTGCTGCGCATCGCACATTTCCCTTCTGTTTGCCTGAGTAGAGTTAGCAAATTATCATTACGGGAATGGCACTGGCTGCATTAGGGCACTGGCTGCATTAGGGCACTGGCTCTCTGCTGACTGCTGGAGTGGAGAATGTGCTCGCTTGGGTGATTAAATGCTTCCACGTCTGCTGGAGAGTGCTCTGTGCACTGCGATAACAGCGGCCAATGCAGCAGAAGTCATGCTGGGCCTATTCCTGCTGGGATGATACCAGCACAGGGCTGGAAACAATTAACCATTGAAATGAGTATTCTTTGCGAGGGAGTATTATTACAGTAATAGCTCCACAAGCTGTTATCTCAATGGAGAACATACTCTTTTACTTTCTACAGCAGGTTGTTTTGAATTGATCCAGGCTCATTAAATAAGTTTTGAAGCTGAAAAAGCACCAAAATCCATCTGAGGTGTCATCTATGTTGCAGGCAGCAAGAAGTTTTCCGTGTTTCAGAAAAAGAGGCAGGAGCATCTCCAGAAAGAAAATAACAGATGTTCCTCTCGTCCAGCACTTTCTGTTGACTGCAACTAATCAACATGTTTTGAATCTGCAGCACCAAAATAACCTGTGAGACTGGATGCAGCTGAGGAAGCAGAGTTCAGAGCAATGCAACAAGTGTCCCGTCTCCTAATCCTGAGTATGGCCTCACACTGATGTGAAATGCGGAGAGGAGAGTGAGGGGATTATTGTTTCATTAGCCCTTTGCCCATTTGTTTTTTTTGTTCACAGTTGCAGGAAGTTTACTGAGGTCTGAGTCAAACCTTTGTCACATTTCAGGAAAGCACCAAAAGATGTAAAATGGTAGAAGGTTGGTTTATACCTTGAATAGTTAAACAAAAAACAAACAAACAAAAAGATTAATCAATTGGCCTGACATCAGTGTTAGGCAATCCATTAACTTGAGAAAGCTAAAAATGAGGTTCAGTCAGTAAATTATTGAAGAAACAATGGCAAAATTATTGACAGCCAGTGTAGGCAACAGAAAATAAATCTTGTGAAACCTAGGT
Source organism: Pardalotus punctatus (assembly GCA_013400915.1). Taxonomy (NCBI): domain Eukaryota; kingdom Metazoa; phylum Chordata; class Aves; order Passeriformes; family Pardalotidae; genus Pardalotus; species Pardalotus punctatus. The sequence goes on from VZTX01023506.1 coordinate 102,043, forward strand.
AGATACTAGATTTTATCTTTGATCCAATCCTGAGCTCAGTGTCTGTAAATTTATTCAAGAAAAGATTGATTAAGCACGATCTCTTTGTGATCACTGGCTAGCAGGTAGCCTCCCTGGTCTGCTTGGCACCTATCCTGGCAAGGGGCCATGAATCCAGGATTCCTGAATCTCCATTAGCCCAAACAGGTTTAGAGGGCTCTGATACACTGTGGGTGGCTTATTCCTCAGGATCTGCAGCTTGCTGCCTACTGAGAAGCTGGCTGCTGGCCAGGGCTGGCTCAGAAACCCCTCAGCAACAGCAAAATTGAGTTTCACTGCTCTGAGAGTGTGAATCTGGGGAGGACCTCCCAGAACCAGGCAGGCTCCAGCAGTGAGAGGTGTGGGGGGACACCCTCAAAAGGCCCTTGGGAGCCATCACACTTCATGCAGTCTTTTTTTGTTTCACTGGAGAGTGTTACAAAGCAAGGAGATAGGGAACAATGCTTTTATCATTGCCCAGTAGCCATTTGTGCATCTTAGACTTGTTTTGCCACTGTCTACAGCCCTTCTTGACTGAACATCTCACATCCTGTCCCCCCTAAACAGATAGTGAAACAGATTTCTGGACATCTAAGTGACACCAGGGCAAGCAGCTGGCCACACAGAAAACACAGAGGTAGGGTTGTGTCACCTGCTTGCCAGCTCTGGAGGTCTCAAACTCCTCTTCCCTGCAGGAATTCTTCAAAGAGGAAAAAAACCAAAACCAAACCTTTTCCATCGGAAGGCAGTTCTGCAGTACTTAAGACCTATAAACACAATGTTTAAGAATGACACGGAAGTGCTTGAGCCCGATGCAGTGGGAGCAGGTACTGGTGAGCAATGTCTTTTGGCATCATTCATGTGAAGAATCAGCTTACAGGCCAATAGATTTTAAAAGCTAACTTCTCAGCATTTTAAGATGGTCTTAACAGAATCTATTAATCTATTTTTACACTTTTCAACATCCCCCATCTACACTGCAGAGGCTCTAAACAAATAAACTCAGTTTTAAGATGAAGGATAGAAGCCAGAAGATGTTGCTCAACAGAAAAACACAGCTTGCCTTCAGTCTTGAGGCAGCAACTGCAGTTCCTACCAGCCCACCATGTGATAGCAGCACCTTTTCCAACTCTCACACAGCCTTGGGGAGCTTGGCAATTGCGCTTTTGGAGCCTGTGTTTTCAGACCTGCTGCACTGGACTCCTAGCGGGCAAGGGCTTGAAAAGGCAGCTGATTAACTACAGTGCATATATTCTTATTTAAGGGAGCTATTAAAGTAATTGTTTTCTTTCTGCAAGGACATCTTCAATAACACTTGTAACAGATGCCTGAGGCAGAAGAGAGGCAGTGTTTTCATGAAGACAAGTAATAACAAGTAGGAGTTAGCAATTTCATGAGTGGTGGGACTTAGAAATTCTGATTCCTTTTGGCTCTTTCCTTTGTCGATTTTCTGATCTTTATTAATTAAACTGAGTCTCCATTAGTCTCTCAGTGGGGTCACTAATCTGAATATCTCTGTTCTACATGGCAATCAATATTTGTGGCTGTTTTAGAAACTTTCTATTTTTGAGACATTTGACCTTTTCTTCAAATTTGCTTCAAATAAGCCCACACTCTTAATACAATCCCTGGGGAAGGGATGAGGGGCAGAGTAGCAGAACACACAATCACATGAGTTTTTCCTTAGGAATCCAATGTCTATGATATGAGCTCTTTTCCCTGTAAGGCATTCTATATAGCTGCCAAACTTGTTGCAAAAAAAAGTGATGTCACCGGTGCTGTGTTGCCAGGTTACGAGTGTCACATCCTACAGAGAAATACAGTCAGAAGGGCGAGCAGAAGTGAGTCATCCTCACACCTTGATTAGGGCTTCTCTTGGCTTGGGGCTGAGTCTGAAACCCAGGCCTCTCCTCCCAGAGGAGGTCTCAACCTCTGGCTCACCAGTGCACAGTAGGACAGCTCATCCTAGAGGGAGAGGAACCCAAGCTAGAGAAGACGTTTCTCCAGGGGAGCAGGGGATGCATTTTCCAGTTTCCATAGACAGCAGGGGGAATTTGATTCTCATGCCCCACATCTGAGGTGACAATTACTCAGATACCTCTTGGGTCGCAGAGATGGAAAGGAATTAAAACATCTCGTCCTTTCTTGACCCCAGGCAGACTCATTGAGGCCACCCTTACAGAAGTTTGCCTGCTCCAAGCCTCCAGTGGCGGCATCTTCTGAATTACCCAGATGAGAAATGCAGTGGAGCTGTGTCCCAGATCATGGGTTTTTTGAGGCTTAGTCCGTCAAGCCTCTAGTGAAAACGCCCACAAATCACTACTGTGTGAATCTGGCACATGAGGGAGTCAGAATTGGTGACTTGTGAGCCAGGTGCCTAAGCTCTCACCCAGGGCAAGCTTTCTGTGGTTCCACCCAAATGCAAGCATCAAGTGGATTTTTGTGAAAACAATACAGGCAGTCAGATTTTAGGCGCATTGAGAGCCAAGCAGGAGAAGAGGAAAGGTAAACCAATATGTTGGAAAGGGTTGTTCAGGTTGTTCAGAAGTTTTCAGCACTTCACACAGCACTTTGGTTATCAACAGATGGACCACCAACCTCTCAACTGAATGAATTATTATTTTGCATTATTTGTAATTTTATCCTTACTTGTAGTTACCAGGTTACCATAATTAATTTTCTTGTTGACAAATTTTAGAGAAGTGTTTAAAAAATCCATTTCATATTTACTGTTTACTTTTTCGAGAGTTTCACGGCCCTTAGTTAACTCACACATATAGCTTTTTTCCTCAGGGGTTCTGCAGTTACTGTAGCAGCCAATGCAATTCTTCACAGACTTATGTATTACTTCTCACTTCTGCTGTTTGAGGGGTTTGCTTTTGATTTGTTTTTTGGGTTTGGTGGGGAATTTTTTGATTATAAATCTTAAGAGGTTAATCTCTACTTCATGAATAGTTGTGTTTCAAACCCTGAGATTATAGGCCAAACCTGGACTCCTGGTTCTCCTAATTTTCTCAGATATAAGGAGAGGTCAGTCAGGTCTCTCTGTGGTTTACTTGTGCCAGGTTTGCTTCCTCTCTTTTCCCCTTCATATATAAACTTCTGTTTGCTAAGAAGAAAATAAACCATAAAATAGAGTCAAACTTTCCCTTAGCCCCAGATTCTCAGAGGAGATCTGCAGTGGAAAGGGCCCTTGTTAAAAGCCAGAGCTCTGTTGAGGATCAGGTCATTGGTTTATGAAACAGAAAATGTTTTGATTGAGACTTTTCCCACAAAACATATCACATTTCATAAATGAACATCTCTGCAATACTCTCCTGAGAAAATCTGTCTCTCACTTCTCAAGTCCCACACCAACAATTAAAATGGTTTAATGGCTCCAACCACTCCCAGAAGACTTTGAACTTCTCTGAGGAGCCTCCCTGACAAGCAGCACAAGTTGCCTTGTTATTACAACACCTTCTGTGAAGGTTTGATCCAATTCCCATGAAGACAAAGGAAAATACCCAGAATGATTCAAAGGGCTGCTCTGCTGATTTAGACAAGCAGGAGGACCTGCACTGTTGGTGGAATTGACTTGTGTGATTCCCCATCTGAGACCCAGGTTTATTGAAATGAAAGCATAAAGGAGGAAGAAAAGCAGGACAGTATAGAGGTCTTCCTCTAGGACCAGGTCCTGTGAGATGGCTGCTTGGAGGAGACAGGCGAGCTCAGGTCAGCAGTATCTGGGGAGTGGGCAGTGGAGCATCTGAGCAATACTGGACCAGCAGAGGGAAAAAAAGTCCCTGAGCACCTGGAATTGAACAGCACGGGGCTAATTAAAACAAAAAATTAAGTACCCATTAAACCTAGCTTTGGTCCCTGGAAAGACCCTGGCACAAGTAAGGATTTTAAGTTCTTAGAAGACAATTAGGTATTAAAAAAACCCCAGCAACATGGCTTTACCAAACTCACTTTTTTCTTTGGTGGGATGACTGACTTGAAGGATAGGACAGAAACAGCTGATTAATGACAGAGGGTGTGGAAGAGCATATATTTACAAAGCCTGTGGGAGGAGTCAGAAAGCCTGCAAGGATGTGGGTGGGTAGGATCAAAATTCAAAACAATCTTCACAGGTCAGAGGGACATTCTAAAGGTGACAAGATGAGTTTTGGTAAGGATTTAGGGAAGAGAAATTTACATCATCCATTCAAACTGAGAATACCTGAGCCACAGACGGGGCAGGAATGGCTCAAAAACATAAATAGGAGTCAATAGGGTGGCCCATAAAGTAGAGACCAAAGTCTGTTTCTAGCTTATCTCATGAATCCCAACACCATGATTAGGAAGATAGCTATGCATTGACCCAGCTGCAGTCAAGAACACAATGCTTAGAGCCACCATGCCAAAAGTACTGGTGAATTGCTGCCAGATGTTGTACAATTTGCAAAAACCAAATGGTTCTCCCAAAACAAACCCCACAGCCCTGAAGTGCTTACTGTTTTAGAGCTAAATCCTAGTCCTTGTTTATGCCAAGTAATACGTACTCTAATAATAGGAAACACAGGAACTATGAAGTACTGTTGGATAGGAATAAAGCTTGCATAGCCTGGAGTGAGGAATTTGCTGCCTAAAAAAGGCCTTAAAGTACATAAGATGTTGGAGACTTCTTTTTACTGTGTGTGAAGTTTTGGCTGAGGTCACATCCACAGCTCCAAACCTTGTTCTAGCCAAATAACATGTGCTTTGGAGAGACTTTTCCAAAGTTTGGAGAGACATGAGGAAAAATAGCTGTTGCTGTGTTACGCAAGCTTTTGCATTATGTCAGAGCACATGCTCCCCACACTCTGCAGGCCGTTCATTCCTGCTCACCTGGGGTGTTCTCACCACCATGAGTCACCACAAAAACAACACAGCACATATTGGTTGGCTGTAATTTCTTTGCAAACATTGTTCTGAATACTGTGGGATGTCTGTTTTTCCTGTGATGGGTTCTTAGACTTTGCTGTGGTTCAAGAGTGTCCCCAGCACTTCCTGCTTCAAAAGTAATTCCACTATGTATCCTGAAATCAGGTTTTAATCCTTCTCCAAAGTGTCCCAAACCACACAGTTGGTTAATTCTGATTTCACACCACGTATAGCCATGTCACGCACACACATTCTTGCCAGCCAGTAAACGAGCCACATTGTTCCTGTGTTAGTCATGGAGCATGTCTCCTTTAACCTATGCAGCTGCAGTTATGAGTGCTCCTCCCATGACTCAGGGGATGTTCTTGTCACCTGACGCTGCAAGGTGCTGGGCATCCCTATCCTGATACCTACCAGGTGACATCAGGGAATGCTGGTAACCTACCAGCGTGACTCCTAAGACAGGATAGAAGGAAGACTGGACACTCAGTGGGGTCAAACTCAGGGAAATGGTTGGATGAATGACTCACCTAAGCTGACTAAGGCTCATCCCAAAAGTGCCTGCTGCTGACTGATGGTTTCTCCTGCATGCACACATGCAAACTGTGCTAATCAAACACCTTTGGGAAGACAACTCCTGCTCCTTCAGTTTGTGTACCACACTGCTACCTGAAACTGGATGAGACCTCACTCCACACTCAGTGTAGGGCTGACTGCATGGTGATATTCCATGGGCTGGTGCCTTGGGCTTCAGAGTGTCAGGTACCTATGCCAATTCCCTTGGTCTGTCTGACATCCAGCATGCCTTGGCAAAGTCACAAGGCTGCCCACACACGGTTCACCTCTCAGACCATCAGATTTGCCAGGTATGACCTACCCAAACTAAGTGAGAAGCTGTTGTTATGTGCACTGTCACCTCCATGCTGCACAGGGATGCAGCATGCTGGGGAGACTGATTTTTGCCAAAACAAGTCATCACTCCTATTATTTATTTTATTCCCCTGCAGTTTTTTGCGTTGCATTTCACTGCTTGCTATTGTTACTCCTGCTAGGATAGGACAGTAGGGTTTTAGGAAGGCAGGTTAAAAGAGAAAAAAGAGTGGTCTCCATTTATCTTAGAAAATTTCAGTACAGTAATTATCTATCATACCAATCATGGTTTGCAGGTTTCTAATGGCTGCTGGCCCCACTCTGCGAAGTCTTTGGATCTGAGCCTGCCATTTGCATGCTGTGCATGAGGATCTGGCGTCTGCAGTGCCCTCATTGAATCCAGCCCTCTCCAGTGTGATTATGACTATTTGGAGAGTGGGGGATTGCCCGCTGTGAGAGAGGGTATCAGCACGTGGCCTTCACAGGGGCTGCTTGAGACCAGCAGCCATGCACGCTAACAGCTGGCAAGGACACCAAACTGCATTCACATCAATCAATCTTGACACCATCTGGTTCTGAAAGAGCTGATTCGTCCAAAGAAAAACACTCGAGGGTTCTCGCCACCTTTGCGATGGATTGAAAATAAGTGGGGAAGGAGTTTTTGCCCTGTCTGTATTCTCTTGTTCTCAATACTTTTAGATAAGGTGACACAAACTTGCAGATTCCCTTTGGATTTAAGCTAGTCATTGTTTAAGGCACAATGATAACTCTCTATCACAAGAAAAAGTAATGAAAGAAACATTGTTAGAGAAGAAATCCTTTGAATCAGGAAGGCTCTGAATTTCATTTGGGTTTGCTGGGTGGAGGCTGTCGCAGGGACAATATTGGGTGCAGCAAAAACATTCCACCAGCTCACTGCAGGATCATAAGCCAAAGCAGATACCAGAGATACATTCTCTGCAGTGTTTGCAAGTCCCTCAGCAGCAGCAGCAGGGACATTCTTCCCCTTGGATTTCAGGAAAGGTTAGAGATTCCCAGGAGATCAGGCCAGGCGTGGTGCATGAAAACAAAAAGGCAGGACAAGTATTGGAGTTTGCATAAACCAAATGGGTAAAAAGCACAACCAAATAAAAATTTAGAGGAAAAAAAACCAAACAAAAAAGCCCAAACAAAAACACCAACAACAAAACACAAAAACAACAAAAAGCACACAAAAAACCAAAAACAAAAACAACAAAAAAAAAATCCCAAAACTTAGAAAAAAAACAAATGTAAAAACCCCCAAAAAACAAAAACAACCCACCCAACCAGACAGCAATAAAAACCAACATCTGGGTATTTAAAGGTCAAGACAGGTCTCTTTTACATAATTCAGGAATTGCACAGTGCTTCCTCTAAGTCACATTTTTAAATCAAAATGTTCAAAAAGGTTGCATCAAGTAGTTTCAAATTCCAGAGCTGGAACATCCAATAAAAAGTCAACTATAATCTTGATTTTAAATGTTAAATTTGACAAAAAAAAAAAATTAGAAAATTGGAATATCCCAACAAAAATTCCTTCATTACCAGTCACTCTTCCTAAAAGTTTTGGACATTTGTGATATCAAACAATTGTCCTGAGCTCATTGTTAAAAACAAACAAAAATAAACCCCAAACTGCAGGATTTTTTTTTTTCCTTTCCAAAAGGCTTGAAAAACCTTTAATATTTGACTGATTTACATTGTTAAAGGAACCAGCTGTAAGGGGCTTCACTCATTCTGTTGTGTCACTTTGTAGGGTCAGATATTTAATGCTCACATATTTTAATCTCTGGACAAAGCACAGGGGCTGCTCACAGATATGATATCCAATACTCTCCATACTATCTTCCAAGTTGCCTGTGACTTCATTTTAAGCTCCTTGACTCATGTGATGTCACCACAGAAGATTTGTAATGAGGGCCATTTAATACTGAGGAGCAAATTATCCAGGAATAACAATTTTCTTTGCTTCCCACCTTCTGTACCACCAACGCACCTCTCTCTCAACATCCACCCCTGATCCTTAGAGCTGTTTATGACCTGGAGTGTCATAAACATAAATAGCAGTGGCAGAGGAGCAGCAGCAAAGCCTGAGCTGGGTGAGGAAGCATGGGATGGCACAAGGGTTTCTCTGGGCACCCCAGCATGCTCACACTTTTATCTCCTCTTCACAGCTCTGCTCATAAGGCTCTGCCAGCTCACTGCTGTAGGGTTTTTGTTCTCCATGACAAACAAGAGACTCTTGCCTATGCCTCGGAAGCATTAAAGCTGTGTTAAGATTCAAATTCAGTGCTCGGATTGCTGAGATGGAGGAGAGTCCCTTATGCCTGGATGCAAGAGGAGAAAATCCATTACTCCTAACTATGGCCTGGCTATTAAGAGTAATAAAACTAAGTTTAAAAATGTTTAACTCTTGAAATATATATAATTTCAACAGAAAATTTTGAGTGGTCTTTTCCCTGCAAATATCCCCATGACAGTGGTGCAGCCCAAGGACAGGGGTCCAGACAATCTGAGGCATCACCATCCTTGGAGATATTTGAAACTCAGCTATATGTGGTCCCAAGTAATTTTGACCAGGAGCTCAGAGTAGATGATCTCCTTTTCAACCTCAGTTATGCTGCAGCTTTGTAGAAAATGGTGGTCTTGGACTTGTTGCTGTGGTAAATAGGAGCTGGGGGAGGATTTGATAAGCTGCAGAGAGCACAGTTATGAGAGAGAGAGGAAGGGAATAGAGGAGGTGTTGTATGGCATTGGTAGTTTCATATCCGTTCTTTGCAGATCCGTGGGGATAACCATCCCATTTTAACCTATAAAAGAGCTTACAGCTGTGCAGTTTGGGGTTGTTTTTTTTTTTATAGTTAAAGAAGATATGGGATCTCAGCTGCATCCAAAAAAAAGACAAACCAGAAACAAGCAAAAAATCCTCATCCATCTACTCTCAAATAATTAAAATTTCTTTCTGATTCAGCAGGAAAGGATATAGTGGTTTGTTAATACTGTAAGAGTAAAATCCACAAGTCCTGAACCAAAGCTCTGTTGAAATGGTTCAGCAGAGAAACTCTCTAGTCAAGGGAGTCAGTTTGTCTGGGAGGAGAGGCACCTTCTCTGCGAAAAGAGAAACAAGGCAGCTTTCAGCCAGCAACATCACCGAGCTTTTATTCTGCTGTCACTCTGCTTTGTTATATAGGGTTAATTTTAAGAGAGGGAAAAAAAACTGCAGGGCTTCCTTAGCCAAATAGGGAGAAGTTCGATTGCTTCAGAACAATGGAAGCAAAGAGAACTCAAGGGAATTATTCATCTTGTAAATGGAATTTGATTTTCTAATGCAAAGAGCAGGCTTTAATTACAGCAAATTGAAACAATAGAACATTTCCTTACTAAAAAGTTGAAGGGCTTTTTTTTGCTATGATTACTCTGTGCAGAGGATGTGTGTGCTTGGAAGTTCTAGCAATTATAGGAAGGTTTAACTTCAGCCAACTTCTTTGTAGAAGTTACCATAATTGACAAGGGGAATGTTTTCCCATAACTTACTTCTCTTAAGGACCAAATACAAATACCATGATGTGTGATGTACTACATTGGGACAGAAAGGGACAGATAATTCTTCATCAGGAAAGAAACCCTTTCTTCATTGGAGAGCATGGTCCAGAAGAGAAGCAAAAGGATCTCCATCTGCCACAGTAAATGGGATCTGCTGTCCCTCTGAAGAAAGACATCAAACACTAAAATCACATTATAGTTCTGCCCAGTACTGGACGAAACAGTTCTTGCTAGCTTGGGGTAATTATATTTGTTAACATCCAAAATAAATAACTTTGATTATTTTATTGTATTTATTATGACTGGTTGCAGTAATAGGATAGCCCAGTACTCAGTGCACATGATATATGATATGATATGATATATGATATGATATGATATATGATATGATATGATATGATATGATATGATATGATATGATATGATATGATATAACACTCTGATCAGGTGTTCAAGTGTAAAATGCCCAGAGCTTATTCCACAGCCACACTCCCATCATGTGCTGGGGCCACACGTGCTGGTTCCTGGCATCACTTTTGGAAACAGAGGTTCCAAAACTTGAGGAAACTGAAGGAAAAGAAGAAACTCCCCCACTAATGTGAGACTTTCTGAGTATGACAAAAATGTATGCTGTGTTTCTTAGAGGCTGCAGTCACATTAGCGCTTAATTACATGAACATTTAATGCTTAAAAATGTCAGGAAAGGACTAGGGGGAGGAAAAATAAATCAGAACTCAGAGCAGAGACAGATGAGATACACGCAAGTTTAAAAGCCTGGTTTGGGTTCCCAATGAAGAACTGTTACCAGCATTTTTGCCTCATGCCAAACTGTAAACAAAATCTTTGTGTGTACAATCTTAAGATGCCCCCACCTCCAGCTTGTTCAATTTGTTCAACTAGCTTACCAAGCTGAGGCTTGGTAAGCTAGTTGAAGCTAACCAAATTGAACTACCACCTCAAATTAATTTTGCTCCCTGAAATGTTGTTTCATAATGAAAATTGTGATGGGGATAAAACAGAGCACACTCTTCCGAGGTCTCAGGGCTATCAGCCACACTCCATTTAATCTTAGCAGTCATCTAAGCAGGAGCTTCAATCTTTTTGTGGGGAGTAGATGCACTCAGAGCTGACTTGGCAATTGATGCCGTGCCTGCAAAACAAGGAGTGAGTCCAGAGAGCTGCTGCTTGTGTTCAGCACCTTGTTTCTTGAGCCACGTAGCTCAGAATCTTGCGCCTTTGGGAGACTGGTGACCTGTCAGACTGAGAGGAGACTAAACACCCAGTCAGTGCGTCCAGCTGAGAGAATACAGAAGCTCTACACAGGGACAGTCCATGCTAATGGAAGAAGTCCTATGCTGTCATTTTTTTAATCATGAGATTTCTCCTATCAACAGCCATACAGAAGACTGATCCTGGTTAACTGCTTCATAAAGGCCAGATGGAGTATTTTTCAAGGTTCTTCTTGAGGAATAGCTTGGGATTTTTTGTTTGCTGTTGTTGTTTTGGGCTTTTTAAATTATTATTCCCTCAAATATTAGTGAGGATTCCTACAAAGTGTAAGTTACACAGTCCTAGAAAGTCCAGTAAAAGCCTGTGCTTTTGTGTTATTTGCTGAATGGTACTCCAGTGGGATCACATTGCCGAGAACTTGGGATTTCACAGCAAAGTGAAATTACACATTAGAAGAGAATGCTCATAAAATACGTTAATTTTTAATGAAGACATTAAAAAACCATTTGGAGCTTTGTCTCTTCACTTCTGTGCCCAGCCTACTGCCTCTGTAATAATCTCAAGGCTGGGAACCTTGGAGAAGAGAGATGCCTCAGTGTCTCTCTATTAGCAAGATTTAAGGGTTTTGATCTCTTAATTTAAGAAATAATTTTACAGTAATGGATAATAATGAAAGGAAACTCCCTGAAAGATTTGAGCATAAATGTTTTTGAGTGGGGCCAAGGACTGTATGGTGCATGAGTCTTCCCACCATACATGAAACCCTAAAAAGGCTCTCTCTCAGGTTGAGGCAAATGAAGCAAGGGACGATGAATCTCTGAATACAGCCAGAACGTTGGTAGAGCATCACACAGAGCATTTCATCTCTTCTCTCTTCTAACAGCAGGGTTTAGACATACTACATGGGTCTCCTGTATTTCCAGGATAGGACACTTTGGGGAAGTACCAGTTTTATTTTCTTGGAGATGTCTCATGATCCCAAGTCACATAACCAAAAGTTCAGAGGCACTTGCTCTGGGTGATCTAAAGGGAGCAGGTCTGAAAAATGAAAGCTAACCATGTGGGATTGGACGTCATTTGCTGAGGTCATTTTTCCAGTCTTTCTAATCTAAGTACTTCAGTATCATCAGAGAAATCTTCCCTCATAGCACCTTTGTTACAATGGAAGTGCCATTAACCTCTTTTTAAAACTGAAAAACTAGGGAATAAAATAAAATAAAATGCCTGAAGTCACAGAGCCTGATCTGTCCCAGTCTTTCCCCTTGCCCTGGAACATACACAGCATACAGACAATCTTGTAAAGTCAAGCTAGGCAGGATAGAAAACTGGGAGAGCAATTTGATTTGAGAAGAACCATTCAGACACTGCATTTATCCTGCACAAGTCAAAGCAAGTATTTTCTTCCTTCAGTACCCTCTCCTGCCAGCTCACCAGTTTTTCAAGACTACCCATAGAAAGGAATTTCTGTATACACATGAAAATTAAACATCGCTGTACTGTAATGGCTTTAGGCATGGACATATATTACATTTGAATCCTCACAATGGTTTTATTTCTGGACTGTGAAATCTTGGCCACCTGACTCTTAGATTAATATATTAACAAAATAAAATTATGTGCTATAAGGTTTCTTAGACAAAAAGCTTAGCTATGCAAGGGTTTCTTATTATCCCTTTTATCCTTTGCTGTGTCAGAATTAATTGTTACATCTAACTTCAGCTAAACCCCCTATTCAATACTTAATGCTCAACAGATAGGATAACATTTATTTTATTTTGGAGTTTAACTTTCGATGAGATGACACGCTGCAGAATGGAGCACAGACACTGCAAAACAGTCTCCCACAGTGTGACAAATTACAGAGTACAAAGAAGTAATGCAGAGGCAATTAAAAATGGAATATACCCCTGGAAGCTGTGTGCTACAACCTCATGCCTAAATAGCCAAGTTGAGCCTTCAGCTATGTTTGTGCAGTATTCTGCTCATATCTAACTTTAATACAGAGTGTGAAGGGAAGAAGTCCAAACAAGGAGGACTTTGGTCTGGTTCTGTGGCAGAGGTTAATTTTCTGTACAACAAAAAAGGTCACCCTATACACCACCCTTCCCTTCCTGTGCCTTTATTCATGAAGCCATTCAAAATCATGCAGTGCAGCTGAGTAAGTTAGAAGACCTTGCCTGTGCTGAGACCTCCCTCTCCATGTAATAAAACTTCCAAGCAGCTGCTCATCTTGCAGTGTGTGCTTAGCCCCATTGGCTTTACTGGCCTGATGGTCTTGCAAGTGTGCTTGTGTTTCTTTGGCTGGAAGAGGGCCCCTTCAAATGTCCCATTTGCCTGGCTTCTAAGAGCCTATTTGACCTCAGCAACATGACCTACAGAGTTACAGGAGCTGGGATTGTCAGCAGTGTTCTTTAAACTGAGCAATGCATGCAGCAGTTGGCCCTGTCCTCTGGAAAAGGTGGTCCATGCTGCAGCTACAAAAGGCAGTGGGAGCAGGGAGACAGGTGGATTGAAAGAAATAAATAAAAACTTTCAAATGTCCATGATAATAGAGCAGGAAAAAAGTTATACCTCCTCCTAGCTTAGACTGCAGGGTGGAAAAGATATTTGGCAGAGTCCATTTCAAAAACATGCTAAGACAGAGTTACGATGGGCCTGACTCCGAGTTTCATATCTGTTACCAAGGCGTTGTACAGTCTTAACTGTTACAGAAACTAAGTTATCACACCAAGGCACTGACATTAGTCACACAACAGAGCACTATAATTCACACCGTCAAAGCTATTTTTATTCACTTGGAGCTGTTTTTACAGACTGACATAATTGGACAACAGGTATGACAAGCTTTTACGGTGATCTAATCTTCACCGAGCCAGAGATTTTGTTGCAGGAGAGGTTGAAACACAGGGCTCTGACAACAACCCAGCATAGAGAAGGCTTGCCTTACCTGTGGGGATCAGGGTGCCACATTTTCTTTCTCTGAAGCTAACACCATTCCCACCAGAGCTACTTTATTGTAAGACAAGAACTATAGTGATTTTTCATACTGGACATTTCCTGAAAAACAGATATAAAGAAAAGATATGAGAGATAGGGAAGAAGAAAAAGAAAAAAAAAATTTTGTATTTTTGATCTAAATATTCACCTTTCTGCTAGCTCTTGCCCTAGATAGCTGGCTTTTTTTTCCACATTCTCCTTCGAAGTCCACCTGCAGACGAGACCATACACAGCCACACATCTTTGGAGCATATGGGCATCACACATCAGCACAATGGGATTCATTCATTCATTCATTCCTTTGCCTTACCACAGGTATGAGAGCTCCCAGAGAAGTTGTGGGTGCCCCAACCCTGACACTGTTCAAGACCAGGTTAAATGGGGCTTTGAGCAACCTGGTCTAGTGGGAGGTGTCCCTGCCCATGGCGGGGGGTTAGAACCAGATGATCTTTTATGTCCCTTTCAACCCAAACCATTCTGTGATTCTATGGTAGCCCACACAGCTCATCTTTACTGAGCCAAGCAATACCCCGAAAGAGAAAGAACTTGTCTGTACTTCATCATCATTAATATGCTTAAATAGTAACTTTTCCACAGTGCTTGCCAACTTGCAGACAGACTGACTTCTAGTATTGGCCTCATCATGGAAATCGTTAAGATCTAGTCTTGTCTCACTCAATGAGCAATTCTAACAGATAAATTAAACTAGAGTTCTGCAGCCACACAAGGCTACAAACTCTGCTGCTTGGCACAACAGACTGTGCCTCAGCAAAGCAGCACCTACAAGGGCATAAAATAACTGAAATGAAATGAAATGAAATATTTACTTCCTCCTGATTTCAGGCTGGTCTGAAAAAGCAGAAATAGAAGCCTTTGCAAACCATTCCCAGCTTTGCTCTGAGAGGCTCTGCTCAAAAGCAGCTGGCAGCTGAGGCTTAAAACCCACATTGATTAGAGATGACCTGTGCTGAGTTAGAAAACCTGAGGCTTAAAAAAGGCAGCAAGTAGCTGCATCCCATGTCATTAGGAGATGTTTTTCCCATAGTGCACTAATGAGCTGGCACAGCTTTGGCTTTCTGTGGGAGCTCCTCATCTTCCTGAGATTGCCTGACAAACTTCCCCAGGCACAGGCTACTTCTTTGTCATCCTTCCTGCAGTGTTTAGCCCTGGCTAGGAATAATACAGGCTGCTATAACATGAATAAGGAAAAAAAACAAACCACTGTGCTGCTGCCACCAGGAGAGCTCACTGTCTTGTGGCAAGCAAGGTGATAATAATTCTTCCAGTCCTGATGGGGATCACCAAAATGTCAAGGCTGATAGCTGCCCTTTCCCTTCTGACATGATCATTAGCCCCTGGGAAGGAAATAAATTACTGAGCCACTTAACACCTCATTAGGAGTTAAAACTATATATTCAGTATCTCCAAGTCAAGTTCTAAAGCAGCTTGGGTGTTTAACAGCGAGCTGTGAAGTTAGCTCTAAGAGTATACAGCACTGTTTCCTTAAGGAAAGCTCTTCCTTTAAATGTCTCCAAACCCCAGGCAAATAATTTTATACATTGTCCCTGCTTAGTTGTACTGGCTTGGGATATATAGTGGGTATTTATAAATAACCCACTTTGTTTACCAATTATTTTAAGTATCTTCAGGAAAGGGAAGGATGAAAACTCCAGGAATATTGCAATTGCCTGTCTGCCCTTATTATCTCAGTAATTATTGCACTGTAATTCAATTATTTCTTGTACTCAGTTCCAGATAAGAAGACTGCAGAGGCAATAATAGCTTAGAGAAGTTTCCTCTTCTCTTTTTTTCTTCCTTTTTTTTGCTTTGTTCTCCAAGGCTCTTCTTCCCTGCCTCTGTATCATTCCTCCCTCCTCCTTATGATATACAGGGGTCTTGCTGCTGTGCATTGAATCAGAGCTAAAAATAATTATCTTCCTGTCTTTTGTGTAGGTTTACATTGTTTTTAAACCCAGATCAGTTGACATTTGCATGGTGCATGCACTCTGAAAGCTAAATAAGATTTATCTTATTTTATCCAAGTTAATAACATCTGCAAACATGTTGTGACCTATTACTGGAAAATATGATGCCTTAGTACCCAAATCTGTGAAGACTCAAGGCTGTATCAAAGCAAATACTTTGAACTATAAACCAGCTTTTGATGCTCTTTGCTGTAGCAATGGAAGTAGGAGGCACAAACGCAGATCCCACGTATGGAACTCTTCCTACCAGGAGTTTGAACGGTGCAAAATAGTCATGTAAGGCTGGAGTTTCTTGATGGGACCAGGTCCCTTCTGCCTGGGTCAAAAATGAGGAGTAAATCTGGGATGCTCCGCAGTGGTGCGGTGTTTTAGGCTGAACATCACCTGTCATCTTCATGGGTTTTTTGTGACCAGAGGTGCAACCACGGCGGCACCTCTGAGGGCGAGGGCACGGAGCTCTTCCCCACCATGGCTTCACCGCAGTGTCCCATCTGTCCTCTCCTGTAACCCCCAGGCTTTGGCTTGGTTGTGGAAACACAGTTGTCATCCACCACAGGGTGTTTTTCTGTCACCCACAGCATTCCCTGGCTCAGGAGGGTGTCATTAGTTCTCCATTCTACTTCACATGCAAGTTGGATCATATACAGACTGTCACCCAGTTAATTTGCTAAGGGGATTAATTTTGGTGACAGATCCAAGAACAGATTCCAGTTGAAGAAAAGTGACTTTATCCTGCTACTAGAAAGGGGGATGGGACACGGTGTTTAAATACATCTCCTCTTTTTTAAAAAAGCAAGCCTCAGTCTTGGTTCATGTAATTTCCTCAGTCAGTGTATGTTGTACCATACTGGTTTAGAATTGGATCTTTGGCCTAGCTGCAAAGCTAAAATGATTAATCGTTCCACTGCTTGACCCAGAACTGCATTTCAGAGCTTAAGAGCTTTCCTTACTCAGGGAAGAGTTGTCTATTCCCCCTCCTGACACATGCACTCCCACGTAGCACATCAGAACAAAAATGTGGGGATGCTGCACCAGAATCCTCCTTTTTAAACCGAATGGCAGCAACCATCCTTCCTCTGCTTGGTGTTCAAGTCTGTGTCACTTAGGTTTGGCAAGCTCCTGTGGCACCTGTATGTGCCTGATCCCACCACAACAGCCAGGTGCTGAGATTGGACCTGTGATGGGCCATGCACCAGAGCAGATGGAGCGTCAGGGACCGTGGGTCAGCTCCAAAATGGGGAAAATATCTCTGGTTTCACCCAGAGGAGTTGCATGTAACATCCTGTTCATAAGCATGCCCCTTCTCAGAGAAGCCAGGATGTTTTGGGACATGCACTAGAAGTGGGAACTTCCTGCCTGATCCCACTGATGTCTCTCAGGTGGGAACAACCTGCATTTGGGTGGCTCATCAGGGCTTTTTGATTGGCCAAATGGCAACTGCTTTATCTCTTGTGAACACTCCAGCTCCAAATGAGTGGAGGAAGAAGAAAAAGATGAAGAAAAATATTTTTAAAAATTGCCAAAAAGAAACCTGAGAGAACTCTTCAGCTCCCAAGAGTGATTAAGAACTGATTTATAATAACCAGTCTCAGAGCCGAATCTTCCATTAGCCTCCCTCTTCGCAGAGGCTTTTCTTTGGGATTCTTTTTGACTCCCATCACAGTTATGAATGGATAATCCATGTCCTTGCAAGCAGCCTTACCTACCACAGCAAGAGGGAGTAGGGGAAGCATAACCCAGAAGAGGAAGAGGGGGGGGTGGATTCTGCTGAGCTTGACTTAAGCAGGCTGAGTCACCAGGAGGGATGAAAAGCAGATGAAAATGCCTCTTTCAGAAAGTTTTTGGAAACTACCAGGGTCCCCTGAAACAGCCTCAGGCCTAACTCTGTGTCTGCACCCAACATCAAGGTCTGTTTCAGCCAGTGCACGTCTTTGGGTGCAAGGTAAAGTTCTCCTGTGTCATGTCTTTTCTTAAGGGAAGCACAGGACCATGTTAAGATACTAGCAAATGTCCTTTGACACCATGTTTCCAGAAGGATTTAACACCCAGCATCAGGAATGGGAATGACTTGTCTTGCAAAGGAGCAAGAGGGAAAAGCACCCGCTGCTGCCCTTGGGGCAGGGGGGAGTCAGAGCCATTCAGCTCCTTGCCTTCAGTCCTGCCTTGGCAACAGTACAGGAAATTATTCTTCATGTTCTGAAACCGCAAGCATTGACTTACTTTGCAGATTTTCCTTCATGCTTGGCAGCAAGCACTGAGACCTGGTGTGAAGAAGAGAAACTTAGCTCTGGTGGCAGCAGCCTGAGCCTTTGAAGTGGTGAGAACTGCTTTTCTCAGAGAGCCACTGGTGACTTTCTAAATGACCTTGGCATGCAGCAGTGTGACAACCATTAAGACCCAGGTGACTGGTTTGCTACAGCAGTGCCATTTCCAGATTTACTGCAAGGAAATCAGAGAAGTCCAATACCACATTCTTCCCAGAGAGGGGATGGCCAGACAGGACTCCTGCTGATTTTCCTGTGCATGGACTGCCTCCATTTAATACAGCCCCTTGTCACAAGGCACAGGCTGCTAGGGACTTACTAGACTGCTTCTCTTTGCCTTCTCAGTTTCTAATTTCATAAAAAATTTTATACTGTTGGCTTCACAGGCTGACTACTATTTCCCCCCTGCATTATTTTCTTCTTGTTTAGCTTTTTTTAATTCCATACCTAGAAATTAATCTAAGACAAACTTTCCAATCCATAATACCTGAGGGGATGTGAAATGAGGTCAGAGAATTTCACCTATCCCTAAAGGATAATCCTGGTGCTCTACAGCATTGCTGGATGTACTGCAAATGCTACAGACACACTTGCAGGACTGACAAGAGAAGTCCCTAGCAGCCTGTGCCTTGTAGAAAATATGCTGGTTCTCAGAAGGAAGAGGGAAGATTACTTCATCCCTGGATCATCCGCTGAAACGGAAATTGCTTCAGGAGAGCCAGCTGTACTCATCTCTCCACTTGGGACCCTTCAGTAGCACAGCCCTTCCCATCTCACACCAGTCCTAGGGCCACACAGGCCACACAGGGATGGAGAGGGACCTTAGACCTGCTTCTTTCTCCCAAACTCACAATCTAGTGTCTGGTGACTCCCTGGCACAAAATCTCTCTCATCCACCAAAAAAGAAAAATCTGTTTTACATTTCTGGATAGCAGGAAATGAGCATGCTGCCCAAATCACCAGTATGGTATAGCACCAGCCCAGGGTGAAGCCAGCTCCTGTCAGGGAAGGTTCTCTGCAGACACAGAAGGATGTGCTGCCCAGGATTGCATGGTGGCTTTTTGCAAGGCTGCAATGATGTGCTTTCCAAAGTGATTTCCCAAAGCTCCTCCTCCGAGGACTGAACTGAGAAGAAAACTGTCATTCTGTTCAAAGACATCCATTAAATTCCCATTTAAAAATTTCTTTGGATGTAATTCAGCATTAACTGTAAACATGGATTCCTGACTTTGTGAATATTTTATTATTTCTATTAGTCATCTATATTTTTAGAAACACAGGGCATAAAAGATTGAAGTAATTTTACTTCAGTTCTTCCATGCCAAAGATTTTTTTCTCCAAGATAGATTTTGTTAGAGCCTTGTGTTTCTGATGAAAGAAACTGGAGTGAAGTTAAAAGGGAGATCTGCTCTCTAACACTTTCCTGAAATCGGGTTTACCTGGGCAGATGGCAGTGCATGAAGTTTCATTTGGCAGGTAGGGAATTCTCCTCTCCAGATCTCCTCCCAGAACTGACTGTCCTAAATTCCTCCCTTATCACACAATTCATTTCCCCAGGGTTTACCCTTTTCTTAGATAAAAGCATACCTTTTAATTTTAAGCCACACAGCATTGGTGCTCCACTATATTTCAAGTCCTACTTGCTTTCTTGATGACCCATGGTGCTCTGATGGCTAAATCCTGCAGACATCCATATCCTTACGCATGCCCAAGGGCTCCTGATGCTGCTTCAGCCCCTGGGATCCTACTCAAATACAATTTATCATTTTATAAAAGATTATCATTTATAGAGACTTATAAAATTTGGTGCTCTTTTGCAGCTGGTGATCTGCTCCATGGGACTTTTAAATTTCTTTCCCCCCCACCCCAGAGCCATTCCTCTGTAACTAGGGCTTGGTAACATGTGGCTGTACATTTTCAGTACATCCTGCTAATTTCCAGCTGGTCCTTGGGTTGTAAATGAAATTTTGGGGCTGCTGTGATTCATACTATAGCTGTTCAAAAGCACGGTGCCACCACAGGCAGGCTAGAACACATTGGGTCAGGTTTCTTCCCATAAAATGTTATTGCTCACAGATGCTGGGGGAGCACACATACTCTGATTTCCAAATATAGACAGCTGGGTATCTTCTGCCTGAGTCCCATTTTTCCACAGCTTGTTTTGTTTCTTCCAGACATGTATTCTTCTTTGAGCTTTACATGAGCTTCTGAACCCAACTGAAAGACCCAGGAGGTCTGTGATGGAAAGTCATCACTTCTTAAGCTCAGCACGTGAAAGGTAAAGGAAGACTCAAACTACTGCCAGGTATTCCCCTGACGTGTTCCTGTTCGTTTTGTTTGGCACTAGCAGTCCAGTAAAGTGGCTGAAAGGGAAAAGGTTTAACATAGGGACAAAAGGAAATAAATCTTTGCAGATTTTGCCCAATTTGACAGATTTTCTCCTTTTTCAAACTCTTTACAGCTTACACTGTTTTAAAGAGAGCCTGATCCACAAATCATGGAATCACAGCCTGTAGACCTTAACCTCAGGGTGCAGCATGAGGGGATGAAAGACAGCCCAGAGATATAGGCAAAGATTTCCAACCATGCATTTCTCCCTCTTGCAACTCCAAGAACCAGACTCAGAAACGTGCCCAAAAGTGATGTCTTTACAGCCCTTTTTTCTATGAAGCCACATCAAGTGACCTCTCAAGGCAGATATTGGTCCCTTTGTATGACTACAGTAGCCAGACAAGAAGGCGGAAAATAATTTGGTCATTGATGTCAACACTGTGGAACAGATATTGTAGGACCAACCTCACAGCCCTGGCTGCCTATTTCAACTCTCTCCCTGCTGTCCCATGAACATTTTTGTAGTCACAAGAGATACATGACAAGAAAGCTACTCTAATTTTTCTTTTTAATGTCCTGAGTGCTTCCCCATGTATCCATGAACTAGATTTTAAAAATTCCCTTACATCTGACAGAAACTACACAAAAACTATGCCAGTGCTTAATGAGATGCCTGAATACTGCTTTCCCAACAGAACTGAAAAGTATCTGCTGGCTTTGCTGCGCTGAAGTTTACTCCCCTAATTGGTGCACCAAGTCTAAACATAAACCATTGAGGTTAGCTGGTCAAAGTCGTGGGGTCAGTTCTGACAGCCTCTGTCACACTGAATCTCTGCCAAGAAAGGGTTTCTCCATGTTGTCCTTCTTTTCATTGTAGTTCTGCTGGTGTCAGCTTTGAATTTAAAAACAAAACAAAACAAAAAAAAACACTACAAAAATCACACACACCAAAAAAACAAAACTGTGGGGCAACCTTAGGGAAGAATTATACCAAGAGCTCAGCTCTCCGAGTAAATTTTGTCACTTCTATTAAATATGCTTAATTTTAATGAGAAACATTTTACTCTTATTACTGTGAAAGAACACTTATTCTATGTGTTTTAGAACAGCCCATGGTTTATGTGCTATCCCGTTTGGGCTGATGGAGTGATCCTTCTCCCCAGACATTTTACTCCTTGAAACAGGGACCTTTCTAAATTACTGGAGACTAAGTTAAAGTATCAAGCCTGTGACATGGCAAACTGCTGCTGTTATGAGGCTGAAAACTCAAAGATTTTTCTCTCCAAATATGTCCACTGGAATACTTAGGGGTCTGCTGGATGCATCCCATGCCCAGAGCCCTGATGTACTGTACTGCATGGGATCCTGTGTCCTACCTGGCACAATGCTCAGGAGAGACTAATAAGCCCTGCAATATTTGGCCCAAGATAATATTTTCCAGATGTATGTGATAGTCTTTTTTGTGCCTGTGGGACTGTCCTTATTCTTACCTTTCTTTCAATGTCTCAGCTACACAATGAAAGTATGAAGAATCTCACAGAGCTGTAGCTGCTGTGTTGGCCCCACTAAAGCATCTGGAGGACCTTGGCCAAAATTCATTGCCTTGTCCTGCTTAAAAGGAGAAAATATCAGGGAAAACACCTGTTCCCAATTCCTACATCTGCTTCATGACCTTAGCAAAGGCATTTCACCTTTTACTGCCTCTGTGTCCACATCTGTGAAGATAAATTGTGAAGAAACACATGGCATATGAACACAGAGAGCTGTAGGAAACTGAAATATCCCATCTGGGAAGCACTAGTAATATCAATCAGCAAACGAAGGCTGAACAAGAACTGACTGTCTCTGCAGGACTGCTATATTTTGCAATGCTGCTGTGTTATTTTTCTTCTCCTTTCCCTGCATTTTCTCCCCCAGGTGGTTGCACTTCTATAAAGGAAGTTTGCAGCCCTCCCTTCTCCTCCCCTTTCCCAGAGAGAAATTACACATCTCCCACAGCAGCCCAGAGCTGCAACAGGCAGGATGCTCGTATTTCACTTTGTGCCTGTGTGACCTTTAAAAATATAACCTGCCAGTGATAGGAAAAAGGTAAAGGAGGAATGTGTTCAGCTTGAAGCATGGGTTTTCATAGCAGCACAGCCTCGTGGGGCACACAGGCTGGTGGACCAAGCATGGAAGGGCTACCAAGGCAAGTGGTAAGAACAGCTGTGCTGTGTGCCCACAGCTGGAGAGACACCCTGGCACTGGCCCTGTGGGTACGAAGTGAAACACCCTTGCTTCATTCCCAATCGTGCCGGTCACTGGCCGGATCTGCTGTGACCGACAGCCCTGTTATAAAAGAAGATCAGCAAAGGGTGGGGTGGCATTAGACAGAAATTACTGAGCGGGAAGGGGGAAGATTCAATCATATGCTAAAGTGGAGTCAGCCTGGGGACCGAGATTTACAGTTAATAACACTGTGTACTATTAATCCCCTCATTGCACGGGAGAGGTTTTAGTAGAGAAATCCACAATGTTGAAGGATTTTCATCCGATGGCTTCTCTGTTTTCAACAGCAGTGGATAAAAATAAGAAGGAGGTGTAAGAGGTAATTAGCACTGCTAACATCAGCTAAAATCAATTAGGATGAGTAACAATTGCTTCCTTCACTTGAAACACAGATTTTAGAAAAGGAACTTAACTCAAAGACTGCCCAAGGAGGGGAAAACAGAAGGATAAGCAGACTGCAATGCTTTTGATGTCCTCCAAGCCATTCTCAGGGAATGGGTACAAACAGCCACATGGACTAGCACACAATCCCAGTGGTAGCATCTATTTCAGTGGAAGTTATAATACTTTCGAGAATCCCAGCAGCCACTGGGATTTTTTGGTAAGTGAAAGATCCTCAAACATTAGAGAAGCTGTCCTACAATCACAGGCTCCTGGTTTTCTATTATCACCATTGGGTGCCATAGGAATTAATTTGGGGAAGTGTGTGCCTGGACAGTGCTCAAGTTACAATGAGGTGGGCAGTTGGATACCAACTGGCAATTTTATTCCAATGCATCAGAGGAGAAGGATGTTAAGAAAAATTAATTCCATTTTGCTCTGGCTCAGTACATACCCACTTACACAGAAATGCTGGAGAAGTTTTATTTCAAGAAGAACAACATTTTCCACATAACACAAAAATCCAATTTCACACTACATGAAAAATTTTGGAAAAAAACTGAAACAATTTGAGAGTTTTCACAAATTATTTTGAGGGTTTTGATTTCAAAGGAGACATTTTTAAGAAGCAAGACATTGCATGAAAAATTCAAATTGTCTGTAATTGAATCCAGCAGTGGACTGCTATAAGACCCTGGAATGAGCTTGCCAAATATGTGTATCCCATTATTTTTTTCCAGTTTATTGCTAGCACATTTTGGAAATGGAAAGCAAGCAATTACATTAGTTGTATTTGACAAACAACACTTGTAAGATGCAAATTAACAATGCCTGTTTCTGGGATTCTGCATCCTTCTTATGTCATTTTACAATGCAGGGGAAGTGCTGCTTGTGCAGTGCTGGCAATGAAACATTGAGACGCACCCAGCGGAAAATGGACTTGTCTCATCTTTCAGCTTTGGCTCCGGATTAGACACTACCAGGAGAAGCTAATATTCCAAACAGTCTGGAGAGCAAAATTTGGTCACTGACAGCAGAAGGAAGCATCACTTTGAAACTTGCTGAGCCACAGGACCCTTGCAACTCCTTCACTACCTTCACCAAGTGAACACAGCAAGATGTAAACAGTTAAATACGTGCTGGAGCTGTGTGCAGATCAGCTCCGAGCTTATCAGGGCACGAGGGCTGTGAGGCAGCTGTGGCTCCTGGATCTGTCCGGGCCACAGTGACATTGGCTGAAAAAAACATTTGATTGAATTGTGCCTTGGTGACCTGATTACATGCCTGCAGCCCAACTTTTGAATCTTATCAGCCTTTCAAGCCAGAAGGGAAATGCTGACCAATGGCCAAAAAGCAAGGAACAGATTGACTTGGACAGGCATCAAAAACAATTTTAAAAAAATACATTAAAAGTCTTACAGTACAGGATTACAGAGACCAAGGCCTTTCATATTTATTTGAAACTCTTCTATATTTTCTCAGCGATAAACAGGAGCTGCTGGGTCAGGACTACTCTGTGATTTCCAGTCTAATTTCAGTGTTTTACTGTTGCCTTCAGCTGGTAGAGATAAAGGCATTATCCAAGCACTGGGATCCTTCTCTACAGAAGTGGGTGTTGAATCAGAAGTCAGGTTTGTAGCAAAATAAAACAGGAAGTCCTCAATCTGAGTGTCTCTTTGCAAAGAAATAAAGCTGACAAAGCAAAACAAATGCAATTTCTGCAAACCCCACTGCAGATGATACCTCTGCCCCACACTGGCTTCTCAGTCAGCAGGGGATCTTGATGTGGGGTATGCTCTGAGTGCTAGTCCTCACTTTAGACACTGCTGCAAAACCATTTGGTCAGAACCAAGTCCCCACAACACATAATTTCTATACTTCAGAAAGTGGGACTTAAGGAAGGCTTATGGGAAAATTTTCCATTTACTCTGCACTCACTGGAATTAATCTTCTCTGGGGGTTCATGGCTCTCTGCAGGTGACATTGCCTATACCAATAAATTCTTACCCCCAGATAAGATCTGGATATAAGGTATAAGCCATCTTTTTTTCTGCTTGCTGAGGGCCCTGGCACAGTCTCAACATCTTACTGTGACACATGCAATAAATAGTAAACTTTTGAATTTTTAAGGAGTAATTTATTACTGGCTTGGGAGTTTCCTCAGATCCTATGAAAAGGACTCAAATCCTACTGAATTTGCAGTTGCTTGATTATGAATGGATGTCAGCGGCAGTGTAGCATGCCCATCCCTTGAGGGATGCTTTTGCCTCTACTGTAGGGCCCTCTGCAATTTCTGTCCCCCAGACCAGTGTTGGGGGTCCTTGTTTCAACTTTTTCTAACATAACTCCTTGTCAGCAAATACCAGAGAACATCTGAAAAGTGTGTTCAGCCTGGCTAGCACTTTGTTTTTTTCCCCCCAATGATTTTAATTTCTGTAATTAGAGGGTACTAAGGATGCTCAGGTGAACAAGGTTTGCTGCTAGAGAACAGAGTTCATCAGTGAAGACTAAAGTGCCCAGGTAATGTCTCAATGGGTCCTTCCCTCACAAAGTGTTCATTGCAAATAGAAACCTCATCTTCAGAGTGTCCAGAGATAAAAAGAGTTGCAAGTGTCAAGTTTCCTCCTGCACATGCCCTGTAGGACATCATTTATCTCTTTTTCAGTGCAATGTGCTTCACTTACCTGCATTACATATTGCCTCCTGATTTTTGCAGACCTTATACAGATCCAAAATAAGATGCTATTTAGAGAAAAATGGATCTGCTGTGCTGGATTTATAGATCAGTACTGATATGAGCACTGAAGAGTACCAAATTCAGAAGTCAATGGTTGTTGGATGATGTACACACACGGAGCTACATTTTGCTCTAATCTTTTATAAACTCTTAAGAGACGTTTTTATCTGTGTGCATCTCCAGATGTGTCTATATATAGTTCTCTGCATATATTTGTCTACTTGGCACCTCCATTAGCCTCACCTTAAAAGCATGGTATGCAGCTCCAGCTTCCCCATTTGTTTATCCTCCTACCCACATCTCCTTCCCTTTTGCTTCACCTGCTTGTCCTCACACCCCAGTTTCTCTCATTCCCTTCCTCCCTGCCTAGGCACCTCTCAGACCCCTCTGAATACAACTCTCGGGGTGTCCTACATCCCAAAGCAGCTCTCTACACTTGTGGCACAGGCAGCAGCCACTGAAAAGAGGGAAAATAAAGTTATTGCCTCCTGGCAGCTCACTTCACTCAGCTAACCCACTTCTCACCGGTAGGAAAAAAACACAGGCTCTTCCACCTGGTTCAGAAACCTTCAGGAAAACTACATTTTGTTATTACTTTTCCCCCTATGTACAAAGGATATATTCACAGAAAGGGCAACAAAAGCAGACCAGGGAAGCACGAAATTTCTAAGCCAAGCCGAAAATATATTTGAGCCACATAAACTCCCAAATATAACAACAACATAAGGAACAGTTTTATTATTTTTTTCCACTCATTATAAGTTTAAAATGCCTTCCATAAATTTTAATAAAAAACACAGATCAACCTGCGTGGGTGAAGTAAAGAGAAAGAACATATCTATTATTGGCAGACAGCTTTGACTTCAACTATAGAGGAGCTTGTATCTTTTAACATCTCCCAAAACAGTCACTGAGAGTGCAGAGAAGGGGTGGGGGCAGTGAAACAGCTCTGGATTTGCTTCCACGTGACTCACTTGCCATTGAATTTCCCCCCCTCCTTATTCTGCACCAGTAGTGGTGGGAATACATGGTCTGCCCTTCTGCCATCCCTTCCTTGTGATCCCCTTCAGATGCCCCAAAAGCCACATGCCAGGAAGAAGAAGGGTGTGTAGGAGGACACCACGGCTTCAGCCTTTACTTCTAAAACTAAAATGTGGCAACTGAAACTTTAAACATAACAGGCCCTTGCTGGCAGAGCGCAGCCAGGGCCAGCTGTGTGCTAGGACGAAGTCCTGGCACTGATGGTGACAGATATGGGTAAACCTTCCCTGCAGCTTACTGGGAGGCCAGCATACCTCAGCAGGGCAGGGGGAAAGGTCTGCCTGCAGGCTATAATTAGCAAAAAATTCAGCATGATAGGAATGGATCAGTGGACCAAAGCAGCTGGTGCCCCTGTGTTATAAGCAATTCAAAAGTTTTATTTCAGAGCAGGTCTGGTCTGGTCCCCCCAATAGTGTCCCTGTCACAAGGACTTAGAATTGGTCTGGGCCACCCCAGATAGGGCCAGACTGGTTTTGACGTGCACATGAAGGCAGCTTCTGGTTTGGCTTCCTTCCCAGGCACCTGGGTCAAGTGAGCCAGAGTACCCTGCAGGTTCATCCAGCCCTCACATCCCAACACACAACTGCTCCGGGTGAGTGGGAGGTGAGCAGGCACAGACTCAGCCTTTCAGACTTGCATCTCTGTGCTGTAGGAAAAGGAAAGTCAGGCACAAAGACAGCAGACCTGGCTCTGCCCTGTTGTTAATATGCACCTTGGGCATGGTTCCTGAAGGCTTGGATCTGCCGTCTCCCAGGAGCTGGTCCCTCAGTCCCATCATCTCCCAGATAAAGCAAGTCTCATTGGAATGGTTCTGCAGCTCTTTGCATGCATGAGACCAGCTGGTGTCACTGGTACAGAAATGGGGATTGCTACAGACCATCACATCCTTTAAACGGAAATGGGAGAAGGAAAAAGGAAAAGCAGGCAAATTGCACACTGCATTACAAACCCAGGACTTGCTACTGACTTCTACCAGGGATGGCTCTGGATAGCCATACCCCCAAGGTGACAAATGGACATATTCATCACAGCCTGTGGTATTGCTTGACCTTTGGGGGAGGTTTCAGGGAATTTTCTTTTTTTTTTTCCCCTTCTTGATTATCTGCATGGGATGGTTTTAATTAGCTCAAAAATGTCATTAAGAAATGAACCAGGCCAAGTTTGTCAAGGGAGTAAGCCTCATAAAGTCAGCCATATTGTACCCAAGCGGTCAATATTCTTCTTCCTGCATGTATCATGACCATGTTATGATATTCAGAGCAACAAAGAGATGTTTTGACTGGAAATAGATTTCACCAAAGAAACATTTCCCCACTTTTGCACGCATTTGACCTGAGACTAAACCAGCAGCAATCGTGGCTCTCCATCAGCTGTGGAGCAAAGCAGAGCCTGAGCAAATTCTTGTAGCAGCCTGCATAGCTGAGGCCCAAGATGGCCACTTCCATCCCTGGGCTATTAATAAGGACTGTTTTGGAACAAATTAACATTTCACAAGCGAGCAATCTATTTACTAGCCTTATTATGACTACTGCCACCTGCAAGGTGTTTCAAATCCGTCATGCGTTGCAGACACGACCTGACCAAGAGACGTGATGATGCAAGTGCGGGGGATGAGCTGGCCTCTGTGTGGCAGCTTTGGCACTTGGAAAGCTAATGGCACGTGTCTGCCTGCTTGGTGCTTTACAGTAATGACCTGCAGCAGCCATTCTTTGCTGCTAGAAGCAAAAGAGACGGTGATGTTCAAATTATCTGGGTTAGTCCCCTCAGGTATTGCTCCTTCCCTTCCCAGCACACACTCTGCAAACGGAGCTTGATAACTCAGAGTGGCAGAGCTGCTCCCAGCTGAGTCAAGGCTCCAACGTACTTGTTGCTTTTTATAGATTGAGCTCTTCAAAATAATGTATTCTGCATGTTGAAGAATAAAAACACATTAAAAAATAAAAAAAAGAAGGGAAAGCAGGAAGGTACAATGAGGCAGCATCAGCTCAATGTAATATCTCCTGGGGATCTCTGCTTGGAAGCCATGTTGAAACTTTTATTCTTTCAAATTCCTATCACGTGAAAAGGCAGCAATGGATTGGGTGGGGGGGTTCCTATATGGTCTTTGGTTAAATGCTAATGTTGTCATTAGCTCCTATTCCCAAATTTGCTGGAGAAAGCAAAGCAACTCCCTTACATCTACCCCTTCATCCTAAAAGCTTGCTACCGATGGATTTTGCAGCCTTATGAAGTCTTTCACAGTTTGGGGGAGAAGCCAAGCAGACTTATAATAGAAACTCAACCGCAGCCTTTGGCATAGTTTGGCAGCTCTAATTCTGTAATAAACTCAAAGCACACGTGAGTCTGAAAAACAGCGTGGTGAATTCTCTATTCCTGTCCACAGTATTTTTAGCAACCAGGGTAATTTTTAGCCTGTGCTTTTCTGTTGGTTTCTTCCCCCCTCTCTTTCAGTGTAAAGATGTTGTCAAAATACAGGCGTTGCTCTCGGTGCAAACTGCAGTCAGTTGATTCAGACAGACACGCCTGACATTTCAAAACAAAAAATGCTCAGCAACCAAATTCCTGGCATGCTATGAAATGCAAAAATGTGAAACTGTTACCTATGGCAAACATTTCCCCATTTAATGTACCACAGGACAGCAGTGAGGAAATCAATGGAAGAAGAGAGAAAAAGTCAGTTTATGTTTTGCAGATAGCTTAAGGGAAAGGAATCCTAAATCTTGAGCAAATGTTTGGTTTTGCATTGTGGCAAAAATGTTTGTTTCCTTAACATGGGGTGATTACAATGCAATCTGCATTTTTGTTTAAAAATACTTCTCCTGCTGTCTGGGCTGCAGTGTAAACAGGATGCACTGAAATGTCAGCCCATCCGTGGGCTCTGCTGTGGCAGACGCACGCAGAGAACCAACGCACTCACACTCAAATCTGACCTGCTTCCCCAAAATAGATCTTCAGTACCCTTACAGAGCCATCATCATCTGATTACTGTTCACCAGGCATGGGGCAGTGTGGGGATGGACAACTTGGTGGTCGTAGCTGGTGTGGTCAGAGGCAAATGCTGGGGAATGATACACATCCATAGCCAAGCTGTGCAGGAGGGGTCCTCAGCAAGGAGCCCAAACCTCACTGTCCATGTTGCTTCCTCTCATCAGGCCACTGGATTAAATCCATCCTGGCTGGCTACTAGCAGTTGCCCACCCCTGCAGGGTTAGCTGACATGGGGCTGGCTTTGTTCCTTGAACTGAGTTCCTTGAACTCCCCACCACAAATGTCAGGAAGAGATCAAGATGTTTGTCTTTGGCTGCTGTTCACATCGGTACAAACTTAAGGAATAGCTAGAGACTGTCTTGTTTGTAAATTTTTCTCCATTAAAAAAAAAAAAAAATTAAGACAGGAATCCTGTCTCCTGCACAACGTCTCCTGCACAAGAAGTGTCTTTGCCAGCCTCTAGGCAGCAGTTAGAGCACTAATACTTTCCCAGATTCATGGGAATGAATATTTGCACAGAGAAATGCTGCTAAGTGCTTGGATCCAGCCTTTCTTTTCTGCTTTCTTCCATTAAAAGTTGCTCAGATCTAATCTTCTTTAAAAGACAGGTATGTGAGATCAATAGGAAGCCTCAGCTATTACACAATCAATATTCAATAGACTGCTTGTGACAAGGCCGCTATCCCTTTGGTGGCACCAGTGTCTGGCCTCCAAGAACTAACATTTTTCCTTGCTGTAACCATGATTTTCATACAACACACTTTTCTCAGTGAAAGCATCTTCCCCAATACTGCTCCTGCAACAGGTCTTCAGTAATAAAAATTTTCTTTCCTTTGCATTTTCCTGAGCCCTGATCCAGCAAAACACTTGAACACAAGGTTACCTTTAAGACTGAAACCAAGTGGACTGAAAGTGGGCTCCCTGTGACAGAGACTCTGGGTTTCCAAAGGTCCCTAATCAGGTTCCTTAGAAATAAGTGTTTCTTGGAGCCTTGACAATAAACACAGCCTTACATATTTTGGCTAATAAGACTTGGGTCTGTGAATACACTCAAGTGCTTCAATATTCCAACACCTTATTCAGTGCAGGAGTTACACTCAGGTTAACAAACCCCAAATCTTTTTCTACATCCCAAAGGTCTGACAAGAACCGCAATAGGTAGATCTGATGGGTGCAACCACATTAAACTGACTCATTATCCCACAAGTTCATGTGTCTGCAGGGATTCTTAAAACCACAATGATCAAA
Source organism: Pardalotus punctatus (assembly GCA_013400915.1). Taxonomy (NCBI): domain Eukaryota; kingdom Metazoa; phylum Chordata; class Aves; order Passeriformes; family Pardalotidae; genus Pardalotus; species Pardalotus punctatus. Next base: position 132,852 of record VZTX01023506.1, read on the forward strand.
TTTCTGGTCTCCATCAACAGTGTCCAACCAAGCTAAAACTGGGAAAAGGGTTTGGGGAAGCCCATTTTACTCAACTGCCACCTCTTCACGAAAAAAAATTCCCGGAAGACCAGCTGAGTTTTTATGGAAAAGTCATTTGCCATTCCCTGGGCTGTGGAAAAATATTTGTCAGCACATCATGACTCCAAGGGATAAGGATGAAACTAATTGCTTAGAAAATTACTTCACAAAATTAAATAAGGACATTTGTTTCAACTCAGTGAGCATAAACTGCCTCTTGAATGAACCATCTTCTGTTTTCTTCTTTCTGGTTAATGAATGACCAAATATGCTTGTTTTTCAGTATGTAGCCAACAACTATAATCATCATGGTCCCGTGAACTAAGTCTTTGCTCTCTGTATTTCATCCCAGAAACCAATGACAAATGTAGGACTATCACTGATTTTCTTACAGGTGGTTGCAAATCCTTTGAAAAGAGATTTATCACTGGGATATTCTTACTCTCTCTCTCTCTAAAGCTCTCTTAGACTCTGGTGGTATGAGGGTCTGCCTAACAGATGTGTTTTATTGTGTGCTGCTTGGTTCCACCTGCAAAGGTGGCTTGTAACATGCAAATGCATCTGCTAAAATACAGCACACCTTGAAGGAGGTGAAAAGGAATGAGACCCACATAGAAACAGCTATAATAGCAAAAAAGTTTTACGTGCAGGTGGGACACATTCCATTTGAGAGTTGAGAGCCCTCCTGACTTGTTTCTCCTGGCAGGGAGTGGGAAAGGGTGATGACAGGCACTGCTAACAACGCTGTGCTGGGGTCACAAATTTGACCATTCATGTCTCTTCCAAATGGGGAGTGCTGCAATGCTAGACTGTTCCTGGAATTACCAAGAAACCCCTTTCCTCCCAGTGACCAACTTGGGTTTAGGGTTTTTGCCTAATAATTTTAAAGTGTGCACAGATGTCTTATATAGACATAGATGACTTGCCATCAACAGAAAAAGATGTATCTGATCTGGTAAGCACTGTGTGAAGGTTGAGGAAAGCCAGCTAGGATGGCTAGGATGTTTTGGGTGGGCTGGCAAGTCAGGAAGTGCACTTGGACTTCTGCTGACAGATTTTGGCTGAGCTGACAGGTGCTAGCAACATAAGATGAGGAGGTGGCAGCAGTCAGGAACAGTTGATCAAGCAGTGTTTACTGCTTAGAAACAAAATACAACATGGTAGGTAGGCCTAAACACATGAAAACCCCAATCCTCTTCTCTTTAACTTTCATTGAGAACAAAGATAAATTTTAATAAAAAAGCAAACACACAACCCAGTCAGAACTTGTGTTGGTGTTACTAACACAGAAGTGAGGCCACATTTCTCCCACTCAATCCTTGCTTGGAGTACATCTATACACGACAGGAGTTTTACCATGCCAGTCTTTCAGGCTGGGGCCATCCAAACCCAAAACATCCACACAAAGTGTGAGGGATGTGGACACTGATGCAGCACGTACCTCCTGAAATCTCTACTGCCTTCACAGCTGACAGGCAGCATCCCAGCAGTGGCAGCTCAGTCCCCATGACCAGTGTGGGAGGGTATTCCCTCTCAGTCATCACCCCTGTGTTTCTGACCCTTCTGCTTGCAGAGCAGTGCCTGAAAACATGCCCTTACCCCCACCCTAAAAAAAGCCAGGCATTTAGTCTTGTTTTCTTGGTGAGGAGATTAGGATGTTTTTATGGTGTAACAACAACTCATGGTTTCAGGCAAAGGATGGGCTGCCTCACGACTTTGAACTCTGGGAGCTGGCAAGGCACTGAAGGTGAAGAAGCTGGCAGCTAACTCTGAGAAATCAGGCTGCCTTTTCCCCCTCCTCCCCTCCCACTCATTCCCTGCACCAGATGTCAACTGGTACACGCCGAAATGCCTGCCATCCTCCCGGCTCCCTGCCTGTTGGCTTATGGCACAGCCTTTCACCAGCTTCCCAGCACTACCTGCCAGCAGGTCTTCTCCAGAGAAAGCACTCATTGCATGCTGAAAAGGCATCTGTGCTCATTCCTCTCCATCCTCCTCCTCTTCTATCTGCCTGTTATATATTGCAGAGGTGACTTTCAGATATGATAGCAGATATGCAAAGAGTGCATTAAAACCATGCTAAATGAAATTCCTGACAGGGAGGAAGAGCCCCAGAGGAGCTACAGCAACACGGGAATATTAATCATTTCAAATTAAATAAAGCCCAGCAAAACTCTGCCTTCCTTTCAAAGCAGCAGGATTTCCACTTTTCTCCTTCCTGCTTTAAACATTGCACAGTTGGGTTGCTTTCCTACCAAGAGAAGTGCCATGCTCAAGGACACCTTCAGACCATCCCCAACCCACGTGAAGGTAGGCAGGTTCAACCACTGCATAGGGCAACCCATGACAAGCCTGATATTTATTGGGAAGACTTCAGCCAAACAGAGAGCCCTTTTTGGACACAGAGAGCCTCAGCAGCTTTGTGCAGAGCCCGTTAAGCCCCATCAGCTTTGCAGCATCCAGGGCTGAGCTCTTGCCACACTTCACAGAGAAGAACACATATCCCACCAGCCTCAAGCTTTCCCATGACTGTGGGGACCACAGGTTACTTACTACTCTCAGATGGGGAAGGCTTGAAGGGTTTTCTATGATGGACAGAGATGCCCACAATTAAGATAGTTTTAAAGGAGTGGGATTTTTCAAAATTGTTGGGCATTGGCCTAACTCTGTCTCCAGAAAGGTCAGCTAGAGTTATGCATCTGACTCTGGTGGGACCAGCCAGCAGTTTGTGCTTTCCAAACTCTTTCCCTGAGCTTAGGAACATGCTACCCTCCTGCCTTAACACCCCAAATATGGGGAACTCTGCACAGCATGGCACCCAGAGGATAGGATTTATTCCCACCAAGGCAGGGAGAAGTTAAACTGCTGGATTCCTCTAGGACCAAAGCCTAAATGGAAGTTTTGGCTTGTGAACCAGACCAAACCCAGTATTAGAAATACTATCAAGGGAAAAACTGAGTTTGACAGATACTGTATATGGTCTGTGGCTGAGGAATTTTAGTTCCTTTGTCCTTTTGTCTTAAGGGAACAAGCCAGACTAAGAGCACAGTTCTAGGGAAGAAGGCAACCTGAGCATGCTGGTGTTCTGCCCACAGGGAGTACAAAAAAGGCCCCAACAGGCAAAGCAGGGGAAAAAGTCTATCTCTGAACTTACTTGAGATGGGGATTATGCTAAGGCACCTCTCAGCATTTTGTCTAGGTTTCCTACTCGCTCTGAATTAAGTTGGAAGACCAAGCCTGGAGAGCAACACAGGATGAAGAAATAGCTTCCCCACCAGGTGTCAGAGGGTGACAGAATTGCAGAGTCCAGTCCAATGCTTTCTCTCCAGCTGTCATCACTGCTGCCTAAATACAAAGCTTCCCTGTACTCTACAAACAATTTCAGAGTCTGGGCCATACAACCTATCTCCATCTCCAGGTTCTTCAGTCTTTCTTGCCATACAACTTTATCTGCACAGCAGCATCTCTGCCACCCCATACCAAAGGAACCAAGTGGCTCCACTCTATGCCCCAGCATCTGCTGTGATGCCTTCCCATCAGCACATCCGTGGGATGGAATTACTAAAGGGCACCTCCTGAATATAGGGAGGCTGAATTTAGCCAAGAAGACCAAGGCAAAGATTTAATCATTCTTGTTAGAGACTGGTTTTAATCATTATATTTCTGAAGACAAAATAGACCAGAATGTGACTTTGAGCAGGAATCATGTTTGGAACATTTCTCCGTCAGCTACTGACGTCATCCTGGTATGCCCTGTACCTGAAGGCAGATTGAGACAAAAACATTTGTCTGGTAAATGCTTGCACAGAATGAGCAGCAGCTCGATTCACTCACACATTTAAGGGGTCAAGTTCTGTCAGCCACCAGACACCATCACACTGAAGGAATACCATATATACTGTTTGTTATCTAAATCCCTCACAAGGAAAAAATAACAGAGGGGGACAGAGAAGGCCTCTGTGTTTTGCCATTCTGTCCAGAAAGAGGTAGCAGAGCCTTGCTCCTGGAGCTGCTTTTCCCCACAAGCAGCAGCTCAAGGGCTTTGCAAGGTGGCACCTTGTGCCCAGCAAAAGCCCAGTTCTGACCATGCTGGGACATGGGGCAGGGGTGTGGGACAGGGATGTGGTGCATGGACAGAAAGACCCTGCATTGCACAGCTCTTCCTTGTGCCAGGAGCAAATTGTCCCACCAGAAAGTCACTGAGCAAGGAGGAAATATTAAATGGATCACATCCAATTCTGCCCGCCTCCACCCCTCCATGCAGCAGCTGGTGGAAAAGAGCAAGGAGAAAGTGGGAGACACTGAGGGGCTCTGGAGGGAGGTTGGTACTTGTTACTGGGCCTGCCATCTCTGCCAACCACCACAGCTCGGCCTTCATGTTTCAAAGAGAGCTGTGATTTAAGATGATGCCATTTTGGGGGGTGCCCAGCATAAACACTGCAAAAAGATCAAAGTTGCAAGGGGTTCTTAATGTTTTGAGAAAGCCTCCAGATGGCAGCCCAAATGAGAAACTGCAGTGTTTTCTCTTTTCTTACTTCATCTTCACTCCTGGCTACCCAGCAAGATCATGCAAGGAACAGATGCACAGAAAAATGAAAAACAGTTGGGAAAACACATATAAAAATAGCAGCAGTGTCCATTTTGCAATGCAGAGAGCACAGCTATGTGAGGAATAAATTTCAGTGCCAGCAAAGAAACTCAGACAATCCTGGTAATTAAGAAGCATTAATACCCTACCCCACTCTCTTGCTCCCATGACAGGCAACAGCTGCTCTGGCTCTAGGGCAGCAGCCAGCAGAGGAGCCCATCCAGCAGAGTAAAGAGACAAGTGAGAGATGAGTTTAGTGGCCTCTGAGCACCAGCATTCCTGCCTGCTTCAGCTTTCCCATCTGTGGAATTCTCCTCTCTGCTGCAGGATCTCTGAGCTCTGCTGCCGCAGAGCGACACACAGCTAGTAACCCTGGAGGATCACCGTGGTAGCAGTGACAATACAGGTGTGTCTGGGGAGTTCCTAACTTATTTCTCAGGCAGCACAAATTTTTTGAAATAATGACTACTGAAACACAAGCTTGCTAATCCTTACCACAGGCATCTGGCTTCTCTCATAGCTTTAAGTCAGCTTAGAAGGGCCTTTGCTTCCCTGTATCATCTTTGCAAATCCAGTATCTCACTGCTTCTGATCCAGTCTGTCAGGAAGCACAAGCTGTCCGAGCCCTGCCAGCTGTGCTCAGAAAGAAACCTACAGGCATAACCTACAGCTCTGCTTTTGGGTCTGGCTGTCCCTGCACTTTTGGTCATGCCAGTCATGCAACACCTTCTGCAGGCCTGAGTTTCCCCTACATAAATGGTAAATAATGCTCTGGCCAGTCACCAAATGGCACATTTATCTCCTGAACAGCTCATTCATCAGCTGCAGCTGAATGCTGGCTCTGCTCCAGACCAAGAACAACAACCCCCAGGTTACTGCAAGAGCCCCAGTTCTCTGTTCACTGTAGGGTACCCCAAGCATGGGTATGCAGGAGGTAGGAAGCACTTCCCTGGCAAGCCCTGGGGTGCTAATGATGGCCCGAGAAACTGCCTCCATGCTCGCTGCCTCAGCCATTGATGGGGAACAAGGCCCAACACCTGGAGTCTTTGGTCCTGGAGAGAGGGGACAGCATGGGCTGGCTCTTGCTGCTGTCTTCTGCAGGAACCAGACCCCCCAGATGAATCATTACATTTAACTTTTTTTAGCGTTTTCTTAAAATCATGCAAGTTTTTCCTCTCTGAAGCAGCACTTCAGGATGCTGTTCCCTTTCCTACTCTGCAGAAGTAGGAAACCACACATCATGGTGCTGGCTGGACACCAGCAGCTCTGCTCATGAAGAGGGGTTGCAATACTCCCTTGAGAAATGCCTAATTCCTCTTCCTAAATCACACCATAGCTTGGGTTTGCCATATCCTTACACACAGGAAAACTTGAAGGATGAAACGACAGCTCATTTCACTGCCACAGAGGAGACGACAAGTGGGGCAGGTGAGAGCAAAAACAGAAATTTTTCCTCAAAACAACAAGCCTGGTGGTGGTTGCTAGTAAACCCCACATGATCAAACCAGCCTTGCTGAAAATTTTGGCAGCACTGTCTTCGGGTGGTGTGTGCATGCCCCTGCACAGGGCTGGAGGTGGACAGGTGCACTCCAGCTCCTTCTCTCTTTTCCTAGAAGGGTTTTTAGAAACCCCCAAATTCGTTTTTTTTCTGGAATGATTGAGGGCATGATGTGACTCAACAAATCAGAGTGAAACTAGTAAATGCGATTTGTCAAGGAAAAGACAAGGCAGAAAGACAGGAACAAAGGGCTTGGTGGGAATAAAGAGAAAGCCTCAGATCAGGCAATAAATTGGTAAATGAGGCACAAAGGACAGGAGAGAACAACAACTAGCCTGTTGCTGCTAATCCAGTCATAGTTTTCAAAGCAAGATCATGAGTCACCAGCCCCCTCAAGGCTGGAACAGAAACCCCACCTTACCACATGCAAGAGCAGAGCATCCTTCCTTTGGCAAAGCCGAGGGCTCCTGTTTGTGGCATGTGGGAGGCTGGAGGTCTGGAGTGAGGTGTTGCAGGTACGCACACGTGATATGGAGACAACAGGAAAGCTGGCTGGACTCACCTGCAGGACCCTCAGTGCATGGAGGGACGCTCCAGGGGATAGGGGCTCTCCTGCTGGTTCAGATCTCACTACCACACTGTTGGGCAATGTGCCAGGTTGGGGCTGTGCTCTGCATGTTGGGGTTTCAGTCTTGCTAGAAAATAATCCGGGACTTTCTCTGGGGTTTTCATTGAGCTGAGCATTCGTGTCATTTCCTTCTTGCCCCAGCAAGACTCAGCACAGCCTGGCCTCTCACCCAGCAGTGGTTTGGACTCTTTCCACAGCCCCAAGTCATGGTGGAGGCTCTGGTGGCATGGGGAGATCTGTGCAAACCCCAGCACTGTCAAGGCCATCCCAGAGGATCCAGCAACCTCTCCCAAATTCTTCTTTGCCCATCACAGGCATCTTACAGGCACTTCCAGGGAGCAAAGGGGCCTGTGCATCTTCTGCCCTGTTTGGACACATCCATAAGGAAGTTGTGCTCCTGCTTTTGTGTTGCACCACATGGAAAATCTAAAAACACATAGGCCATAACACTGCAGATGGTACAAAGAGGTGCCTGCAAAGGGGCTGCTGTTCCACTGCTTCATGGACCCAAAAGGAAGCTGAACCGTGAGCAAAGACTGTTGACCAGCTGAGAGGGTTTTACAGGCTTCGGGTTTGTTTCTCTGCTGCTGTGCACCACAGGTTTTGGGTCACTGAGTAGGACAGGGGAGCAGTGCTACCTGACACAGTGCAAAGAAGAAATTTTGGCTTGCTCCAATGAAAGCCATAGGTCTGGCTCCAGGCCTCAGCTAGCCCAGGCTGCTGCCATACTTGCTCTTGGAGCAGGAGATGTGTTCGTATGCATGTGGAAGTGTAGGCGTCTGAGAAAGCAGCCACCACAAGGAAATGAAACCTTAGAGATGCACTGAAGATATTTTTGGGAAGTCCAACATCCCCTTGTTATGCAAATGAGTTGAGCAGCCGGGCAATGGTCAGGGCAGGCAGTCTTTCACCTTTCAGCCACAGAGAGCATAACCCCCAATCTGGGCTTTGCAGAGGAGCTGGAGTGCACAGGGGCTGCCAACCTGGCAAATGTCTCTTGCCAGCCAGCAAGTCATACTGCACCATCAAAGCTGTGGGGATTGCTGCTCAGCAGAGCCTGCTAGCTTCAGGTGGATCCCTCTTGTTTTAAGCCCAGAAGTCATCATCATCAGGGCTCTGCTAGCTATAAACTGGAAGCAAACAGGAGTCTTGACTGGATGCTCTGAGAGACTGGGATTTTCACCCCTTTTTGGGATGAAGCAGCAGGACACCTCACCAATCCTAAAGCTGTCTGATCCCTAGGAAGTAGTAAGAGTACTCAACAACATGATGCATCTATAAAGAGTGAACACATCCCTGTGCTAGTTGATGATATTTCCATCTTATGGATAAAGATGTTTCATTTGGTCTCTCACCCTATGTCTCAGAAAAAGCCCTGACCTGAGTACCCCTTCGTACTTGACAGAGGTTTTATTTCTGTCCTGGAGGATGGGATAAGAGAGACTTCATCCATGTTTTAAAGGCTGCTGGGTGAGACAAGGAGGGCCACAAGACCCAGAAGAAATCAGTCTTGGCTGGGGAACAAGGAGAGAGATCCTTTGGTCGTGACTCTGGCACAAGCCTGTCCTGCCTGCAAGTGCCCATTGCTGCTGTTTGTTGCCATCTCTAAAGCAGATTTATTTAGAAAAAAAACACCCAGCTGTTACAGAGCCTCTGGAGACAGGTCACCACCCCACAACCTTATCCTTCCCTGGAACCCCAGGGCCAAGTTTTCATTGCTGTAGGGTGGGCATGGAGGTACAGCTCCTGCTGCCCAGGGAATGGGCAGGCCAGGGAAATCAGCTTTCTTTTTAGAAGTCACCCCATATGTCAGAAGAGATACAGGGTTCATTGACTCGTTACACAGGGTGAAGCTAAGCTCATCTTGCATCACCCACAGCTGGCCAATACCCGGCGGAGGCAAGAGTGGAGAGGCTGATGTTTACTCTCCAGCCCCGCAGCTATTCAGCTTTGAACAAATGACCCCTCTGAGCAACATGGCTGTAAATTGCTTAAACAAATGCAAAGTTCAGATAACTGCAAAGAACTTGTTTCACTTGCCAAAAAATTTACAAAACACCAGTGTTCTCTGAAAAGCAAGGCTGTGCAGCTTGCTTGCTTGCGAGGCAACAAGGTGCCAGGAGCCAGTGAGTGGAACAGATGCAGAAGGACTCTGGTTCTTGCCCAGACAAAACCTTTTGGAGCAGGGGCTGGTTTTGCTGTTTTTGCTCCTAACCTGGAGCCCTCCACATGTTTGTAGGGAGCAGGGCAGCAGAGGTCCCCTGGGCACAGCAGGTGAGGCAATGTTTGATCAGAGCCTCCCAGAGCAGATTTGTGGGCACCTCATTTCATCACCCTCTCAGTGACAGACTCACCTCAGCACAGGTCTTTCAAACTCCCTTGTCCTCAAATCAGTAGCAACTTCTCACCCAGTGATCCCAAACCACTTGAAGAAAAGGGCCAGTAACCTGGCCAGCATCTCCAAACTGTGTGAAACAACCTGCATGTGCCCTCGTTCCCCAATGGGCAGGCACACAAACATTGCCTACTGCAGCCCCAAGCTTTGCCATTGCAGTTTCTGAATAGAAGGCAAGCTGTTGCTCCTTTTTCTTTCCATGAACACTGGGAAAGAGGGATTATTTTTCTCCCCTCTGCACAACATCCTAAGCAGCTGGTAGATGTTGATGTTCCAAAAGCAGTTTAAAGCCATCACCCACAAGCCATTGCATAGGAGTTGTGTTTGCACAAGCCTCCTAAGTGAAAACTTTGGTAGTCAAAGAGCCACTGCCATGGACACCAGCACAACCGCTTGTGTTCAAGGGCTCAAACCAGTACGGGAATTTCAGCACAAAATGTCACCCACCCTTCACCATTCAAACTACTATGCTGGATGCTGTTCTTTTACTGGTTTAATGGGAGGAAAGAAATAAAGAAGGGAATAATGAAGCATCCAGAGGACAGAAAGCTACCAGGAGTTTGCACAGCCATGTGAACCAGCTGGGCCAGCTGTGGGTGAACTGGTGGCTTTCCAAGCTCAGCTGCACAGAAATATGCATCCAGGTACACAGCTCTCTCACACCCCTCACTCAGGAGTGCCGTCAAACCCTCTTCAAATGCTCCTCCAGTCAAACCGTGTTCCTAGGCTTCCATCCATCTCCCAAGGCTGTTTTCTGAAAAATTATTTTCAGTCCCTTTTGCAGACAGAAAATTGTCACCTTTTACATCTTTCTGAAATGGTTTCCAGGTGAGCCACAAAGCATCTCACCACACCATCCCTCCCTCCCCATAGCTGCCCACACAAACCCTTCTAGCTACATGCCAGCTAACCCATGGCAAGGGGGATTTAAAACCCTAGCCCTCACTGATTCATTTTACCACCAAACCTCATAATCTGCTTCTTTGTTTTTGTTTCCATTGCAGGGATAACAGCCTGAAGGCATATCTAGGAGGTAAAGCATGCTGCGAGAGGACCTTTAACACAACAGTTTATGGCCCAAATCTTTCAAAAAGAAGCACTTACGGTAAGAACATGAGCACCTAAATTTTTAGGGTTTAATCTATAGGAAATAAAAATGGGAAGCAGAGGGAAGAAAACCTTCATTTCATCTCTGCAGCATGACTTACCTTGCTCTTGGATGCTGAAACCTCTTCTGAGGCCCCCAGTACAACAGCAAGCAGAACAGACGGGAAACACACCCACAGCAATAAAACAACCTCAAACTCCTTATCTGGGAAAGGGCATCCAGATCCCTATATAACCTGGCCCCACAATCAGCAGCTGCTGGGGATTATGCCCCAGCTGATGGAAGTCAGCAGTAACTCACTATTCCCACTCCAGGAAGGCGCTGGTGTCTCTGTGCCAGACGGGGATGGATGCCCTGAGGCAGAAAGCAGCAGGAGAGCACCCTGGCCCCACCAGGATGGGATGGGGTTGGGTTTCCCCGTGCCCTGTCTGCCCATTCCCTCTGTAGCCCCTAGAGCACAGCACACCAGGAGGCAAGGCCAGCCTGTGTTACCTGATCAGTAAAACCAGGTAGATGAGATGACAAATCATGACTGACATCAGAAAGATCTGTGTGCTAGGCTGGGAGCAGGGCTGCCGTAGTGCTCCTGTCAGGGGCTGAGGAGGAATTTGAAAGTCCTGTCATGCCAGGGATGGGTATACATGGGTTTTCTAAGGCCACCCCAGAAAGGGAGAGGGGAAGCAGGCGGGGCTGGTAGAGGGGGAAGGCAAGACTTGCTACTGCCTGCCGGTGTAGGGAAAGCAGGAACATCATCCTGCTGCTGCCTGGTGTTCTCCCTGCCAGCTCTCAGGTCTAAAGGCTTTGTGGAGTCTGGAAAAGATGATATACAAGGCTTGTGAATGCCATCCCTTTCCCACTGCTGAGCAGGTGGGCTAATTAAAGGCTGTGCTGCTAAATGGCACTGAAGTTGCATGATCTGGAGCAGCGTGACAGATGCCCAGCAGGGCCCAGCACATCATAAAATTGTGATTGCTTTTCCACTTCTGCCTGGAGAGAGCATCTTCATGGAGCATCCCCTGCTGCCACCTGCCACCAGTGACTGAAGGCCAGCACACGAGCAGCTCCTGGCACCAGCACTGCTTTGGCTCACTGCCTCTGGGGATGGAGATTTGGGATCATTTACAATTTCAGGGGCATGATTTGAACTCTTAGCAAGGTCTGATTTGAGGAAAGCTGTGGTCACCATCACTGAGGATTAGGGGCTAGGCATGGGCACACAAAAGACGGAAGCATCCCACACCAGTAACCCTGCCACAGCCCCTTGTCCCAACCTCCCCATGGCCAGGCAAGGGCCTGTTCATTGCTTTATATCAGCATGTAGGTCATGCTGACTGAAGCTATAACATCACTGAGAAGAAAGTCAACAGGAACACAGAGGAAGAAGAGGAAATTCCCATAAACACCACTGGCTACTGCAGCTAAAAATAAATGGGAAGGGTGCTGGTTCCTGATTTACTATTCCTTCCTGCGACTTCCCATCCACCAGGCTCATGCCTGCACTCTGAGAGCAGCTCCCTGGGATGGACAACTTTCCACAGCAGCTGTTCCAAGACAGCAGCCAGCTGATATTGCACAGCATGTAGATGGATATTTTTAAAGTTATTTGGCTTCCCCTGTCCATGCATGCTAGTTAAGATAACAAAGGCAAGCACTGCTGAGAGACCTTGTGTGCTCTCTGCCCCTCATCCATCATGGGCATCTCAGCTGCCTCCACTGGGCAGAGACCTTTTTCCCTGCATGAGGAGCAGGAAGCTCAGCTCTGGAGAAGGTGATGGAGAGCAGCAGCAGCACTGCTGGGAGCTGAGCATCCCACAGCAGCACCAGTTATTCCCCTAGCTCATGGAAGGGGAGCTGTGCACGTGATGGATGAGGGTTAGCAGCAGAGAGCAGCCCTGGTACTCAGCCCAAAGGCAGGTGACCCAAGCTATCACCCGATGGTTATCTGGTAACTGGTTTTCAAAGGCATTTTACACAGGCTGTTGCCTCCCTGAAGTAGTAACTCAAAATCCAGAGTTGCCAAGGATATGGCATTCATCACATTGTTCCCTTGGCTGCAGCCCTGCTGGCTGGGGAAAGGGACACGCTCCTCTTCCAGGAGTTGATGAGAAGCTGGTTTACAGAACAATATCAAATGAAGCACTGTTTAGTATTTTTCTTAAAGAAAGAGACATGAAGTCAGCTCAAATAAACTGAAAAATAAAGTGAGTGGAGAGATTTGGGATCTCTACAGTCATCTGTTAAAACTCAGTAATATAGCTTTGTCAAATCAAATGGCCAAATTCTGAAAAGGTAACTTCTGTAGGTTTTGTAAGATTTCCTTAAATCTTTGGGCCGACTACTAATAGCTCAGCCTTCCAATACTTCTCACTGCTCTGTGCTCCTTGTCAAGCCTGGGAAATGACCGAAGCAGGGATTCAGCATCACTGGTGTGGGGCAGCACTGCCGAGGGGCACCTCTTGCCCATGTCCCAGCCACTGAGGTCTCAGCACAACCCAGCTGCTTCAGGGCTGATTCGGCCGAGTACCTACCAAATCCACTTGCATTTATACTGGGGAGAAGCCCAGCTGCTGCAGGGCTCTGAGCTCTCACAGGCAGCAAATGGAGGAAGCTGGGGTTAAGGGATGCCAAGGCCACAGCAGGGTTTCTGCTCTGTTTGTGGGACTCATCCCACTCAGCACAGGTGTCCAGCCTCCCTGCCACATGCAGCCTCTGGCCAAAGGCCTGGAGCCAGGATCCTGCAAGCCTCCCAGTGCAGGCATATGCTGGGGAGAGAAGGATGCAGACAGACTGTTTGCCTGAGAGACCTGCAACTCGTTGGAATGGGATCACACAAGTCTTTTGCCTGCTCTTGCCTCCCTGCTTATTTCAGATTTCCTTCTCCTGCCATCTTTTTTGTATTTTTAGAAAGCAGTTATAAGTGAAATAAATATGGATGAAACTCGTGGTTTACAAAAGACTATTCATACCATAGCAAGGATATCCCACAGCTCTCTGGGTTTCCCATGTAAAAGATCTTCCCAATTTTTTACCATTGGTTTGCCTATAATGGGCATAGCATCCCTCATTTTTCCTTGTTTTAGGGAACATTGCAGAAATGTGCAATCTGCATTTACGGAGCATCTTTCTTCCCAGGCAAGGCAAGATCCTCCTCACCCCCAGGCTTCACCTTGGAAGGTCCCAAATGGATATGCTGCTTCAAGAAAGCACAGCAGCTTTGGGAGGGCACAGAGCTCTGTGGAGGAAAAAAAAAAAATCAGCTTTTCCCCTGCTATAGAATTTCCTTGAGAATTTCCCTTTGTTATATGAATGGGGCGAGTCTGTTCAGACCATGTTTGACCATTACAATGCCTTTTCTCATCTGACACTCATTGATGTTCTAAACCAGCAGGGGCTTTGTCCAAACCTACCTCTGCTGTGCTCCCATCAGCCTCATGATTTCAGGGCATCCTTTTTTTGGCCATGAAGGTCTTCTGTCAGGATTAAGGCAGAAAGAAAGCTGGAAAAAGCTGGTCTGCCTATGCATCCTCCAGCATGCAACCCCAGGGAAGTGCTGCTTTCTCCCAGCCCTAAACCCACACCTCCATTTCGGTGCAAAGCCAGGAGGAAGACTAGTTGCTGACAGCATTGCCAAGAAACCCAACATGTCCAAAACCATTGTGCTGTTTTTAGCATCTTCCATCCAGGAATCTCACAAGTGTGTGACTGAGGAGGTATTTTTACCTTCCTCCCTCAGCATTCCAGGCAGGACAGCTGGTGCCTCCACAGTGTGAGCCAGTCGCTGGTGGCTGCCGGGGGCCAGCAGCTGGGCTCGCTGCCAGGATTGCCGGCTTCCAGCCCACGGCAGCCCGGGACCCCACAGCTGAACCAACCACTCCATTTCCCCACGGGGTTTAGTCTGCGGGGTCAGGGCCACAGCAGTGTGCTTGAAATCCTCCCCTAGTGCTTCTGTAAACAGCAGTAGAGAAGATTAGGAGGAGCAGCAAATGTGGATTAAGGACAAAAATAGTGCAAAATCGTGTGGGGTTTTTTTCAGATAAACAATATGTGAAGGCTGGCCACAGTTCTCCTGCTGTGCAGAGCCCTTTCCCATGCATGCCTGAGCTCCCATACCCAGAGCCGGGCTCTTGTGGACCCATCCAGATGCAGAGCTGGCCGATAAAACAGCAAATGAGAGACAGGGGGTCAGACCTCAGTCAGCATTCAGCAACCCAAACCCTCCCAATCCAGCCTCCCTGTTCCCATGCTGCTGCCCTTGGTGTGACAGAGAAATCCATGCATTGCAAGGGTCCTTGCAGGGCTAATCCCTTACAGACAAACCAGGATCACGAGGCCAGCAGGACCAGGGCACCGATCACCCCCCTGTACTTGGCAGTGGTGAGGCCACACCTTGAGTCCTGAGCCCAGCTCTGCGCCTCCCAGTTCAAAAAGGACATTGAGGTGCTGGAGTGTGGCCAGTGAAGGGCAGCAAAGCTCTGAAAGGTTTAGAAAACGTGTCTTGTGAGGAA